>RWGY01000005.1:13192393-13264173 GCA_007726485.1 Eragrostis curvula
TTCCCCATCCCACTTTTCTTTTTCTTCCACTATATTATCGCTCATTAATTGGTGCTAACTGATTAATAACCATGGATGAATTTAGGGGAAAGCATGGAGCAAGAGAGGTGTAGATCCATCGTTTCTCTACTTTGCTAGGATTCGTTGACACATGAAAAGGCTATGGTGTCACGATGCATGTGGAGCAGGAAGAGAGAAAAAAAGGGGTAAACCCTCTGCTTCTTTCCCCAATTCGGATTTGTTCTTTCTAAAATTTATCCTCTTGCTGCCCTTATTACCTCATTACTAAAATTTGTTGGATGTGTTTATGTTACAGGAGGGGTAATTGATATACTCAAACCCTAAATATTTTTCTAAAATCTATGCTACCCAGTTGAGTACTGCTTCAAGCTATTTTTTTTTTTGGTGGGCAATGAGGCTATATATTTCAGGAAGCATGTTCAGTATCTCGCTCTGGTGTTATTGAGTTCTTTGAATGATCTTTGTTGTAATCTATATTATGCTGTTGATCATCGCAACCATCGATTTTGTAATTATTTTTGTGGTCAGATTCTGCAGATAGGACAAACCTATCATCTCAAAGTTTATGATGTGTCCCATTTACACTCTGGCTTAATATCGATGTTCCTATTTTAAAGATAGCATAGGGCACCAAATCCTTGCCAGGATTTCTTATCTCTTACAGTTAATTTTCCACATCGTCTTGCTTTGCTCATGCTCAAAATCTTTGTCCCTCCACAATGTTTTTTTTTTTTGACGCAAACCCTCCACAATGTTTAAAGCAAGATTTCCATACAGGATGAGTGTAACACCCTACTTTTGGAGCCAAAAAGAAAAAGAAAAGAAAAATCAAAACGGGAATAAAAATCACTCCAAATTTGAATTTTTGTCCAATCTCTTACCTTCCAATGAATTTTGAAAATAAAATTCACTAAAGTAATTCAAACCTAGATTTGAATTTGAAAATTTTCTAAATATTTAAAAGTTGTGCTCAAGTGGTTGCTTTCATTTAAAATCATACTAAAAATTTGAAGCTTTTTGAATTTACAACAAATTAAATAAATTTGTCTCAAGTTTGTCAAACACACTTTGAATTTAAAAGTTTTGATTTTGAACTTGCATGAAACTTCACCATGTGCATTTCTGGATCTTACTGGCTTTATTTTGAATATTTGAATAGTTTTTGTTTTGTTTGAATTTGAAATCCTTTCAAAATCAATTCCAGAAAAAGAATAAACCCAAAACTCCTCTACCTTCCTTTCGGGCCGAATCCACCCTTCCTTACTCTTCCGGCCCAGCCCGCCCCTCTTTTTCTTTTCCTTTTTCCCCAGCCAGCGTGGGCCGTTTCCAACCCCGGCCCAGTATCTCGGCCCATCTCCACTCCCGCGCGGCCCACCTCCATTCTCTCCCTCCTTCACTCGCCGACGGGCGGGGCCCGCGCTGTCGGTCGTCTTCTCCACGCGGCGCCGCCGCGCCCGTCGGCCCCTACCTCTCCGGCCCGCCTCCGCTGCACGCGCCGCAAGACCCGCCGCGCTGCCGGAACCGCCTCCGCTTACTCCATCCACCCAGGAAGTACCAAGATGTATGTGGATCTGAAACAGAAATACTGGTGGACTGGAATGAAGAGAGACATAGCAGAATTTGTTGCTCGATGTGATATCTGCAGCAGAGTCAAAGCAGAACATCAGAGACCCGCAGGATTATTGCAGCCCCTGCAGGTCCCGTATGGAAATGGGATGAAATCAGCATGGACTTCATTGTGGGGTTACCCCATACCCAGAAGGGGAATGACTCGATATGGGTCATAGTAGACCGTCTGACAAAGGTTGCGCACTTCATACCTGTAAAGACAGTCTATAGAGGAGACAAGTATGCTCAGTTGTATGTGGATCACATACTCAAGTTACACGGAGTCCCTAGTAGAATAATATCTGACCGAGGTTCACAGTTCACCTCAAAGTTCTGGAAAAGCCTTCATGGGTTTCTGAACACCAGGCTAGATTATAGCTCAGCCTTTCATCCCCAGACCGACGGTCAGACCGAGAGAGTCAACCAGATCCTGGAAGATATGCTAAGAGCATGTGTACTAGCTCACGGAAAGGACTGGGAGAAAAGCCTTTCCTTCGCAGAATTCTCTTACAACAACAGTTACCAGGCCAGCCTGCAGATGTCGCCTTTTGAGGCCCTGTATGGCAGGAAGTGTAGAACCCCGCTGATGTGGTCAGAGGTTGGAGAGCGATCTTTCTTTGGCCCGGCACTCATCAAAGATGCCGAAGAGAAAGTGGCTCTGATCAGAGAGAATTTGAAAGCAGCCCAGAGCAGGCAGAAGAGCTATGCAGATACCAGACGCAGAGATCTAAGCTTCGAAGAAGGAGACTATGTGTATCTCAAGGTATCACCAATACGCGGTACCAGAAGGTTCAAAGTCCGAGGAAAGTTAGCACCAAGATATATCGGACCCTTCAAGGTACTCAAGAAGATTGGAGCAGTGGCTTACCGCCTCGAGCTCCCTGAAGAGATGTCAGACATCCACAATGTGTTCCATGTTTCACAGCTAAAGAAATGTCTGCGAGTTCCAGAAGAAATAGTACCACCAGAAGTAGTGGATCTACAACCGGATCTCCGTTATCAAGAGAGGCCTATCAAGATTTTGGAGGTTGCCACTCGGTTAACAAGACGGAATGCCATACGGTTTTGCCGAGTGCAATGGAGTAATCACACGGAAGCAGAAGCTACATGGGAACGTGAAGATGATCTCAAAAAGGAGTTCCCCTATCTGTTCGAGGAAGAGCTTGAATCTCGAGGCCGAGATTCTGTTTAAGTGGGGTAGGTTTGTAACACCCTGTGTTTTCCCATATTATAAATCTCACTAAAAATTTAAACTTTTTGAATTAGGACAAATGCAATCAAACTAGTATGGTATTTTCACACCAAATTTGAATTTTCGAATTTTAAATGTGCATCAAACCCCACCATGTGCATGTTTGGAATTTTCTGTTTTTATTTATATGTTCTTTTGATCTTGTTCCTTTTTCAAATTTGAATCCCATTCAAATTCGAGCAAAATCAATTTTGAGAAATGTTTAAATCAAACCTTCCCTCCTGGGCCGCCTCCCGCCTTTTTTCCTTCCGCGGCCCGCCTCCTTTTCCTTCTCTCCCTCCCTCGCAGGCCGGCAGGCCCAAGCCTTTCCCGCGCTGCCCAGCTGGCCCAGCTGCCCCTGCGCCAGCCCACGACGGCCCGTCGCGCATCCCTCGCAGTCACTGACGAGCGGGACCCGCCTCCATCTTCCTCCCTCGGACCAGCGGACCGAGCGCCGCTCGCCGCCGTGGTACGACGGCGCGGACGCCAGCGCACGCCGCCCGCGCCTTAACTCCGCCTCAACTCCTATTCGCCGGCGTACACCGCCCCTCCGCTCCCATTGGCCCGACGCGCCACGTCGAGCTGCCACCCTGCGCCGCGTGCTCCCCCGTCAGAGCTACATTAACTCCGGCGAGGAGCCGTTGCGAGGAAGCCTCCTCCCCAGCCGCGGCTATAAGAGGAGAGCTCCCTCTCCTTCTTGTTCACACTCCCGCACCCTCAATTTCCCCTCTCCGCATCCACCGAGCCCCAATTTCCGTTTTTCCCCGCCATCGTCCTCAAGTCCGGCAGCTACTCCGACGAGCCATCCACGGCCAACCAGTCTGCCCCGCTCCCCTTTTCTTCTTCCTCCGGACTCCTCAGCAACTCCCTAACCCTCTCCTGCCTGCCATTTTTGCAGTTGGGACGAGGAACATGGAGTTCGCCGGGAGCTAGGGTTCCGGCCACCGTGCTCACATCGACGCCGCGTCTCCGGCCACCTCCGACGTCATCAAGTCCACCGTGAGCACCCCCATCCTACCCTGGTTCTTTTGCACCATTCAATTTAGCCCTTCGCGCTTGTTCACCCTTCTCGCACCGCGCATCCTCGCGCGCCACCGCGCGACCTCGTCGCCGGTGAGCCGTACGACCGCGCCTGGCCAAGCCAAGGCGTGCGTCGCGCTCCCCGTGCACGCGCGCGCGTGCACGACAGCTTGATTTCACGCCAGCGCGCATGTATGCGCGCTCGCGCTCTGCCCACCGCCGCGCTGCCGCACTCCGGCGAGCGCGCGCCGCCGCTGCAGCCACCCTCCGCGTCACCATGTAGCACCGCTAGGTTCGCCCTCGCGCGTAGGCCCTGTAGATGCTCACCGCGTCCCCTCCCGTGCGCACTAGCCGCTGCCGGCGAGCTCCCCGTCGCCGCGCGCGTCTCTCCTCCGGCGCGTTTGACCGCGCCACGCTGTCATCCGACGTGGCACGCCACGTCGACGGCTGGGCCCGCGACGACCTGGTCGTCCTCGCCCAGTCAGCGTTGGTCCACGAAACCGGCGCACCGTGGACCACACTCGCACACACGCTCGGCTCACCGCACCCGTGGACCTAGTCCACGGCACAGTGGACCACAGCGGACCCGCCCCTGCGGTCCCACCTGTCGGTCTCACAAGCGCCTCTGAAATTGCTACGTCCACACACAGAGCGTACACAGAACCTTGTTCCGAGCCTTTTTCTTCAGTAAAAAAATTCCGTAAAATCCCTGTAAATACTAGAGTATTTCCTGAGTATTTTACAACTCTTGTTTACCTCTGAATAATTAGGATTTATCATTTGGCTAATTATTTAGCTTAAATCCTAATTAATCCTTTCATGCAAACTTGTAAAATCCATATCTCCTTCATTTTAACTCCAAATTTGATGAATCTTTCGCCAAAATTCATCAAATATTATGATCTATCTGTTGGAACCAGAGCTAGCCACTGATTCCCACTGTTTGACCTTTATTTGGATTTAATTGCTTGTTAGCTTAAATTGTTTGATCGTTAGATTAATTCGATCGTCGTTTATTTGCTCTTCATTAGAGGACCAAGCTTTTGAGGAAGGAAACGAGGATCCGGATTACGAGGACTTAGAAGAAGAAGACTTTGGTGAAGGCAAGTTCTAACCCCTTGATCATGTTGACCCGATGTTTGCAAATAGTCCTATATAGAGCCTGCTTTGGAAATAACTGTGCATAATATTTAAATATGCTTTAAATGCTAGATGATCCTATGTTGATGATTGCCATGCCTTGATAATTGTTTATCCACTGCCTTGTTAGCCCTAGGTTTCCCTGTCATTAATTCTTTAATGATATGTTGATATGTTATGTTGCTTAGGACTTTTACCATGCGTATTTAAATAATCATGCTATACATGCCTTTTGTGTTAAATGCGTGTGTGATTGGTGGAGTGTGTGTGAATATGAAATGTGGGATGGTAGCTTATTAGTGATATTTTGTGCAACCCATAGTGGGGATACTCTTTGACGGGAGCAAGCGAGGTAGTCCTCAGTGGGGAGGGCTATCTCTGGGATGCGAGTCCTCCTTTGAGGATAGCTATTGGAGATGCTTGCTTCGGTCGTATAAGGACCGGTTCATGTGCCGCCTGGCCTAGCACCCTCCGTACAACCACATGCCTTGAATGGGAAAGGTTTGGAACCACACCCTACTATAGTGTTCACCCGGTACCCACCTGGCGGGCAGAAGATTGCGACGGAAGCCAGGAGAAGACCCGAAGCAGTGAGCGTCGTGGTCCGGCATATGGTGTTCTTTCAGGCCTTTCTACATGATGATGATGATGATATTGTGACGCCCCTGGTTGGTTATTTCCGTGGTGGTGCCGCGGTGACACCAAGTAGGTACGGGACCATTAGTATGCCAGACCAACCTATGACGATGGGGAGGACTGGTGTACCATGTGGGGAAATATGTACAACCTCTGCAAAGTATAAAATCTATCATGATAGCCGTGTTCCACGGTATTGGACAACGCGACAGCTTGTGCCACACGATGATTAGTATAATGGTGTGAGTTAATCCCTTGGTGTGTTTTTGGAATACTCCGGTGTGGAACCGTGAGCTGGTTTCCTGCCAACATTAAAATGTGGGAACTGGTGGGATAGACTTCGTCTCCCCCCAGGGCCAAACAACCCCATTAATCCTCAATGATAATCCTGTTTAGTAGTTTGCGAACTGCTTTGTTTTTACAAACAACCCCCTGCATAAAATTGGCTTTCCGCCCAAGCACTAGGCCCTCAGTCTATCCTTTGATAATATCCTTGCATGCTTATATCCCTTGCTGTTAGGACTTGCTGAGTACCTTATGTACTCACCCTTGCTTTCATCATTCAGATGAAGAACCTGAGTATCAGGAGGATGGTGATGAAGAGTAGGGTTCCGTCCGCACTCAAGATGCCTGTGTCGGCTCCGCTTCCGTCTTCCGCTGTAGTGGTGTTTAAGTGGTTCTGCCTTTGCAGCCCACTAGCATGATGCTTGATGTAATAAGATGGCCCTTGGCCAGGAATTGTAAGACCTTTTATGTATGAAGGCTTGTATGAGACTCGGTAATATTTATGTAAGTGATGACTCTGTGATATCATTCTGTGTAAAGTGTATGTATCAGCGTCTGATCCAGGGACTGATACAGTAAGCACTCATGCTCCAGAAATGGGGGATGACATCCTCTCCCTCTTCTCTCTCCTCTCCCCGTCGCATCCTCCGGCGACCTCTTCCGCCGCAGTGAGGGCACTCCTCCTTCCCCTCTCCGCTCCACGGAGCTTCACCGCGTCGCGCGCCACCCCGACACAGCCTCGGCTTGCGCAGCCGCATGCCCAACGTCGAGATCGACGACAAGGACTTGTCGCCGCCGTCCCTTTCCCCAGCTCCGGCCACCTTCCGGTCTCCTTCGGCTTCACTGAGCGCAAGGTGAAGACCCCCGCACTCTCCTCTCTCATCCGCACCCTGCCTTTTTCCGTCTCCCCGCGCACGCACGCTTCTCCGTCGCACACCGGAGCGCCGCCCGCCTCCGACGAGCCCGCACACCCGCTCCGATGAACATCATCGACGAAACGTGCCACTCACGGTTTCCCCGTCGAGCACACCATCTCCGCGACGAGGCCCCACGACCCCTAGCCCTTCGGACGCGCCGCCGGTGAGGTCTCCGGCCACCCGCCGCCGCGCACCTCGCCCATGGTCCACCAAGGACCCGTGAACCGCCGCCCCGGCACGGTCCACAGAGCCCGTGGACCGAGTCCATGGGTTTTCCAATACAAAAATAAATCCGTAAATCCCAGGAAATTCCCAACCCTGTACATCTTACAGATAAGCCCTCGAGCTTTTCTGTAATTATGTTTAAGCCCTATCTATTTGCAGAAAAGTCCCTAAACTTTTCTGTAATTATGTTTTGGTCCTCGTCTTTTTACACCTAGGCCCCCAAACTTTTCCATAATTACATATTGGTCCCTAAAACTTTCTGACCTTACAAACAAGTTCTTAAAACCTTTCTGTAATTACAAATAAATCCTTTGTAATTACAAATAATCCCCAGATATTTAAATATCGATATCTTTTCAACCATAACTCCGTTTTGAGCGATTCCTGCGCTCACGGATTCGTAGAAACGCGTAGTACATCATGATACTACTATTGGAATCCCACATCATACCTAAACATCATCAATGTCCTAAAACCCCTCTGACCTAATATATATTCCTTTTATCGGCAATCGTGCGAGGTCAAACTCGCATGTCACGATCGATGTTCACCTAAGACCTAACCAATTCTGTGGTGCTAGTTGTCTAGTAACTCCCGCATGACAACACGCACCCCTCTCCATTCCTGTACCACACATTCATTTATTTACCCGCTAACGATAAATCTTTCAAATCTTTCAGGCGATATCACTTCTAAATGCCGCAACCTTCTATATTCCGAATTCGACTCCGAACCTAGCCTTGATCAATCCTCGCTCCATCAATCTTAAACCTAACCCTGGCCCCAACACCTATTCCGATGCTATTACCAATTCCTTATCAAGCCCTATCGCTTTATCGTCTTCTTTTATAAGTAATCTTTTATCGAGTATTATTTGAATAATTATTTTATCGTTATTCTATTTGCCAATTTGTTCTTAATCTTTGACCTTGTTGATTTCTCTGCAATCACGCATTCATGTCATGCATGATCACGAGCACGTACCACCGTCATGTGCTTAGCTCATGACGAATAACTAGTAACTTAATCTTAATAATTAATTAGCAAGTGATCAATAGCTAATCACCATAAGATAATAATATAACTAACCTAGGTAATTAAAGTGGCACACCTTGCACCTTGTACAGTGCTGCATGAGCCTTTGTGTGGGTTCCGGCCTACGTAAAGTCTCGAAGCATGCAAATGTACAAGAGACACGTACACACGCCGCCCACACCATCTCATGCACTCATGCATGTTCTTTTGTATAAATAATATAGAAGCTTGCATATTAGATATGCACGCAATCACCATCAAGCAAGCATGTGCATCTCATCACCCTTCACCCTAAGGTGTTCAACTAGCAGAGCTCATATGCATAACCACACACCCATGCTCATATTTGAGAACATAAGAAACTAATAACTTGTCTAGGTGAATATGGCCCTTACCAGGCCAGGTATATCACCTATGACACATAACATGCCCTGCATTGAATATGCTGCATCGTGCATGTTTCATGCCTCTGCTCTTCACTGGAATTCTATTGATTCTTAATTGGAGTTTAATCGGAATCTTATCTGTTCTTTTCGATCTTTATTTTCTTTTGCGGTAGTTTGTTTATACGCTTATTCTTTATACGCTAGTTTACGCGAGAACTGAGGAAGATCTAGAAGAATCCAAAGAATCCAAGCTACAAGAAAGATTCAGAAGATACAAGCTCCCAGGGAAGACTCGAAGACCTCGACTTCGACAACAGAGCTCGAAGACCCAGAACTCGAAGATTAGGAAAGCGTTTGTCAGGCAAGCTCTACATCTCCTTGATCATGATTGAACCTATTGTTTTTGCATCGCACCTATAGAGCCTGTTCTAGTAATATGCATTGCTTGTTATTTTACTGCTTGTGTAGCTATGACCTACTTGTTTGCTGGTAATGATGCCACTATATAGGCATAAATACCAGAATCCTTGATTACCTTTGTTTACCCCTCTCCTTGACAACCCTAGGACAGTTCCATCATTTCTATGATGGTACAATTTTCTTGCTAATAGAAATGCTTAGGACCCCTCGCAATGTTTCTACATTGCCACACATCTCACACACTTGTTTTTGAAAATGTGTTAAATGAGTTTGGCGGTGTGAGTAAATGCTTGGGTATGGGAGTAGCACAACCGTGTTAGGTGATGATGGTGAAGCTGCTGATGGGAATGGGTTGGACTGCGGGCAAGACCACTGATGAGGTGATGTGGATAGTGTGATAGCCCACCAGTGTGGGATATGGTGCTTGCCCGGCCACATAAGGACCGGTTCTCTTGACCGTAAACCTAATGATTCCCGTACAACCACGGAACCTGAATGGGCAGGACTTATCCTACCTTCTTGAGTATACTTGTAACACCACCGGAGGATGGTAGTAGCAACGGAAGCTCAGGAAAAGATCCGGGAAACGTACCCGTGGTCTGGTCGCGGAACCCATTGTCGGTACATGGGAAAGCCGCCCGTCCTTGTTTGTACTTGGATCCTGCAACTCGTTGCGGGAGCACGAATGCACCTGTTAAAGGTGTGTTGTGCCGTAGTGTGACAATTCATTGTCACAGGCCCCTGAGTGTGATTCCGTGGTGGTTTTGCAAAGTGCTCAGAGAAGATGGACTAAGCGTTATGTCCCTCTCCGTACAAGAGTGCATAGCCCGTGGGGAAAGCTGTACAACCTCTGCAGAGGAATAACAATTCATCCGGATGGACGTTGCCACGGCATATGGCACATTATGGTTATGCGCTTTTGAGATTAGCCACCTCTCTCTATCCTTGACGTGTGAGTGGGTTGTAGTCAACCCATGTTTTGGAAGTGTTGGCATGAATGCCGGGTCGGTATGATCCTTGAGGTCAGAAGGCCCAATTAAAACTTGGGAACTGGCGGGAATGTATATACTCCCTCAGGGCCAACCAACTAAAATATTGACAATGAAATTTCCTGTTTTGATCTGCAAATCCTTGACTGGTTTCGTGAACCCTGCATCAAAACGGATTTTCGGCAAAGGAACCATACAGCCTTCTCCTTACTAAGACCAAATATGCATGTATATTTACCCTTGTGTAGTGTAAGGCTTGCGGAGTACCTTATGTACTCACGCTCTTGCATTTGTGATTTTTAGTCAGAGAAGCCTCCGTAGGAAGCGACGACGTCTGGTTTTCGTTCCTGCACCTCAAGTCTGCCTGTGGCTTGGGTCGTGTTTTCCGCTGTTTGTCTGCTCAGCCATTAGTTGGTCGGAAGGACTAGGATACTTCAGAATCCTTGTCGTACCGCCACTAAGAACTTTATATCAGGTACTATACTATTTACCTATACGAAGTATGCTTTTGATTACCATATCTGTGTTCTTGTGTGTATCAGCTACTGATCCAGGGACTGATACATGATGCACAACATGCTCCAGAAATTAGGGTATGACAATGAGCAACATCCAGAATATGCACTTCTCTTTTCTGATCTTCCATGCAGATAGGTACCAAAGGTTCAGTGTGTTTTTATTAAGCATGCAACAAGCTTTTGTCTCTTTACTACTGTTCTCCTCAGTCAGACTTTTGTGCATTCAGTTCTGTGAGATTTTAAAATGCTTGGTTCTGGGGAAAGGCTTCAGTCCACACCTATACACTGACTTTTCATGTTGTCTTATCTCTAGGTTTCAAAGCCATGATTAATGTTTCCTTGAGATTGTTACCAGCTTTACAAAAGATATGCATCACTGCCTAACCTCTTATATTTGTTTTTCAAAATAGAAGGACAAAACTGTGGGAGCTAGCTAACAATATTCGACGTTGTGACACAAAGGTTGTGCAGATAGAGGTTTTACAATTACTGTCCATGACATGGTCATATTTTAGGTTTCGTGCCGTGGTTTTTCTTTCTATGCCAACTTACGATTCAGATGATGATGTAAAGGAAAATTGGTCCCTCTGTGAACTTTTTGCATAATGATAAACATTATTAGTAAATTGCTGGCCATTACCAATGTCAGGCAGGGCACACTGAAAGTTGTTGCTCTCAGAACATCATCTGCGTAATGTAGACCATGCTATTGTCATTACCCATTACATGTTATTTCTTGATCTGGGCCCCGATGCCTCATTCTAATACAGATTTATTTACTGATTTTGCTCCGTTGCAATACATCTTACCTTTTTTATTTACAACCACAGTTCACAATGTTGCACTTACACTTTATTGTATGTTTCTCTTTGAGGATGCAGTGCAGAAATGACGGTTCTCTGAGTTCCTCAGCGCCGACGAACCACCCGAAGTCAAACGGCTTGACATGGTTCTGCTTGAGGAAAAGGTTGTCCTCACCGTTGAATAACAATATGTTTTGCTCCTGCTCTCCATTGTCTTCAGTATTTACAGTCATTACACTGCAGGGAAACATCATGGCTGCATTCAGGGACGCCCTTCAAGATTGACACAATTGACGCTGCCCCTGCAATCGCATCTCCAAACCATGGTGTGCATATTTCAGGTGTGTGTATATAATAATCCTCTGCATATGGCAACTATTGATTCTTTGCACAGGTGGTTACTTACGCTGTGATGATAGCCTATCTGTTTCAGAAGCTAACACACCTTCATCCACCATGGGCGACCAAAGCACAGGTCAAGATGATGCCTCGACCATCGACAACACGGTTCCCACTTCCACCCCCACTAAAGTAAAACACTCGGCAACCCTAGCACTCATGTCCATCCTGCTCCTACAAAAAAAGACCCTCATATCGATTTTACTGCAGGGCATTCTCCATGAGAAAGGAGTGCAACCGCTGACAGAAAATGAACACAAGGCTCCTGGTTTGTTGTCCGTGATTCTACCAAGAGAAATAATATTTCGGACTTAATAGATTTTCTTTCCACCCGTGCTTGTGCATTTCCCTTCAGCACACCTCATCACAGCACCTTCACATGACCTGTGCAAGACAACAAGCAGGCAAGAAACAGAGTCGCAAAGAAGCTCACATTCGAGAAAGATGCCGCCACAGCTGGCGTTCACGATGACACCGAAGAATAGGCCTACATATGTCATGGTCACAGCCCCAGCACACGATCTTTTCAGCATGCACGACGGAATTGCATGTTTATGTCTCTGTAACAGAACCATTTATACAGTGGTAGACCTACCTTAGTCCGGCGAGACACAACTTGGGAGGATAAGTACATGAACCATGGTCTGCATTTAGTTACATCCAAAGTGGTCTTGCTCTACAGTACTTAACAGCGTGTGAACCTATAACCTCTGATATACACGTTTGTGTCTAAGTGCTAATGATTGAAATTGCTCTTTAGTTGTCACTTTTATTTTGCTGACCATAGTGGAGGCACTGCAAAACAGCTGAATAGCTTTCACTGTCATAGCACGACGACGGCCGAGACAGGCATCACGACACCCACTGACAAAACAAGCTGGTGACTGCCCACTTCACATTAAAGCCCAAAACTACAGGCCCCCATGAGCGCGGCGGAGCGCGCGGATCAGCCAAGTTGTTACAACCAATGGAGGAAGCACTGACATGACTTCCATTCTTCCAGTATGCTCTCGATGGATCAAGAAAGTAAAAGTAATTAAAAGTGCAATTGAATGCTACAAGCTTAAGATAAGTGTTGGATCAAAAGGAAAGTAGAAGCAAAACTAAGTGCAATTGAATCTAATGATACCCTTCCAACAGAAAGGAAAAAATCTATATATTTAACAAATATTTATTTATTGTGATAGAAAACTTATATTATTTAGTGTAATACATTTGTTTTATCATTATGTGATCCGATTTGATGAGAAATAAGAAGAAAGGTTTGTTGAAACATAGAACACATCGCCCTTGTTAAGATTTCTACTGTTCTTTTGTACAAATATAGAAGTTCAGGCAAACAAACCATTTTCTGCAAGCAAACCATTAATTTGTAGTAACATTTAGTCAAAAGTAATTAGGTGTATAATGATCGCATTTAGGATAGTAACTATATAAAAGTGATTCTGATAATTATTAAATAATTTTTGTCAACTTTAAACTGTGCATCCTCAATTTTAAGATCTGCTTTTATAAATGTTGGTAACAATTTCAAAAACTTTTCCATACAACAATTTATATTATACACTCGCACCAGATAAATATAGCATACATTTTATCACGTTGAGGCTACAATATGTGAAAGAATGCAAAAGTTAATAAGTATGTAAATTATTTATATAATATTTTTCACGCATGCTGGATTTACCTAATTCCCAATTACCTGGCCACAAGTTTACAGGCTACATGACTCCTGCCACAATAATGAGAAAAAAAGTAAGGATGCCTGGAAACACTAGCATATTTCCACATCACAGGATCCTTACACTTGTCAAATAACATCCTCCAAAGGATACCCTAGAAAATTAAAAGGGATAGTTTCGGACACATCACATTATAAGAGTCGAAATTAGGTTAGACACACTGCAAATTTGTGGATATTAACTTCAACACACTATAGCAGGGGAAAGTGATATTTTTGAACTTTTTTATCTCTTTGCTCGAAATACATTACAACTTGAAATAAATTTTCATAAAGATATATTGTTGCATTCTTTATTCATATGCTTTTTTGTATATTATTTTTCAACTGTTTGCTTAATTTTGTTTACAAAAAATATTTTTTTCTCAATGAAAATCATTGAAACAATATGCAAAACTCTAGGCCGTGATTGAAGAATATGCAGACACACTAATGGCAAAACAGGCGTCAACATTCAACAAGGGTTCCCAGCTCGATCAGCCTCCTGGTTGTCGCGGACCGGGAAGGTTTGAAACTGGATCACATCTGTGGCTGCTCAAGCGGGTTTGGAGCGACAAAGTTCACGTGTGCTCGCGTCCGGCTCTGGCCGCCGTGTTCCTGGAGGCGCGACGTACTCTTAACAGTGAGCTAGCAGCAGCAGCTTAATCAATTAAACGGGATGATGAATTGAAGAGTCTCCTCCGCCCATAGCGATCGAAGGGAAAGGGACATGTTGATCGATCGGTAACGTGCCAGCGTGAGATTAAGCTGCTGCTAATTAACCCACCACACCGAGCCTGCCGGTCACGTTTCTGATCCCCGGCCACGGCGACTCCGCTATCGTTGTGAATTTCACTGGACGTCCATTTGCGCCGGGCGGAGCAGACCAGGACGATGTGCTTCCCACCCCGGGCGCAAATCCTTTTCCCAAAAAGTTTCTTTCTGGCCGGCCGCCGTCCCTTCGTTCTTGGGAGTTCCAAGACGTGGTGTGGGCACGGGCACACTGCGGCACCATGACCCATGGCTGCGCCTAGCACGGCAGCATTTATAGCAACACCATGGGCTTGAATGCAACTTGGTGTAATATAACACCATGAGTTTAAATACAACTTCGTGTAATATCTGTTTCTTTTCGTCGCATCCGGATCAAATATTACGACTGATTTGCTGATTTTCCATATCTATTTCGAATGGCGCTGAGAATAGAAAAGACATGAATTGTCGTGTGATCATCGGTGATGGTGATCTAGGCGCCTCTGCTCGGGTGACGACTCAAAGAACTGCGAGGATGCTTTTATTTCAGGATGATCCTGGTTGGGCCTTTTTAAGTTTGCACCACCATGCATCTCCAGAACGTCAGCCTTGCATTGGTGATGCAATAATGAAGCACATCACGGTTTACGTTGCCTATCCATCGTTCGCAAATAATTACAAGCATTTGGACTGCTGATGAAGTGACTGCCCTTTTTTTTTGGAGGGAGGGGGGGGGGGGGGGGGCACTTCCTGCAGATCTTGCACCGATGAGCGGCGTGGGGTTCTTCATGCGGACGAGCAAGTCGAGGTGCTCTACATACGGGTCCATGAACCTGTTCATGCTGGCCTCCATCCTCGCCGCCACACCACGCTACGCGCTCGCCAATGCGTTTCCTCATAGTCGGCGCGCTTCATCACCATATATTCACCAGCGTCAGCGTCGGGTTCACATTGATCGTAAATTGGGCCGGTCTACGCCGCCGAGATGGCCCAGGCGTCGGCGCGGGTTCCTGAAGACGTCCGTGGTGGACATATTCATCGTCGCCAGCCTGGATCCTCCTCAGCCACGTCTCCAACTACGCGCTGGCACCTCAGCTGGCGCGTTATGTTCGACGCACCCGCCTATGGTCCTCGTCGCCTCTGTTCGCTCGCCATGTGCGGGCGCGAGGTTGCCTGATCTCTTGCAGCCGGTCGGCCTCCCGACGGTGTTCCATCGATCGCGCGCATGTCCGACTGGCTGGAGGAGATCAGGAAGGCCAGGCTGTCGCCCGCTCCTCCCCGCCAGCGCCGCGCAACTGGCGGGCTTCGCGTCAGAACTGGCGTTCATTGCGGCGTTTTCGGTCGGCCTGGGTCCGTTGGTTGCCACGTACAGCGTGGAGGGCTCGAGCCCGGAGGTCCTGTACGCCGTCGCCCATGCGCCCTTGAGCCAGAAACCATCGAGCATCTCTTTGTGGCTTCTAGAACCTGCAATCAGCCGCGGCCGTATCCTACGCCCGCGCCGTCCCCCGTCAATCCAAGTGACCGCCAAATCATGTTCCTCATTGTACTAGTACGCCTTGTACGTTCCCCATCAACCCAAGGAGCCTTGGGGCTGCCTTGCTGGAGCTAGCTGCTTGGCTGGCAACGAGAAGCCGTGGCCGTGGAGCTCTGTTGCTGCGCCATGCTCGCGCGGTCTTGGTGTTGGTTCTCTATCGCTTCTGCCCGAAGACGACCAAGTCCACGGGCGTGTCAACCGAACTCCAACTAATCTGAGCCACAGGTTTCTGATCGAACGTAGGCCAGGGGTGCCGTGAGCGGGTCCTCACGCGGCTCGACGTTGCGCCCCGGTGTTCCGGCAATTGCTCCGTTCCAAATCTTCCTCAGTCACAGAGGCTAGCCTCCATGGACGATGCCGGAACACGTTTTGCCATCGCTTGCGCCACATGCCAGAATCGTCCGATCAGGGGTGGGACGTCCCACTAGAGTCACCAGAAGATTTCCCGTACCACGGCATCGGCGTGCTCCCGCCCGCGGTGCTCGCCATTGCGGAGTCGCCGCGCATGGTGGCTCATGCCGCGCGGGCGACACACCGAGGCTCGCGCACACCTCAGAGTCGGAGGCACTGTACGAGGCCGACCTCCGCCTCGACGAGATCAAGCAGGCTGTCATCGAGTTTCGAGACGCCGGACGACAACACCGCCGGCGTATGGAGAAGGGAGCTGCTCGTCGCCGAGCGTGCACCGACCAGGCCCTCACCTGCGTCACGGGCATCAAGGCTGTCACTATGTAAGAAATGGTCTTCAGAGACGCTTCTCAATGCTAATAGCAGACGAAAAATTTTTCGTCTCCAAAATTTAGTCTGCGATGTGAAAAATCAGAGACGCGGAAATCCGCGTCTCCAAAAACCCATCAATCGGAGACGCGTTTTGGTCAAAACGCGTCTCCAAAGACCCTTCATCGGTGACGCGTTTTAACAAAACGCGCCTGCTATGAGATGGTCATCGGTGACGCGTTTTACCAAAACGTGTCTCCAATGATAAATTGGAAAAACAAAAAAAAAAAGTGTTATCCATTTTGTACATACAACTACATATGATTTATCAATTAAATATACACAACTGTCCACACAAACATTGTACTGCACATGCTTTATCCATCAAATATACACAACTATCCACAAACATAGTTACAGAATGATCTGAAATAAAAAGTTACAAAATCATTTCAAGTGCTGATTTACGGAGTGACAGGAAGCAAAAGCTAGAGAATATATGCAGTTTCAACAATTTTGTCCAGACACGCTAAATCTAGTCACTTAGGTGATAGGTTGCGACATCAGCGTGCTGCAAAGAAAAACAATTGCACCAACCAGCCAATCAGAGCAAAAGTAAGAGGAAACATTTCAATGAAGCAGACATTTAGATTGAGACGAAGAACAAAATAACCTTCAATGGGACCGAATGGTTGGCTCCAGAATTGCATAGGTATACCATGGCTGCACCAGTGAGAAGGAACATCAGTATCTGACTGAAAGAACCTCATATATGGTTTAACAACTAAAGCAAACACTAGCATATCTGTTTCAGCACTTAACAATAATAATTCTAGCAATGGGCAGTACTCAATATTGCTCTACCTTAGTTGATTCTCAGGCAAGACAAACTACCTACTACTGATAGTGCAAAGAGTCAAAAAGATTTTACAGTTTGCATTAATATCAGACAAACTACACTGCTCCAATTGATTCAACAAAACTGGTGGCATCAGTCACTTTCTTTTTGTATACAACCGAAGTGGACAAATAGAAAATATATAGTCCAATATGCAACAGAGCTGTGTCACATCTGAACCATAGATTTTAAACCTGTGACAATTTTACGAGTTCATACCTGAAATAAGACAAGCACTACAATTTTACGAGCTGTGTCATCATCAGATTTAGTCAGACTATGTTTAACAATCACAAGGCATGCAGCTTGCACTTGGTATAGAAGAAAATTTCTTGCTGCCGATGCCAACCATTTGGTTCACTGGCAAACAGATGCATCATCACCAACAAATTAGTAGTGCAAGGTTGCCATTATTAGAATAGGTCCAAGCTCTACAAGAAAAAAAGGCATTAATTAGACAACACCAACAGAATGACAGATCACCCGTGTTGCACAAGGAGATCAGACAAGTGACAGCTGATAAACTAGTTAACTAAACGATCACGAAGTACTCTGGAATGTATAGCTAACAGAGGCATTCTGCTGGTAACACCACCATGACAAGTGACAACAACTAAAATTGACATCAGAACCCAACATAATTAGCTCTATATGCACCATTGAAAATAGTTTAATGCTACTAAAGGAAGCTTTATCTGACATGCTCACACAAACTTGTTTGCATATACAGATCCAAATCAATTCTGAAACCTCATTTTCAGGACATGAAAAGGAAGCAGACAAAATACTTTGAGATGATCTGCAAGATCAGAACAATAATGTGCTAATATATGTGATCACTGAAGACACAAGGATACCAGCTTTACAGTCCGCGAGCGCGTCAGCGAGCTGGGCGAGGAGGTCGGCCGCCTCGGGCTCCGGGAGCAGGGCGCAGGCCGAGACAAGGGAGCAGGCCCCCGCCCGCGCAGAGGTCGAGGACGAGGTGGACGGCATCGTCCTCGAAGGCGGCGTGGAGCGTGACGAGATGGCGGCTGGCGGAAGGGGACGCGGAGACGAGGAGGACAGGCTGGGCCGAGCACTGGCCGCCACGCTTGCGCCGCGAACGCCACTGTCCGGCCTCGACAGCTGCTGCCGCCGCCGCTGCTAGATCTGAGAGTGGACAGGAGAGAGGAGAGGACGAGGACTACTCGAGGAGAAAGGGATAAGGCTGGGGAAGAGGGGCTCGGGCGAGAGGGGCCCAGACGTGCGCGGTGAATGCGATACAAGAAATTTTTCGGGTCCGACCAGCCTCTCTCTCTCTCTCTCTCTCGATGACGCGGGTATAGAAACGCGTCTGCTATGGACGCCCCTGCAGTAGGAGACGCGTTTTTTGCGCAAACGAGTCTCCAAATTTGGAGACGCGTTTTGTGATAACACGTCTTCAAATATGGGCTTCATATTTACAGACGCGTTTAGTTAAAACGCGTCGCCTGTTGTGCTGTATCAGAAACGCGTTTTGCTGTGCCCTGCTGGGTGCAAAAAGCTGAGAGACGCGTCTTCCTGAATGCGTTTCATTTCCGAGTCTGCAATGATAGTGTCTTCTATGTGCCTTTCTTACATAGTGTGTCGTGCTGTACAGCCGGCCCGCCGCTCGTGCATGCATGGCCTCTGTGGTCAAGACGTGCTTCATCATCTTGGCCGCGCCCTTCTCCGACCGCGTTAGCCGGCACCCGCTCATCCTCGATCGCCAGCACGGCCGGCGTCGCCCTCACGCTTGCCTCGTTCGCGCTGGCTCTTCCCGCGCCACGGGGGCGTGTGCGTCATCTCGGTGCTCACTTAATTTCGTCGCAGAGTTCTCGGTGGGGCTCGGGCCGCTCTGGTGTTGACGTACAACATGGAGATCGATCGTGACGCTCCGGCAGCGCGGGCAGGCGCGAGCCTCGGCATGCCGGTGAACCGGGTGAGATGCTGCGTGGTGAGCTGTGACGTTCATTCCGCTCTCGGACTGGATCACCATGCCCGGCTGCTTCTTCGTCTACGCCAGCGCGGCGATGGCCGCGTGTGTGTTTGTGCCGGGCCGGCAACGAGGGGACAGAGCCTTGAAAACATATATGTGCTCTTCACCGACCAATCATATGATGATTATACAAGTTTGACAGCGAGCTTTGGCGTGTGCTATAACGTTCTAGCTAGTCGC
The DNA here is from genome assembly GCA_007726485.1 of Eragrostis curvula. Lineage (NCBI taxonomy): Eukaryota > Viridiplantae > Streptophyta > Magnoliopsida > Poales > Poaceae > Eragrostis > Eragrostis curvula. The sequence continues at coordinate 13,211,825 of RWGY01000005.1, forward strand.
ATAGCAGCGAGTGCAGATCAGATGCGGAGTGGTGTGTGCGATTGCGTTTCTAGCCTTATTTCTCAGCTCATTTATTTATTCCTATTAGGTGAAGAAGAAGCAAAGAACCAGACCTAGCTACAAAATACAAACTAAGGAGAAAACCTGCTACCAAGCTAATAGGAATGATCGGTCTCTTTCAGCCCTGTGATACTGATGAGACTATAGAGCTACTAGCTCTTCGTGACACCAGCGGATATGAGATTATATCGTCTTCTTTCAAATAGTTTGCTCAGGTTTTTTTCCATGGATAAGATCAACAAAACATGATAGCGCCCAGAGGTTGATGTGAGGGCAAAAATAGTTCAAGAATACGTTGTTATTCAAGAACTAGCAAAATCAGGTTCTGAACCATGAAGAGTGGTCATCTTTTGTTATCATTTTTTTTTTATCAATTAGAGGACAAGTTTAGTGCATAGTTTGTAGCATACCCAATGCAAATTTCTTATACCAGAAATTATATTATAAACCTCCCACTCCAATTGCATATATAATTAAAGAGAACTGCTCCGGTGGAGCTTTTTCCAAAAGTGGCACGAATATTAAAGCAAATTAATTACGTTTTCTTTTTCCTAATAGCGGGGCACGAGTGGCCCAGACCCGATCCAAAGGCCAGAGCCCGAGCCGCCGAACCGGAATGAACCGCATGTGAATACCGGATCGACCGAAACGTCGTCCTCGTCCTGTCGTCCATTCATTCCCCCGCTCCGTCTTCCAGAAGCTCAATCGCCGCTGGCTGCGGCGCGTTCTCTTCTCCTCCACCTCCGTTTCCCAGCCTCCGTCATTGTCAAGAGTGGGCGCCTTGCCAGAGCTAAGAGGACGACGCAAGCCAGTGCACAAATTCATCCAAATGCACTTCATGTTATGACTGCATTAACTCATGTCTTCTGGTACATGGAGGAATCACCACGAATTGATGGTTGCAGCGCTGCAAAAAAGGACGACGCCCAACGAGATTGTTGCAGTTGAAATGCGGAGCAGGAACGGCAAGATTTGGAGCGCCCCGACGTTAGGAGCGGGAGAAAAATGATTCTTCGCAGCGCGCTGCCGCCGGTGTTGAGACGGAGCGGCACCATGACGGCGCAGAGCTCACTCGCGATGACGAATGGAGGACGAGCCCGAGCGGGGGATGGACGAGAACGACGTTCCGATCCGATATTCACTCGCAGTTCCTTCCGGTTCGGCGGCTCGGGCTCTGGGCTTTGGTTTGGGTCTGGGCCACCCGGGCCCCGCGATTAGGAAAAAGAAAACGTAATTAGACTAATCATCTGCTTTAAGATTCGTGACACTTTTGGAAAAAGCTCCACCGGAGCAGTTCTCATAATTAAAACCGCAAAGACAAAGTTGAGACAGCTACAAACGGAATTGCCTATCGTACTCAATAGTCTTGCATGACTCTGAAGCGGATATACCAACTAATGATCATTTAGCGCTACAAAGAAGTGATGGGAGAACAAGTCTCGCCCGCAGCAAGTGACCAAAAAGGGCAATTCTTTTGGAAAGTGGACAAGAATTGAATTGATTGGGGCATTTGAATTGGGATTGATAACAATTGTCAGGACCCGAACAGGATCGAGACGAACAAGCAACGAAAAGAGAAGTAAATCACTCAAGAACACTGAGATTCACGGGTAGTAGCTTCTGATTTAAGAGGAACATCATCACACATACCTGATAATTAGGGATCTAGAAGCTACTCTACTATTAATTAAGATAATAGTAACTTTTGTCACGCCCTATTTCTCAGGGACTTGCCTCTTTATATAGGTCATTATGAATACAATACCGCAAGTGCATGCTACCGTACTTAACAATCGGGCTCTCGGGCCATCGAGTCCTTTTTCGTGTCATGATTTTGTTGATTCATCATTTAGCATGCTTGAGTACAACATCGATTCTACCTTTGATGTCTATGATTCAACATATTTAACTACAACTAGCTTTAACTCGGTCAACGCACCCGACATGTCGTATGAAGCTAACTGGATAATTGTCAGGCACCTTGGTGGTTATGGGTGGATGCAACATTATAAGAATGAGTGTACAAAACATTATATATTTTAAATTGACCTTATATGATAAACATTTACATGTTAGCTTCAATTGTTTTTTCAAAAAGAAAAAGACAATAAAAAGTTAGAATTGTATTCCTGAACCAACATCTAAAATAATTTAAGGCTCGCAATGCCACATCCAAAACATATAACTAGATAGTCATTAAGTCATTGCCACATATCAAGATATCCATTTAGCATAGCGAGATTTTATCTAGAGCTATCATACAGAAAGGGTGTCTTGTTGGACCCACCTTAACTTGAGCGACTCCATATTCATGATGTGTTGTTGGACCCACCTTAAACGTAAGCCTGCTTAATTACTTGCTTCGTGTGTGCGGTCCATATTGCTACTCCTACTTGCTATGCTACCTTAAGTTTTGACTAACGAGTAGGGGTGAAAACAGGTCAAATACGGACGGATAGTGCTTATCCCGTATCCTATCCTATATTTTTTTACTCGGATCCGGAGTCAGAGCGGATAGTCACGGATAATTATTTCAGCATCCCATACTCTGTCCCATATTTTTTGTTTGGATTCGGAGTCGGACACGGGTATTATCATGAAGTTTGCAAGGATGAAAAATCAAAGGTTGAAGAAACAATTAGAGTAAAGAAGGACATACTAACCATTGATATACATGATGAAGATTAAATTGACTCTTATTTATGTTAGTCTCTTGATTTTACACCATATTATTGGGTGTATAATCGTTATAAACTTACTCAAATAACATGATATTCAGATTTAGGACGGATATCACTCATCCCGTATCCTACTCTGCAATTATTTTTCAGACTCGAATTCGGGCACGGATAGTATCGGGTAATTATTGATGCATCCTATATTTGCCCATATTAATTTTTTTTGGATTCGGCAGTCGGTCGGGCAGATATTATCCGTCCCATTTTCACCCTTACTAACGAGAGAGGGTGTCTTGTTAGCATCAATTAAGGGAATTATAAAAGCGGGAGTGCATTTTTAAGTAACTTGTTTTAATGCTACATGTTTAGAATGATAAGTAGATTATAATGCCAAGTTCTCATAATTGGGTCATGTTCTTGCATCACATATAACAAATATAGAAACGGGACAAAAAAATGTGACGATTCATTGAAAGGCTTCTAGCGTGTGCAGTTGTTCTTGGCCCGACATTCAATGGGAGAGCGCAAGCTGTTGCAATACGGGGATATAATAGAAGAAGAGCACAATCCTTGTTGTGATTGCATGGCATATTTGGCGAGTTTATGGCTTGATACGAAAAATAGTTATAACTGAGTCCAATTTTGAAACACACACACCCATCGCGCAAGCAAGTGAAGCCAAATCCCTGTGATGAAACACAAGTGATGATTAACAGATCCATTTGCAAGACTCTAACTGGAAGGCACACATACAACATTCTTGACCAGTCGATGCTCTTCTGTCACGATGGGCAGGCCTTCATAGGCAGTCGCCGGATCTTCAGTACGGATCTGCAGGGAATTGCCGGTTCGTGAGCAGGTGATCTCAGGAGGAAATCGGAACAAGCGACGTCGTCTTGACTCTTCAATCCGCTGGCAGCATCACAAAACGGCAGTGTAAGAGGAGATCGATTGCGGCTTGCGGCAGGACGGAAAAGGAGATCGGGAGAAGAATGATCGGAAAAGGAGATTGGCTTGCGTCAGGAAGGAAAAGGAAGAAGCAGCGCGCTACGGGAGGGGGGAAAAAAAGGATGGCCCACTGATGACATTGAAGATTTGAAAATACATTACAGTTAGTTTTAGCGATGCTGTTGGATTCCATCACGGTTTCGGGTGATTTCTATTTTCCAGACTGGCTAGAAAAGGAGAATTTGGAATTTTTTTGAGAGAGGCTAGTGGAGATGCTCTTAAATTTGAGCTATATCGACAATCAACGGCATTCAAAGCGAAGCCCTCTGTTTCATTGCCCAACATATAGCATACTTAGATTCAGAATTAAAAACAGGGCATACTCTGCTTCACTGTAAAAAAACAGGATGATACCAACTTCAATTAAAAAAGAAGGTCAAACAAACAGGATGATATTCTAAGACCGGCCTAGCTCTGCAGATTACATATACGAAGTAGTAACATAATGTGGGTGACGGGGAAAGTCTAACATGAACAGTAAAATGTTATAAATCATAACTAACCAACGCTCGACTGGTGGAATCTAAAAGGTCATAAATCGTGATTTATGACAAAGTTTTTGTCACTAGCAGTGGCTAGTGATGCCCAAAAATGTCATTAATGAGCAAATATACTCTAATGGTTGTAGTAGCTTGTCTGTGTGATGTTTGTTGTGTTAATAAGGTCGCTGGCCATTGTTGTAAGACTTTTATATAAAAGAAAGATTGTATGAGACTTGGTAATATTATGCAAGGTATGACTCTGTGATGACATTTTGTGTAAGTATTTGTATCCAGAGACTGATACGGTAATCAATAGTGCTCTAGAAATCGGGATACGACACAAAGCCAAGTGAAGTTCTAAATACTTTTCATGTTTACACGTTTAACATGGTCCGTGTGGTCCATGGCCAGAACCAGAGTGAGGGCAAATCACTGAACAAAATAAAATACAAGCACCAACTACATGTGAAAATGTCTAATAAGATTACTTGTTTATTGTCATTTTGATCATCATTCAATGCGTGTATTGTGGTCCCAATTATCATGTCATGTGTTGATTGCTCTCTAAGATTCATTTTTTATTTGTAGTAACATTTAGTCAAAAGAGAGAAGGTGTACTGATTTGATTGTCAACTATGATATTAATTATATTGAAGTTTTCCAATTGATATGGATATCGATGTTTCAGTTATCAAATGTAAACTATGTATTTGTTGACGGCCAAATTTTGCACCATCTTGTTGCGCCCCTGGCCCCAGGTGATGTTTTTCTGAGGCAAACTATACAACGGGCTTACGTCGGCCTGAACCATTTTATTACCCAAATGCAAAGGAGCACAAAGATTTACATGATGCCCAATCAGAAAGGGCGGATATAAAGAACTAAAAAAGAGAAAAAATAATGGAGAGAGAAAGAGAGTGTGAAAATACAATCAACAAACAAAAAGACAGGCACAAGGAGCAACCACCAATCTTCAGAGAACGTCACAACTGAGCAACATACTTGCCGGGTTCAAAAGGGCCAACGTACCTCCACACCACCCCTAGTAGTAGCTACGCCGATCTGCCACACCAGCGAAAAGGGCGAGGGCCAGCTGACCAAGGATGGGAAAAACACAGAGGTCAAAGCTAGCAGCACGACGACCTCCCTTCAAGCCGATGGCAACACCTTTCGCATAACGTCCAGCCTCTACCTACCACCATCTGACACCTTTCAAAGATAAGAAGCCTCGAAGGAGGAATAATGACCGGCCAAGAGGACGGACACCCGACATAAAATTTGACGACACCATTAACAAGGAGTGTGCCGACGAAGCAAAGGTTCCAGCAACAAGGAGAGAGCCGTCTACCATTCCGGCACCAGGAGATGCTAACGAGGAGACTAGCATACAAAGGATTAGTACGTTAGGCTAGTGCAGTGGCATATTTCATTTGTTATTTCCAACATGTCCAAAAAGTCACAGCACAGTATTCCTTTTTGGGGGCAAAGCCACGTCATGATATTCTGTGCTGAGTGTATGTAACACCTACACCTGTCTACCATTCCGGCCAACGCCCACCTGCCAGACTGCATCAAACCACACGATACCTCCTCGGGGAAATGCAATGCCAATTTCCCCAGTTTCGAGCCTCCTCACTCGTCTCCACCTGGTTAAGAGCGTCTTCAATGATAGAGTTAGCTAAGAGGTAGTATCTAACTCTTAGAGAGAATGGATGAGAAGTAGAGTCCATATTTAAGTCTCCTATTTTCCTTAGAGACTGCCTCTTGAGGAAGAGCTAGCAGCCTTTTCTATCCTCTTTTTCTCTAATAATTAATTCTAAGAGGTAGCTAAATGTTAACCTTTGAAGACGCTCTAAGAGAGTGTCGGGGCGAAGCTCAAGCAAGACGCCATCAAAGATTGGCAACGTTTGTGCCCTCAATTAATGCCACTCCGTTTTCTGTTCGTTTTCGCGTTAGGCGTGACCTCTCCCTCGCGTAGTCCAGTCCTTGGATGTTGTGGCGCCGCCACGAATGAGCAATCAGGGAAAAAGAGTGACGGCCATCAGCTTTGCCACACTTGGGGTCCATCATCCATGCCGGCATCGGCTCCTGCGAATACGGCTTACTCTTTGGCCTCCTGCAAATCTGTGGCGACAACGACTTGATTGCCGTTGGTGTCCGGATGGCGCCGGAGTAGGCGAGCTCCCCGCCTCCCTCGACGCAGATTTGCCGTTGCAGGGATCGCCATGGCCTCATCTGCCATTCTGCCATCGTGACGCGACGACGGTAGCAGACAAGGCAAAGATCCCCCCGTGCTCTGTTTCAGCAGCTTTGCTATGTTTTTGCTCGGGTGTTCCCGAACACCGTTCACCCGTGGAGTGGGGCGGCCTTGCTGCCGCTGCTTGGCTGGCAAGGAGCCGTCATGCTCTGCCGGTGCACAATGCATGCTCGCGTCGCGCGGCCGGCCATGGTGTTCGTTCTCCTCTTCCGCTCATGGCCGGGGTTCGGTTGACGACCAAGTCCACGCGCGCGTCAACGGAACTTCGACCAATCTGAGCCGCAGGTTTCTGATCGAACGTAGGCCACGGACCAGCCTGACTAGAGGAAGAGGGTGTCCGCCTCGAGCGGGTCCTCACGCTGCTCGCCTGTTCGCGCGCCGCAGTGCTTGATGCATGTAAGACGTACGCACGCATATGTTTATGCACGCACTGACTCACGCTGCCATGCCGGAGTCGCCGCGGTGGCTCGTGCTGCGCGGGGCGACACGCCGAGGCTCGATCTCGCGGTACTCGTGTGCGTATGAGGCCGATCTCCGCCTCGAGGATGTCAAGCAGGCCGGAGAACACAGCCAGCGTGTGGAGGGACCTGGTCGTCCGGCCGTCGCCGAGCGTGTGCCGGGTCCTCGCCTGTGTCGCCAGGGTGCACTTTTTCCACCACGCGTCGGGCGTCGAGGCCGTCGTGCTGTACAGCGTCCCACTCGTACGTGTTCAGGAAATTAAGCCGGCGTGGCCTCCAACACCGCCGACCACCGCGCTGGCTACCACCGTCGCCGTAGGGGTGGCGAGGAAAGGCTTCATCGTCGTGGGCGCGCTCTCCACCGACCGCGCCGGCGACTCGGCCGGCGACTGCGCGCTCCCCCTCGCCAGCACGGCCATCGTCACCATCGCTCTGGCCTCGCTCGCTCAGGCTCTTCACGCCCTCGCCACGGCAGCGTGCGTCGTGTCGGTGCTCACTTTCGTCACGGCGTTCTCCGTGGGGCTCGGGCCGACGTACATACAGCGCGAGCCTTGGCATGGCGATGAACATGGTGACATGCGCCCGTGGTGAGCTGTGCCGTTCATTTCGCTCTTGAACTGGATCACCATGTGATGCCTGGGTGCTTCTTCCTCTACGCCGGCGGGATGGTCGCGTCCATGTTTGAGTATAAACGGGTGCCGGAAACCAGGGGACGAAGTCTAGAAAACATGGTTATGCTCTTCGCTGACTAATCGTATGATGATCATTTAAGTTTGACGCTGAGCAGGAGCATTGTCCTGCCACTGTCTAGTCTCATAGCGGCGAGTGCAGATCAGGTGCATAAATGCTATGTGCAATTCCTAGGCTCATTGAATTTTTAGTTTCAGGGGAAGAAAGTTGCGGACTATGTTTCCAAAATGTTGAACTAGATTTAAAGATTTGTTGTAGGTTAACAAAGAGGTTAAGTTGAATAGTGTCATCAAATAATTGACATCCTTTGTCAAACTAATTTTTAATATTATTGCTACATATAAATTTAGGTAAAATTTGCTACAACACACTCAAAATGTGTGCCTTCAGCCATAGCATACTCCAACTCTCTTATTTAGCTGTGGCATTCAAAAAGTGTGGTTTCATGGCTGCAGCACAACCAAAGAACTTATGGCTAGTTGGCTAGGAGCTCCAGCTGCATCTCCTCGGGTCTCGAGTTCGCTTCCCGATGGGAGTGAATTTCGGACTGAGGTTAAATATTTTTCCTCGCCTCTCCTAATTCCCAAAGCATGATTGGAAACCCGGCCCAGCTAAGCTAAGATGCTTTGCCCTGGCCAGTCTCATCTGGGAAGCGGGTTCTGTGTAATGGTGGAAGAGGGGTTCGGGGATTTTCTTAGCTGATGTGAGAAGGCTTTCTTCTTCTTAACACAATACCGCGGGTGGAGGTCAATCCTCTCAGTCGAGTTTTTGTTTATAGCTGTCGCACACTAAACAAAGAAAAAGTGATTTTTTCAACTTTCCTATCTCACTGCACGAAATATATTTCAAGTTGAAACTTTGCAATGTGATACATTGATGCATTCCTGTGTGTTTTATTTTTTGCAAATTTTTCCTATTTTCTCACATAGTTTGTTTTGCACAACAAAAAAGTCTTCATGAAAAGTTGTTCAAATAAATAAGAAAAATATGCACAAAAAAAACATGTACAGAGATTGCAGTTGTCACTATGCAAAGTTTCAAATTGTATGTATTTCGCGCAATGAGATAAACATGTTGAAAGAATCACTTTTCCATTTGTTAGTGTATTTCTATGAAAGCATACTTTTAGAGTGTGCCACGGCTATATAAAAGAGTTGGAGTGTATATTATGACTAAAGCCACATCTTTTCAGTGTGTTAAAGTAACTTTCGCCATATATTTGTCATGAGGAGTTTTTCTTGTGAAATGGCATGTGACCATCATCCTTAATTAAAGACGTGATTGTTGATGTATAGAGCGCTCTACAATACGCTCCATACCAAGCTCACGTCAGAGTTCACAAGCGTTGTTTGGCCCTTTGAAAACCCAACCTGTTGTTGAAATGGTGTCATTAATTTCACTTAGTGCAATTTACATTGGTTTCATCTACTTTGGAGATATAACAGTTTGCATGCCCTCACTTAAAGTAGAAATATAAAACGAGTGATATCAATTATAAGATACCACATTGTGCTGCATCAAAAAATGATAGGGAGCCATAAGATTTTATTGCAATTGTTTAACTAAACTCTACTGAGCCAAAACACAGCGTCTCTTCCATTTCCGTGCGTTTTGTTTGACGGCATCAATGAGTTGGGAAAACCTCCTGCGATTTTACAGTCTCATATTAAGGTGTGTTTGGTACAGCTCCAAAATCACCGACAATCAAAAACGTTTCAGACTCAACGCAGAAACGTTTCACAGCCTGAAACAGAATCACTTAAGAAACCGTTTGCCTTGTTGTCTGGTTTCAGTTTCAACGAACAGATGATGAGGATTGAAATGCCTCATTTGCCCTTGACTGGTTCTATGTTGTTTTTGCTATGCTTTACAATTAATCTTCATGTTTAGTGGTACTTCAACTACCAAATGGCCTAATATACAAACACGCACATCCACTAGCATCAGTTGTACTGGAAAACAATTGATGTCCCATGCGAATAGGACGCAATGTAATGTACTAATTCTCCTATTTTTGTGGAGCAAAAAAGCAAAAGGAAAATACATATCTCGTACGTACCTTGACACCAGGGGACGTTGGGTGAGGATCACGTGGATCAATTTTGTGCCTACTGTGCTGGGGCGTTGAGGTACGTGGGAGGCGCTGGCGATGGCATTTGTCGTGATTCCAATTCGATGGGGAGGTGCAGGCGGGCGCGCCATTTCAACATGCAGAACACCATATCTGGTGTTTCACGACCGCAGGTCAAAAGAGCAAAACGTTTCGCTCCGTTTCACGCTGAAAATGTTCCGGGAAATAAGCCTTTGGCAGCGATTCAAGTGTTTCTGCCTAAAAACTGAATCGTTTCGGCTTGCCAAACGGACCCTTACTAACGATCTACCATTTTATGGGCTATTGAGTAGACTCCCTAGGAAGGCAATATCTTTCAAATTTTGTTCCTAAGTATATTTTACAAAGTATTGTGGTTCAAACCTTAATGCATACAAGTTTGTTTATGCATTCTGATTCCCATTTTTATAGTATGCACTTTAAAATGTAGTGAAATTGTTTTTAATTGTCGGCAGTATGAACCGTGACATGGACGGTAGTATTTGTGTTAACTGCATAATACAAGAAAGTAGCAGTGCAAATCCAAATCCAGAATAAGAAAATTGAAGTGTTTGTTGTAACAAACTAGCATTCAAAATAACTTGTGCTTTTTGGACATCTAAATTTATAGCCTTGTTTAGTCACCGAATCATTGTCATATAGCAATACTAGTTAATCTCTTCTCTGTATAAATATCTTTTTTCTAGAATAGGTGACATACTTTAGATTGTATTATTTTTTTGTGCAATGATTTATATCATATTGATTACGAGTTGTGTTAACAATAAAATTAGCATTGGCAAGAGTGCACGCACGATGTGTGTGTTATCCTACTGCTTCCACCCAACGACCACAACCGCTGTGAATTGGGACATGGCAACGTCACGTTTCGGGGACGACACACTGATTTTGTTCTCGGGCACACATGGCACCAAACAGCCCGTTGTTCTCTAATACCATGTCACCGGTGATGTTTCTGGAGAAAATATTCACACATTCAGTGGAATCGTAAGAATCCTCTCGAAAATCTTATTTAATAATTTTAAAATTTATGAAACTTGGCATACGTAAAGAGTACATGGTGAAAAACATGCACACAAAAATTCAGGCCCAAAATCGTTTTCTATTAAAATATATAAAAATAACAAAAGAGCTTTCACAACCCACTTAATGTAAGGTTTTTACTGAATATTTTTCCCATTTTTATGTGGTGATGCGTAGGAGAGTAAGACAGGGAGACATTGTCAAATTAAAGACGGTGTCCACGACCCTGGTCCCTGACAAAGACTTTGATAATTGGCAGACTAAACAGATCGCATCTTTCATGTCACGGTCGCCGGCCGAGTCCCTCAATCATGTTGTATTTTAGATGATAATTAAGAATCACGGTCGTTCTCATCAGCTAACAGACAAACGAAAAGCAGCGATGCAGTAACACCACTGAATCACCGATCGCGTGCTTGTCATCGTCCTTGGATTCTTCCGTTCAAAGACTGAACAATATTTAACTTTGCGAAGAACGCTTTATGTTTTCCGTTGACGATGACTGACTAGTCCCGAACTCCCGATGCGAATTAAGCATTCAGATCCCGGATTTAACTTCGTCTGTACTCACTGGTAGCAGGCTGCAGGCCAAGAAACTGAGCCATGGTGCACGCCGACGACGCCACGGTTGCGCCGCTGCTCCCGTCGTCCACTGCCCCACCGCCACGCCGGAACATGTTCCCGTTCCTCTGCGCCACGCTCGCCTCCATGACCACCATTCTCATGGGCTACAGTACTACTACGTGCCACTAAGTCATCGCCGCATCACTCGTCATGCACGCTTCACAACTAACAACACTCATGTACTCTTTCCCTGCTTGCAGATCTTGCACTGATGAGTGGCGCCGAGCTGTTCATCCGGGAGGACCTGGGCCTCTCCGACACGCAGACGGAGGTGCTCGTCGGCTGCAGCAACGTGTACATGCTCGTGTCCATCGTCGCCGCCGGCTGGGCAGGGGACGTGCTGGGCCGCCGCGCCACGCTCGTGCTCGCCAACGCGTTGCTCATGGCCGGCGCGCTCGCCATGGCGCTCGGCGGCAGCTACGCGGCGCTCATGGCCGCCCGCTTCGTCACCAGCTTGGGTTCCGGGTTCGTCCGCGTCGTGGTGCCCGTCTACAACGCCGAGATCTCGCCGCCGTCATCGCGCGGCGTCCTGTCCACCTTGCTTGATGTACGTACGCGCCAATTAATCGCTCGCTTGTTGATTTGGAAGCTTATAGTTACTCTTGGCTGATGTGTGCTAGCTAGTGCAGCTGTTTATCAACCTCGGCACCCTCTTCGGATACGTGTCCAACTACGCCTTCGCCGGCATGCCGGTGCACCTCGGCTGGCGCGTGATGTACGCCGTCGGCGTGTTCCCGCCGGTGCTCCTCGCGGCCGCGGTGCTCGCCGTGCCGGAGTCTCCCCAGTGGCTTGCGATGCGCGGGCGCCACGACGAGGCTCACGCCGTGCTCCTGCGCACCTCGGACACCCCAGCCGAGGCCGGCCTACGCCTAGAGGAGATCAAGCATGCGGCCGCAAAAGCTCCGCAGACCGGCGGCGATGGCGAAAGCGGCGGCGTCTCGAACGAACTGAGCATCGTCCGGCCGTCGGCGAGCCTGCGCCGCGTCCTCGTCTGCGTCGTCGGGCTACAGTTCTTCGTCCACGCCGTGGGCACAGAGGCCGTCATGATGTACAGCCCGCTGGTGTTCAGGAACGCCGGCATGGCCACGAACGGCGCGGCGCTCGTCGCCACCGTGGCCGTCGGCGCCGTCAAGACATGCTTCGTCCTCGTCGCGACGCTCCTCTCCGACCGCGCCGGCCGCCGCCCGCTCCTCCTCGCCAGCGCCGCGGGCGTTGCCGTCGCGCTGGTCTCCATCTCCCTAACGCTCCGCGCCCCCGCCGCCTCGTCGTCGTCGTCGCCGGCGACCGGGCAGCTGGCGTGCGTCGCGTCGGTGCTAGCGTTCGTGGCGGCGTTCTCGATCGGGCTCGGCCCGCTGGTCGCCACGTACACCGTGGAGATCCTGCCGCTTCGGCTACGCGCGCGGGGCTCGAGCCTGGGGATGGTGGTGAACCGGGCGACCTGCGCGCTGGTGGGCATGACGTTCATCTCGCTGGCCAACTGGATCACAATGGCCGGGTGCTTCTTCCTGTACGCCTGTGCGGCGGTGGCGATGTGTGTGTTTGTTTATCTCCGGGTGAAGGAGACCAAGGGCCGGAGCCTAGAGGACATGGAGGTCTTATTCGCCAAGTGACGTACGGCGAATTATGTATGTATCTTAGACAGTGACCCTGCTTCGCTCTGTCCAGCTGATTGCGTAGCTACGAGTGAAGATCAAAGCATATTGTTGAAATTATGAAAGCGTAAGTAGTGTGGGAAAGCTCACAAAATTGCGTGGGTAGTCTTCTTCTCGATAGCCGCCGGATCACTAGCCCCATAGACATTCGTGGCCACGATCCTCATCGCTAGAGCGTGGCGGGCATCGCCGGGTTCCTGACCGTCATCGGCGTCACGCTGTGCAGACGTTCGTCACGGCATTCTCGATCGGCGTCGGCCCGCATATATTGGTTGATGCCTGGTTAAATGATTGACTCTAAACTTGATGTACCACAAAAAAAAGGGCATGATTTTTAGAGACTTACAACTGAGGTTTTATTCAATTAAAGTATTTCAAAAATTAAAAATATGAAGATAATGGTATGGAGGGGATAAAAGTTTAAAGACAATGGCATGAAAGTGATATCGAAGTTTTTGATGTCCTAAAAGAGATCAAGGAAGTTTCCGATGGCATAGAAGGGATTATCTCATAAAAAATCAACCAACTTGTCTCAATATTTATTGCTGAGCCCACCTGCAGCCCCGCAGCTTCACCATGGGATCGACGCTTCATTATCAAACAAGGTACCTTCTCTCCAGGCCTGGCCCTGAGGGGAGGCAAACGGGGCGGCTGCCCAGGGCCCCCGAGTCCAAGGGAACCCCTCCCTGGTATGTGTACGTATAGAAGTACAGGCCTGTGGCCTTGGTCCAGCACTCCTCCGGCAAATAGCGCTAGCACAACAACAGCCCTCCTTTGTAATTTTGTTGCCTGTAGGCTGTAGCCCGCCTCCCTATCATCATCTAATAAGCCCAACTCTTGCTTTACAAAATCTAATAAGCCCAACTATGTATAAAACAGTCAATTAGCCTGGCATTGAAAAGCTCTTGTGCCCAACTATGTATAAAACACATCGTCGATCGGCAATTTGCTGATCGCAAACACCGCAACGCCAAGTCTGCAGCAAGCGCTGCTGCAATCCCTGTGCTAATTAATAGATATTGATCAATTCAATTTCCATTTTTCCTCAAGCTCATGTCAACTAAAAAGTATGCATCACGCAGTTAAAATAGGAAGGATACAAAATAAGTAGGTGAGCTAATATTGTAAAAAAGTGCCATGGGATTTTTTTTAATTGACTTTTGTGTCTAGAAAGTTTAGAAAATTTTTAATAGTAATATGTACAAATCATTTGATATGAATAATATTTAATATGATATTTTTCTTACTAGTAACAAATTATATATGCAAGTAAAATTTAAATTTTGTATAGAGGGGTCCCAATTTTTTGATTCGCCCCGGGCCACCAAAACCTCAGGACCGACCCTGCTTCTCTCTCCTAGCTTTTTCATGCAATATTTGATAGGACTTGGCTATACCCCGACCATTGGGCTTGCTCTAATTGTCTGTGTCTTGGTGCCGTGCGCGAGGTGACATGCGGCGGACCCGTGCACCCGATCATTGTTTGTTTGTTGATTTTCTGGTGGCTGGCTTTGGCTCGGCATGCCAACACACAGACGCAAGTAGGGTCAAGTTTCACCCGACAACGCAAGTAGGGTCAAGTTGGGCAGACGGTCCCTCGAGGTGATGGAGGAGATCGCGTGGCTGTACTTGGGGTTCAGCCTGCGAAGGAAATTCAGTACCTGATTGTCCTCGGTGAGTGGCTGGCCGACGTCGCGGAGGTTGTCGGCGAGCTCCTTGAGGCGGCTCCAGTACTCCGAGATTGTCATGTCCCCTTGGCAGAGGGAACGCAGCTCGGCCTCCATGTAGACGGCGCCGGTGGCGCGGTTGTCGCGGAAGATCCCCTCGACGGTGGACTAGACGTCGAAGGCCGTCTCGTCGGGCTGCATCACCATGCCCTGGAGCTCACGGGAGAGGGTGGTGTAGATCCAGTTGGTGATGGTGGTGTCGTTCATCACCCACTCCGGCGTGCGACGGCGGCATGGGGTGCGCCGGGAGATGTGGTGGCGCAGGTTGAACTTGGTGAAGACGGTGTCGAAGAAGCGGCGCCAGTGGGAGTAGTTGGAGTTGGTGGTCAGATCCAGCGTCGCCGGGATGTGGGCTCGGATGTTAACCATTTGGATCGTGGCCGGCGGAACGGCGACGTCCTGGGCAGCAGGCTGGTGGCTCGAGGCGTCACAGGACGCATCGGAGTGCACGGAGGTGGCTGGGGAGGAGGAGTCGGCGTCGAACAGAGGGTTCCTCTCCATGGCAGCAGAAGCAGAGGATCGCGATCTCGTCGGTGAAGACAAAGAAAAAATCGCAGGGCTCGCCTCGGAGTGCACGGAGGTGGCTGGGGAGGAGGAGTCGGCGTCGAACAGAGGGTTCCTCTCCATGGCAGCGGAAGCAGAGGATCGCGATCTCGTCGGTGAAGACAAAGAAAAAATCGCAGGGCTCTATACCATGAACGAGGGAGAGAAACGAGAGAGAGAGAGTTCAGGAGCCAACGCAAGTTGTTGTATTGCTCACGGTGTGTTTATATAGTACATGTACAGGATATTCAGTTAGAGAGGAGAACTAGTCTATCGCTAGGATCCTAAATACAAGGCTACAGCCGTTCGTGCCGTTCGTGTGAACGTTGGAGTCGTGGAGACCGCAATGTTCGCTAACAAGTCCCACATTCAACCAGCCATCGTCGTAGTCGCCACTCCTGATATCACCAAATGTTCAGTGTTGCAAGTGAAGATCATCAGCTCAAGAACCATCACGCCTAGTATTGTATCACTTCACGGAAATGAACATCACGCCTTCAGTGTTTGCGAGCTGACTATAAGTTTACTAAAATGAACAAGCGCTGACTAAAGAGCGGAGAGCCCAACATGAACTAACTTGGCGCTATCGTAAAGAGATTCTTTTAAACTCGATCCTGTATCAGAGGGTTTGGTAGAAAGAAAACCAAAAATGCACTTTGAAATCCACCTGAATGAAGAATAAGGTGCATATGATGCTTGGTTACAGGTAACTTGGTAAATAAAATCACAGAGAAAACTTCAGAATGCCACAGAGACTGAACTTAATTAAGAGAGAGCTGAGCATATCGCTCCAGGAGACTAGGACCCAACTATTCGTGAGTGTACGTGGCTTCAAATTCACAACAAAATCTCGCAGCGCGGGTCCAAATTATTGTACCCATCGTGCACAGCATCTTCCACCGTTTCCTTGTCTCACCGGTTTACGGTTAGGCATGGAGCACAAGGAGACGACTGCAGAGCCGTTTAGACAGCGACGACGGTCAGCCGAGTGACAGCCTCGTGCTGGGGTCCGATCCTTTTTGCCATGTTGCATTCACAATTGGGGAGCTGTGTGAAACCGGGATAGCAAGATAACCTGATGGTCGTTGTCTCTCATAATCCGTTGTTCACTTGTTAAGCATGTCCATATCGTCGTCGTCTCTCACACCCCGTTCGGTCGCAAGATAACCTGATGGTCGTCGTCTCTCACACCCGTTTGTGCGAGAGAATCCCGTCCATATCGTCGTTGTCTCTTGTCGCAAGATAATCCGGCCGTCGGTGATTTAAAATTTGCCGAGTGTCTCTGTTTGCCGAGTGTTTCGAGACACTCGGCAAAAACTTTGCTGAGTGCCCGAAAAAAACACTCGGCAAAGCCTTTGCCTAGTGCATTTGGGGCTTTGCCGAGTGTTTTTGGCACTCGGCAAACTTGGGATCTCCCGTAGTGGCCGGTCCATATCGTCGTCTCTCACAACTCGTTCGGTTGTAAGATAATATCGTCCATATCGTCTTGTCACTCACAACATGTATCCCTCGCAAAATGATCCCATCTGTCTATATCGTCGTGTCTCTCACAACACGTTCGGTTGCAAGATGATTCCGTCGAACTCCATATCATAGTCATCTCTCACAATCCATTCGGTCGCAAGATGGTCCCATTCATATCGTCGTCGTCTCTAAACCCGTTATCCGTCTCCCTCGTCGCCCTTTCTGACAATCCGTCCGCTTACGAGATAATCCGGTGCATGCCGTCATCCTCTCGCTCGCATAACCCATGCGTAGTCCTGTTGTCCCCGCACCACGCCTTCGCCACCCACTCGACGGTCAGCTTTCAAGAGCGAGCACAGAAACCGGCTCGGGGCCCCACTGACCAGCGACCCAAGCCTCACCAGTGGGCTCTAGGCGCTGTCGTGTTCTCTGGGCCCACAGCTCTGAACATTCTCGGCAGCATTTTTCCCGATATAAGTAACGTGCCGAGAGCTTCCAGCTTTGAGCAGCTCGATCTCCTCTCAGCTCCTGGCCTGCGGACTGCGGTGCGGCAAGAGACGGACGTACGAGAGCAAAACATCCTCTTCTTCCAGAGAAGAACGTCGGAGCCGATCGATTCTGAATCACCGGTACGTCCCGGAGGCTGCCGTACCCGTATCCGATACGGCGGGATACGCTACGGCAATACGGCGATACTCCGATACTCCCTCTATAAAATCACTGTTTTGGTTTGAAACTCACGTATCGTTGTATCGCCGTATTGTATCGCCGTACCGGTATCCCAGTATCGGTGATTCTTAGCCGATCGAGCTTAAGCAACGACGCCGCCTCTCTATCATCAAGATCGGTAACGTTCTTGACCTCAACTCGCATTCCAATTTGTGATGTGTCTTCAAGCCGTTTGACCCGTCGGCCTCTGTTGTGATGTGCCTTCGACTCGTTCCCGCTTCGCGAGAATCTACTCCTCGCATTTCTGGCGGACTCGCGTGCCTCTCCATCTTGTGCTGAATATCTTGTTTGCCTGCTGCTAAAACTGACAGGTGACGTCCCCGCGCCTCCGACGATGAGCACTCGGGGAAGCAGAGTGACAATTGTCGGCTTCGCTTTCATGCTGCTAGCGTCGGCGGCAGCAAGTTCGGCTTACTCATTGGTCTTGTAGGGGTTGTTGCCGGCGCCAACTCAATCGCCGTCGGCCTGAGGATGGACCACGACCAAACGATAGCCATCGTCCCCGTGGCGTCTGCCCAAGTAAGTTCTGACCGTGCATTCCTGCGCCGCAAGCTTGCCGCCGCAGGCCTCGCCATGGCCTCATCAGCCGTCACGGTGGTCGCAGGCGATACTGGCCCGGTGCTCTGCTGCAGCATGCTTGCTCTGTTTCTGCTCAGGATGTCCGTGGTCACCTTTGCAGTTCTTAGAGAATAATACCGCTAACCTTTAATTGATGCTCGCTTGATTTTTGGGCTCATAGTGTTCCCTTGATGTATGTATGTATGTATGTATGTATGTATGTATGTATGTATGTCAATAAACACTATCAGGCGTACGGCCCTGTTTATATAAATCAGATTATATAATCTAGGTAGGAAACAAACAGGGCCGTAGTCTATCAGCCATCGCCGTTGCTGCCACGCCCAATTCCCGTCGTCAGCTAAAGAGCCACCACGCCATCTTTCTCTTGTACGGAGCACTACTTCCGTATTGTACTACTAATTTGTATCTTAACTACTGTGTGCTTGTACGGGGATGATGTTGTCAGGTTCGTAAGTCCCTGATAAATAATACGATTTTAGTATTATGTTGCCGGTCTATTGGCTGATCTCCCATGGGACAAGTATAAAATCACCGTGTATAGTGTGCAAGTCAAGTGCAAAGTTGTCTTCTAACTCCATAAATGTTTTAATTTATAGATTTTAATATAATTTATGTATTTCAAGGTTGCAAATAGCGGGCTATAAAGTTTAGCGGCACGCTCTCAGAAAAGCTATCAAAGCTATAGCGCAGCTATAGCGGCGGCTATTGGCGATAGCGGTTTGCAAAATAAAGTAATTTTCTGACCAAAACATTAGTAAATTCGTCAATTTCAGCCTACATTTCAAAAAATGTATGCCATTGTTCAAGCATACCATCGTCCTAGCATGTATATGTTATCTTTTCTAGCGGCAAAACAGTTCAGAAAATCAACAAAGCAAGCATCATTTAAACTATGAACAAGCAAATTCATCATATCGCTTGACTTATGATATATGAATCATAAAGCATGAAACATAAGTTCATAACTCAGATATAGCGGAGTTAGCGGGGTTATTTAACTTTAAAACGGAGTTAGCGGCATTAGCGGTAATATTTGCAATATCGTCGCGGCACCTATCTCAAAAAGATATAGCGAAGCTATAGCGGGCTATTTGCATCCTTGATGTATTTCCTAGACCGTGCAAAATGTATAGGCTGGATGGAAGGTTGTGTGTGTGTGTGTATATAGGGTACATATATATATATATATATAGACCTATTATTTTGTAGCCGGCTATAGAATAACTTATTCTGTGGCCACTTTCATATCGTAATTTACGACATTCGTGTATAGTGATTTACGATATTTTGCTACGTGATTTACCAAGGTAGATTTTTTCAAAATGTGTGTGAACGCTGATGTCGTAAATTTGTTTGAATTTATCGTAAATCCGTGATAAAATTATCGTAAAACTATGTTATCGTAATTTATGACATTTGACTATACTGATTTACGATAAATTTGTGATGTGTTTTACTAGACTTTTGCTGTAATTTTGCATGCGACACGTGTCGTTGAACATGATGTCGTAAATTTCGTTCAAATTGTCGTAAATTTCAATCAAAACAGAAGTGACTATAGAATAAGCTATTCTATAGCCGGCTATAGAATATACTCACCCTATATATAGACATATATATATATATATATTGCGAGGAAGGATGGAAGTTTGGATGAATCTCATACACGTGACATCCATGGAGGCTGCAATGAAATTATTCAGAAAAAAATATATTCAAAGCTATGAAACCGGCTTTTACAATGACCAAGGAATATCAAATCCGATCAATGGCCAGTGGTGACCTTGTCATCCTCGTTAACATTACGTTATGTATATTGAAAACATAGAATTATATTTCTAGAAATGGTGATAAAATGTGGGATCGGGGAACATTACTTTTATCTCTAATAATAAATATGTATGACTAGTAGAGGAACAAAGAAAGACTTCAGAAAAAAGATAAAAAGAGGAACAAAGAAAGAAAAAGGAAAAAACAAACGGCCGATCTAGGCCAACATGTTTCCTTCCAAAGTGGGGGCTGTGCATCGGAGGCCCCTGATTATTGAACTCTTTTCGCGAACTCGTGGTCCTTTTCTTAAATGTGAATTCGTGATCACTGAACTGTAGTCTCACTGTTAACCAAAACACGCTAGTTCCCCCTTCCCCAGTGCAGGGTATCAGGGGGGAAACGAAATTTTCAGTGGAAGCCTTGATAGTTGAAAATTGTTGAATGCGGCATGTTTTGTTACTACTAAAAACGTTTTAGAAACTCATTAAATTAAGATTTAGAGAGACTGTTATTTTCTTAACTGCTTGAGATGCTTTAACTATCGTTTACTCTTCGCCTCCTCGTGCATTCGTCGTACGGAAGCGGCACCAGAAAGTCTCCCAAGTCCCAAACAACTTGAGCACTCCACCGGCCGGGTGGTTGTTGCCCCGAGCACGGCAGGACTGCTGCGGACGTCTATATTCCGGTCACCGGAATTAAACAACTTCCGGTCATACCGATTAAGGAAACTAGCCCCAGTGCTTCTTTTGGCTGTCGTTTTTCAGGAGACCCCCCGCTTCTATCCCGGCTTTCATTTTTCGAAAAGCCCCCTGATTCGGCCCGTTCGATCGCAGCCTCTTCTTCTTCTTCCCTCTTCTTCCTCTTCGCATATCTGGAGTTGGAGACCTCGTAGATTTCCCCAGCCTATTCACCAGTTCATCATGGCGATTCCATCCTTCTTCTTCTTCTAGATCACATCGTTGATTTCCCCATGCGTCGCAAGGTCACCTCGGCGAAAAAGCGCCGTGCTCCAGATTCGGGGATGGCCCCTTCATCGCCTCCATCGAGCAATGGTCGCCGGAATTCGGTGAATCCGGCTTCCAATCCTGGAAGATCTCCCGTACCCGAGGTTCGTTCTCCAGTCCATGTCCTCTTTTCGATCCTTTTGACCACGCAGTTCACTAGGGTTTAGATAATTTAATTAGGATTTTCCTGTGTTTCGCTAGGGTATAGCGTCGAGGACGCGCCATGCAATTCAGACCCGCGCGCCCGCTTCTTTGAACGTAGCTCGTCAGAATCCGGTGTCTGGTTTGGGGAATCCAGTGTCTGATATGGGGAGGTCCGTCATACAACAGGTAGGTGCCTTCTTTTTCTTTATGATTTAGTCATTTTTTGCCATTTCTGGTCCTGCTTTTCATCAATGCACTTGCTCGAGTTTATAGCTTACTACTTTCATCATCATGTTAGAATAGTCTACTATTGCAAGTTTAAAATGGAGATTTTTGCATTTCAGATGCAAAAGTAGGATAACCAAGAAGCTAGCCTATGCCCACTTGTAATGGCAAATTCACGTTTGTTCCTATTTCTATGACACGCAAAAGTATTTCTTGATAATAGGTCAACATGGTCAGTTGATTTGTAGATTAGCTGAATGTTCTTCTTTGGCTGCTGTCTGATAGATTTTGCATAGTACCTTACATTTCCTTTTTAGTTTGCCTTAGTAGACATTGCTGCATCTGTGGAATATTATATGACAAGTGGTTTGATGACGGAATTGTTTCATAGACTGCCTTCTTTTGTTTTGTCGAAATGTTATTTTGCAAGGGGTTTTAATGATGAAATATTATGGGACAAGGTTCAACAGTTTAGACAATTATAATATTTCTTTTGATAATTATCTTTTCTTTTTACTCGTACTGTTTTTGTTTGGTTGAAATGAAGTATTCTTTTTGTTATTTCCCTCATTTTTTAAATGGCCCTGTCTCTTTTCGCAGAATGATGTACATGAAGTTAAAATACATGTCGGATCTCGATTTTCATCAAGTCGGATCCATGGGATTGTGGACAATCTTAAACCAGAATAGGAGGCATTTCTTAAGAATAGTGCATTTCGCTCTCTTCTTGGTGTTAGTAAGTTTAATGTACCTACTGATCTATTAGAATGGCTGATGAAATGCACGAGACCCCATATGAGTGATATTTTCATCAATGGCATAAGTATCCCAATTACCAAGGCTATGGTAAATAGGATAATCGGCTTTCGTGAGGGTACATTGAAGATCAACAAAAGTAGCAAAGACCCTGACCATATTAGAATTGTTAATGATCTAAAGGAAAAGTGCAAGGGCCCTGGTGGTTACCCTATTGGGAATGTTGTTAATCTTTGCAAGGCTGAAATGGATGAAGTTAATTTCCTCAGGAGCTTTATGTTAGTTGCTATTTCTACAATGTTTTTCCCTCGCAAGGATAACTCATCTCAAGTAGATTATGTCTTCTCACTGATTGATGTTACATCTGTCGAAAAGTACGATTGGGCAGATGCTATTATACGTCTTGTTTTCAATGAGATTAAAAGGTATCAGTCCATGTTAACATCTGAAGATGCTGTGACATCTGTGAACTATTTCGAAGGGTTTCTTCCCTTGCTGGCTGTGAGTTATTCTTTTCAAATTCTGGTACATGTACTTCTATTTTTTTTATAAAAATATTAAATTGTCTTATATGTTATGCTACATGCACTGTAGAATTGTAGATCACATTGGATGCATGGAGTAGTTTCAACATCTAGACTTTTTACTACTTAATCATGTGTTCTCCTATTTTTAGAGGAACTTTTACACTAAATCTAGTCAATTTATTTTACAATTCTATTTTTATAAAGTACAATTTATGCTACAGCCACTTCTTGCTTTTTTCTTTTCTTTACAAACTAATTGGTTTATTTATTCTTTTCTTTTTTTGGGTTAACTGTAACTTATCTATTCTATATGTCTTTTTTTTTCTCACTTGCTATGATTTATCGTGAAACAGATCATATATCTTGACTTCATTGATTTGAGCGGTCTGTCCCATAAGGTCAACTATGACACACCAAGGATCTGCAACGTCACAGGGGAAGACTTTCAGTTCATTGTGAATAACGACAAAAATCCAAAATCTGTTACTTCTTTTGGACATTTACCGGTACATCTTATCTTCCCTTTTCATTCTTCTAATAATCAAATTGATTTTATCTGCTTTTTACTGCATATTTTGACTTATCTACTTATACTCTGTTTTCCTCCATAGATCCGGGACATCTCTCAAACACCATATTCTGGTTTGGCAGAAAATCATGCTCCTCAAGTTCATAGCATTGGGGCATCTATTGATCAGTTGGATAACACTGGTCCAGCTATTCATCATTCTTGTGTGGAGTTAAACCATTCAAATGTATGTACTTCATTTTCTTTTTCTTGTTTTCAGGTATGTATCATTTTGATATTCCTATATTTATCTGAGCCAAAAAAAATTTCCAGGATCTTGATGCTGCTACTAAAGCAATTGTCGACAGGGTTAATTCCAATTGGGTTAGGGATTACAAACAAGCAACTGATGCATATACATGTACTGTGGATCAATTGTTTAACGATTACAAGATTGCAACAGATTCATATAGATGCAAAGTTAATGAGCTGCACCAGAGTTCTCTGAGAGATTTGGTTGTTCAATTGAAAGCTTTAAATCAATCAAATGCTGATACCAATGATCGCAATGTGCGTGGCAACACCCCTGATGGAAATGGAAATGCACATTGTGATAATGTACCTAGCCAAGATGTACATCAAGCAAATGCCGGTGCCAATGATGAAGATGTCAATGCAAAAGCTCCTGATGGAAAAGAAGATGCTCATCTTGATAATGGAGCCAGCAAAAACACAGATCAGTCTAATGTGAATAAAGACACATCATTTTCTGATGGTCTGGAGGCTGTTCTACAGACAACTTATGATGCTGAACACAGGCAAGGTAATAATTGCAGTACCAGTGATGACATTTATTCATATCTGTCTTTTTTTTTAAATCATTCATGTTTTTTTGTTAATGCGGTTTCTTACTATGTATAGTAATTCTAATTACTTTATGTCATTTCTTCTTCTTTTTTTATTCTGTTGTTACATGATTTTTGTAGGTCACTTTCTTGTTGGTACTACTTCTCGTGGTAGGGTTTCAACCCAACCCAGCCCAGCAGCTTCTGATAGTGATCGTGCTTCTGGAGGTTTTGGCAAATGCTCTCGTGACAGGGAAATTGATGCTGGACATAATTCATTGAGTTCCAGTGATGATGGGGATTTTTCAAATCAATTTTTCCTGAAACGTGCAGAATTTTGTGGTACTAATGTGTTCTTCTTTGTGATGTTTTATATAATTTATTATCTTGATAATTTTCTGCACTGGTCCGGTCCTACTATTTTTTTATTCTTTCCGATATATGATTTGTAGGTCGTTCTCCTGGTGATACACGTGGGTTGGTCTCTAGTGTTGCTGTTGATTCTATTCGGAATTCTCTTATTAATGCACTTGTTATTAATACTCATGAATTTAATGACAAGTCAGATGATTGTCCAAGTGCAAATCACGTCACACTGACTGATTCAACTAATGGAACTGCTCAAGTTTTTGCAAACGAATTGCCGGTTTCTCCTAGTCTTGGTAGCATTGCACAAAGAAAGAGGAAGTTGTCATTCGAAGGAAGCCCAGCTTGTGTTCAACAAGGCCCGGATGGGAATTTAAGTAATGTGATGTCTCCTATCTCATGTAATCCCTTTGAGTCTCAACCAATTGATTTGGGTCCTGGCATTCAAATTGCAATGCAACTCGATTCTGATTGCCCAGCCGCAGCTACTCCAAGTAAGCAATATTATTCTAACTGTAGTCAGATTTGTAAATGAACATAATCAACATGATCTATACTTCTATGTAAAACTACTTCTTTTCTTTTTATGATAATGCACGCTTTTCTGTGTTCCAAAATGTACTGCAATTTGAACTATATTTTCAAAACCATAAATAGCCATTCATTATACATAGTTTTGGATTCAACTTTTTCAGTGTTCCAATCCAACTTCTTGAAGTTTCATATACTTTTCTAGTACAATTTATCAATCTAATAGACACATGTATTATTTTTTGTCTTCTCCTTATCTATATCATATTTTTTAATCTGAGTCTAGTTATTCTGCTTTTTAGGAAGCAAACAGAATGCTCGTATAACTTCAAATGATGACGGTGAAAATGCAAAAGATAGGTATTCTCATTCTAGTAGTACTCTCCATCAGGACACACTTTCTGGGGAGATTTCTGATGATACATCCCCCGAGAAATTTCCAGTCTCTCAAAATTTCAGTCCTCCGGTTGGTACTAGTACCTTGGATAAGATGAATCGTAAACGAAAGAAAGCAAAACCTATTGATGGAAACAATGTAGCAACTACAGCATTGCCATATGAGGTGGAACTTTTTTACAGCAAAATTGCTTCCAACACTGTGCGCAGGAGGCGCGGGACAGAAACCGAGGATGAGTGAGTGTATTCTAACACTTATCATTATTTTTTTGTGAACGAAATTAGCTTTCAGGTGTTTTTCTACAGTGAACACTGAGTTTGTTTAATAAGCATCTAAAAATGGTGACATCATTTTTT
This sequence comes from Eragrostis curvula, assembly GCA_007726485.1. Lineage (NCBI taxonomy): Eukaryota > Viridiplantae > Streptophyta > Magnoliopsida > Poales > Poaceae > Eragrostis > Eragrostis curvula. The sequence goes on from RWGY01000005.1 coordinate 13,237,341, forward strand.
TTAATGTTTTCATTTATTGAATGCAGGCATGCTTTTATCAAGCTCGGAGACACCTATGTGACTTACCCTGAGTATTATCAATCTGTCAAAGGCCGGCGTGGGGTCAATGAAAATGTAATGTGTGCATATACTATGGTTTTCAATCATGATAATGCAACTGTACCTTCTGACCTGTCCCTTCGCAAAAGAATTTCGTTCTCCCCCTTTCTTGTGGTATGTATTATACTTACTATCTAAAATCTCTGTTTTTCTGGTATTATCGTGTTTTCTTTTTTTGCATTTACGTAATTCGACCATGTAATTCTTTTATCATTTTCCAGAAAAAGCTCATTGTTGATAATGTAGCATTTGATCATACAAGTTGTGTTCCAGAATTGAAAAGGATGGAAAAGTCTCTGACGTTTTCAGATGCACATCTGGTACTTATTTTTATATTATCTACTTCATACAATGTCTTAATCCGTATATATTTCTTCTATTTTTTTTTCTGGAATGTTAATACCATCTCTATTTGTGTTGTGTAGCTTTTTTTTCCTTTCATCGTTCATGAGAACCACTGGGTTCTTGCTTGCATCAATAGGCTGCATAAGACCATCAACTTCTTTGACTCAGCTGATGTGGTCACTAATGATGAAATTACTATGTTGCTCAATAATCTGGTACCTTTTTTATATTATCTCTCCTTTCTTTTTTAATGATTCCTCCCTATCTCTGTTGTGTATTTTTTCCCTTTTAGTTTTAATATTATTGTTAATTCTTCACAGGTCCAAAATTTTAGCAAATCATGTGTAGAAGCAGGAATTTTCAAATCTGTTATTCAATACGAGGAATTTCGGCCTCATGACTACCCAAAACAGCCTAACACGTATGATTAGAATTATCTCTTCTTATGTTTCATTTCATATTATACTATCTGGGGGACATGCAGCGTTTGACTTTTTTTGTTGATTAAACAGTAAAGATGGTATCTATGTGATATGCTACATGCACTTGTGGGATGGTCAGGCAATGAAGTCTTTCCATAAGGTTGGTTATCTTTTTTCCTAGATGATGTCATATATGGTGTCATGTTTTATCAAATTATTTGTCTGGCTTAATCTCTTTTTTTCATTATCTTTTTCTTATTCTGTGCAGACTTATGTTGACCAGCAACGGAAGGTTCTTGCACACACGCTTGTCCATACAAAACTCAATGTAATAGACTCGTCTGCGTTGCTTCTTAAAGCACCTAACAAAATGAAGTAGGGTGTAAAGTGACGGTTAAAAACGTTCTTTGTGTATATTATGCGTTTTTCTTATTCAAGATTTGTAACATGTTGATCAAATTCAACGCATTGCATGGTAACCTTGTATTTTCTATGCTTCAGCCATCTGTAAGCTATTGATTGACAAGTCATCACGCTTATTTTGGCGATGTGTTTTTTGTTGCAAGTCAGTACGAGTCATGTTTTTATGTTAAGCCCTATCTATATTTGCTGATTGCTCCACTTTTTCTTCAATGTTGAACCAGTACACAATGACTTGTGGAAACCCTTATGATGAGTCTTCAGTTAACATTGTCACAAGTAACGTTACTCCTTATGTTCAGTATACCTTATTATCATCATAAGGGTGATGAGTAAGCTTTTCCTATGTTCGGCCATCACCATATTGTGCAATGAATCAAGTTAGTCATGTTGAATCATCACTTGTTGCAGTGATGAGTCACCTCTTGCTTGCAGTCATGAGTCAGTTTTAATGATGACTCATTTTCCTCATGTTGACTCATCACGTAGCCTATTGATGACTCACCTCTCACTTATGGGTGACTCATCACTTTTTTTTCTTGGTGACTCATTATTTTTCTTAGATGACTCATCACACATTAATGTTGACTCATTTTTTTCCTCTTGGTGACTCATTATTTTTCTGAGATGACTCATCACACATTAATGTTGACTCATTTTTTCCTCTTTGGTGACTCATTTGACTTCTTGATGACACATTCCCTTTTTTTTAGATTACTCTTGAACTATGTATGTTCACTTATTTTTTTTCTTCTTGACTAATTATTCTCCTGAGATGACTCATCACATGTTCATGTTGATTCATTTTTCTCCTTGGCGACTTATTTTACTTCTTGATGAATCATTATTTTTATGAGATGACTCATCGTACCTTCATGTTGACTCATTCCCCCCCCCCTTTGGTGACTCATTATTTTTCTTGAGATTACTCATCACACGTTCATCTTCTCATTTTTTCCTCCTTGGTTACTCATTTGACTTCTTCATGACACATTTTGTTTTTTGATTTGACTCATTAGCTATGCATGTTGACTCATTTTTCCCCCTTGGTGACTCATTATTTTTCTGAGATGACTCATCACCTATGCATGTTGACTCATTTTTTCCCTTGGTGACTCATTATTTTTCTGAGATGACTCATCACGCATTAATGTTGAGTCATTTTTTCCTCTTTGGTGACTCATTTGACTTCTTCATGACACATTATTTTTTTTAGATCACTCTTCAACTATGTATGTTGACTCATTTTTTTTCTTCATGACTAATTATTCTCCTCACATGACTCATCACACGTTTTTTTTTCTAGAACGCGCTTTGCACGTATTTCATGACTCATCACACGTTCATGTTGCCTCATTTTTCCCCCTTGGTGACTCGTTATTTCCTCTGAGATGACTCATTACTCTTTAATGTTGACTCATTTTTTCCCTCTTGGTGACTCATTTGACTTCCTGATGGCTCATTATTTTTCTAACATGACTCATTACCTATGCATGTTGACTCATTTTTTTTTCTTGATGACTCATTATTCCTCTGAGATGACTCATCACTCATTGATGTTGACTCATTTTTTCCCTCTTGGTGTCTCATTTGAATTCTTCATGACTCATTATTTTTCTGAGATGACTCATCACCCGTTTTTGTTGACCATTTTTTTCTTGATGACTCACTATTTTTTCTAAGATGACTCATCACACATTCATGTTGACTCATTTTCCCCCCTAGTGACTCATTATTTTCTGAGATGACTCATCACACGTTCTTGGTGACCCATTTTTTCCTCTTGGGGACTCATTTGACTTCCTGATGACTCATTATTTTTGTAAGATGACTCATAACCTATGCATGTTGACTCATTTTTTTTTCTTCATGACTCATTATTCCTCTGAGATGACTCATCACTCTTTGATGTTGACTCATTTTTTCCCTCTTGGTGTCTCATTTGAATTCTTCATGACTCATTATTTTTCTGAGATGACTCATCACCCGTTTTTTTGTTGACTATTTTTTTTCTCTTGATGACTCACTGTTTTTTTTTAGATGACTCATCACATATGCATGTTGACTCATTTTTTCCCTTGGTGACTCATTATTTTTTCTGAGATGACTCATCACGCATTAATGTTGAGTCATTTTTTCCCTCTTTGGTGACTCATTTGACTTCTTCATGACACATTATTTTTTTTAGATCACTCTTCAACTATGTATGTTGACTCATTTTTTTTCTTCACGACTAATTATTCTCCTGACATGACTCATCACACGTTCATGTTGCCTCATTTTCCCCCTTGGTGACTCGTTATTTTTCTGAGATGTCTCATCACACGTTAATGTTGACTCATTTTTTCCTCTTGGTGACTCATTTGATTTCCTCATGACTCATTATTTTTCTAAGATTACTTGTAACCTGTGCATGTTGACTCATTTTTTTCTCTTGATGACTCATTATTCCTTTTGAGATGACTCATCACTCTTCGATGTTGACTCATTTTTTCCCTCTTGGTGTCTTATTTGAATTCTTCATGACTCATTATTTTTCTGAGATGACTCATCACCCGTTTTTTTGTTGACTATTTTTTTTTCTCTTGATGACTCACTGTTTTTTTTGAGATGACTCATCACATATGCATGTTGACTCATTTTTTCCCATGGTGACTCATTATTTTTTCTGAGATGACTCATCACGCATTAATGTTGACTCATTTTTTCCCTCTTTGGTGACTCATTTGACTTCTTCATGACACATTATTTTTTTTAGATCACTCTTCAACTATGTATGTTGACTCATTTTTTTTCTTCATGACTAATTATTCTCCTGACATGACTCATCACACGTTCATGTTGCCTCATTTTCCCACTTGGTGACTCGTTATTTTTCTGAGATGTCTGATCACACGTTAATGTTGACTCATTTTTTCCTCTTGGTGACTCATTTGATTTCCTCATGACTCATTATTTTTCTAAGATTACTTGTAACCTATGTATGTTGACTCATTTTTTTCTCTTGATGACTCATTATTCCTTTTGAGATGACTCATCACTCTTCGATGTTGACTCATTTTTTCCCTCTTGGTGTCTCATTTGAATTCTTCATGACTCATTATTTTTCTGAGATGACTCATCACCCGTTTTTTGTTGACTATTTTTTTTCTTGATCACTCTCTGTTTTTTTGAGATGACTCATTACATGTTCATGTTGACTCATTTTTTCCCCTTGGTGACTCATTATTTTTCTGAGTTACTTCTCCATTATGGTCAGTCACTCATAATTATATTGGGTGATGATTCAATTTCTTCTATGTTATCCACGTGATGCTGAGCCACATATTGTGCAATCACTCTTATGGTGACTTTTGTTTTTTGGTGTTTTCTCATTTTCTTCATGTTGACTAATAATGGACCATAGTGACGACTCACCACTCTCTTTTAGTCTCTTATTGTGTAGTGACAGCATCTTCTTCATGTTCAATCATCACCCAAGATTGACATATACAAGCAATAGAAAATTTATTGTAAGCTTTGTATTTGCTGATTCATAGTTGACAGACACAATGCATGCCCAACCATTTCAGCCACAAACATCAGTATCAGTTTGCAGTGCCTTGACAGTTATGTTCAACGAAAAGGCCAACGGGATATTTTTCACAGTACTATTAATGGGTGGTGCTTCCATTTACAATTACAAGGATACAAATGCGCAAATATCTGTGACTCACCAAATAAATAAGAAATGTACTGCCATGACCAAATATTTTTGCATCAGTAATATGGGCATTCTATTTCTATCTATGTTTTTTTAACACATTAAATAATGGTAGTTGCTATACTGTCCATGGTTATAACTGCCTGCATTGTCTATCCTCAACTGCTTGACTTTTCTCCATCCTAATTGTTTCTTTTCCTTTTCCTTGCAGTGGTTCCTCTTTTGCTGCTGATTGGCTCTGTTACTTCCTCATTATCCGGTTCAAGTTCTGCAAATGTCCATGCAAAATGTCAGTAGTATTACTTTTCCAGATTTATTATCAGTCTTAGTCTTATTATTATCAATCAAATAAACATCAAAGTTCTGAAAATGTTCATGCTAACCTTTTTGCCGTTTCTTCCTCATCTCCTTTTTCTTCTTTTCAGCTTGTTTATCAATGTTGTCCTTCACCCTCCTCGCCCTTTTAGATGTTTTTGTCTCTCCTACTGGGGGGTCTATGAATTCAATTTCATTGTTTTCTGCGCTGTCTACACCTGCTTCTTTATCACTGTCATCTTCTGAGTCTCCCAGATTATTTAAGACCTCTTCCACACCTTTCAGAAACCTGTTGCATTTTCTGGAATTCACACAAACTTTCGGCACAACATCTGCCATCACTGCCATCACCATACCATATCTCAGACTTTCGTCACCTTGTCTATTTGCTGTGCCCGGCGTTTGCATTGTCTTGAAATTTTTGAGTTGTTGCTCCCTGAAGCTGTATGTCCACCTTGGCATTACATACTGTTCTGGTATTGCATTGATCCCTACCTGCGTAAGCATTCTGAAAACATGACAACACAGGATGCCGTCTCTCTTGAACTTCGCGCATTCGCATTCGAATTTCTTTCTTTCAATGTCAACTTCAACAACGAAGAACTCATTTGGGAATTCTGGGTTGTCGTATTCACCTACCCTCTGCACCTTGTATTTACTTCCCTGTTCCAACTCAATCACATTGAACGCAGTTGATGCGCGGATTTCCTTTTCCACTTTCTGGTAGATATTTCTTGTGTAAATCTTTCCTGCTGCTTTCTCTATAGGGAAGTAAGTGTTCAAGGTAGGCACCATGAAACCTGAAACTGTCCTGTCTTCATTTTCTTGGCTAACTATTCTTTCCTGTATTTCCTCATATTGCTCTATAAACTTTTCAATCGTGTCTTTGGGCATTACATTGTCTTTGAAAAGTGCGTTGGTTCCCTCACTTCTTCCAGTTGTTTTAATGAAAGGGCAGAATTCATTCTTCCAATAGACTGGTACCCAGTCTTTCCTTGTTGCGTACATCTGCTTGAAGTGGGTGTTGTCAGTTGCATCATACTCTATCATGAGGGCATGCCAGCCGCTCTCAAATTCCTCTACAGACAGTGAATAATGAACCAGGTCTCTCAGTTTTTTACTCATTGTGCCTTTGGCCTTCATGAATCCTCCACATATTTTTCTGCAATTCCTCATGACGTGAAAAAAGCAGTTCCTGTGTACAGTTCCCACAAGAACCTTTTCAATGGCTTTCTTCATCGCACTATCCTGATCAGTTATTATTAGCTTCGGCTTCTTGCCCCCCATTACTTGTACGAAGGTCTGCAGTAACCATTCAAAGGTGTCTGCTGTTTGATTTTCAAGCAATCCGCAGCCAAACACAATTGTTCTGCCGTGGTTGTTTATTCCAACAAGAGGTGCGAATGGCATGTCATAGTGATTTGTGCTGAACGTGGTATCAAATGACACAAAGTCCCCAAATATTTCATAATCAAGCCTCGACCTAGCATCGGTCCAGAATATGCTACAGACAACGTTTCCGTCATCCGTCCTCATGGTATAATAGAATCCGTGCTTTCTTAGCTGTATATCCTTCACCATCTTAAGAGCTGTTTGGACATCAGAATTCTCCTTGTTCTTCCTGTCTTCATATTGAAGGTTTGACACAGCTTTCACACCAAATGAGACATTATCGTAGCCTCCTTTCATCCTCCTGAAAATTTTCATTATCTTCCGAGGTTGTACCCTGCTCTGCTGCAGAATCCTGATAAAAGCCTTGTCCTCGGGACTCATTTTCTTGTGACTTAGCAACCATTTCGTTAATGACGGTGAAGGGCACAGTTCATGGTTATGGACCCCATCAACTGTCGTGTATTGCCAGTGCCCATTGACCTCCTTCACTATAACCTTGGCCTCGCACCCAGTTCTTTCTATTACATTACACCTTCGCCTTCTAGTACTGTTTTGTGTCGGTTTCATTTTCCCCACCTTGTTGCAGTGTATGTGATATCTTGTTTGCTTGTAGTTCTGGCCTTTACTTATGGCAAATCCCTTCATCAGGCCGTGCAGGTTGTAGAATCTATGTGCCTTGTCTAGATCTTCGAATGACATCCCTACATGAGGGGACTTGTAGCTGTCCAACTCCTCAAACGATGGATAGAAATACCCTTCTTCCTCACTTGAACTGTCATCACCAATTACAGCTTCATCAGCATTCATTTCACCATTTTCTGGATTTGGTCCAACAGACTCAACATTTTCATTGCTTCGTAACATCTGAGCATTCACAATTGGCAAGATGGCTCCATTCTCTTCTGGTTCTATTATTTCTGTACTATTATGCTCGAGGCTATCACTAACCACATCACCCTGCTCATGATCACTTTGAGCACCGCCATTCAAATCTGCAACAAACTGTACAAGGTTGTTCACTGTGCCATCTATTGCCCCCACCAAACCTGGATTGTTCTTTTCCACTGCGACAAGATGTTGTTTACTTCCTTTGCTGCTCGACAAAGCTGCTGCACCGTCTGCAAGGCACACGCCATCTATAACTGAGTAGTTTGTATACTGTTTGTTGTTCAACTCCTTCTTCTTCTTATTAGCTACATTCAGAACCTGCAATAGAAACCAAAGTACTTTAGCAACAGTGTACTGTTTGGTGTTCAACTATTTTTTCTTCTTATTGTACTACTATGCTGAGTACTCACATCTTTATATTTACTCGCCATGTCATCTCTGTGACGTTTGCGTTGTATCCCCATGTTGCTCGTTCCTTCAGTGTCTCGCTGTCCTCCTGCAGACATCATTGATGTTCTGGTATTACTTGCATCATTGCCGATTTGCCCACGCACCAAGCCTTCATCTTCATCAGGCATCTACAACCAGAACATGTATGCATTAATATTTTTCATCCACAATCAATATGTGTGTCTGAGTGTTACAAATCATCCAGTAAAATGAGTTTTAACCTTGTTCAAATCAATTGGATCATTTCTTGTCCCATCATTACGCTTGACATTTTCAGGCACTTTCCCAATGTAAACTGGATTATTTTCTCTTATTTCCTGCAGAACAGTGAAGAGAACATTACATTTACATATTACATGCTGTGCATCAGATAAGAAAGCTCATAATTGGTCGAAATTTTTTCTTCCTCATAGCACATATATTACCTCCCTAAAAAATTGAATAAACGCTGAAACCACTTTTGGGTCTACAAAGAACTTCTCTGAGTTTTCTGGATTTTTATTTGCATCTCCATTATCACCCACTGCATAAGACTTTATTTACACAAGTACTAACGGTTAATACAGAAATCCAAAATTGGTACTAAAGAGATTTTTTTGCTGAAGACACACACTACTTACCTCATTAAGATCAATCACTGCATTATTTTGTTTCGCGACTGCCTTATTGGTGTAATCAGTGAAAAACTCATGCTGGCATATGTCAGTCTCCTTACATCTGCTTGTTGTCAACACCATTTCATTCTGGAAAGCAATGAAATAGACACAAAACTTTTTCATTCACACTAAAGCTACCACAAATATTACAGCCACAAAATAATGCAAACCTGGAACAATTCTTCAGCCTCCGATTCAAACTCCCCGCCACGTTTGTCATATAGAGGGTAATTATCTGTTGAACCCAAACAGTATGATCCATCTGACATGCATGCCTTTTCACAAACAAAAACCAATTCACATCAGTTTTACTGTTTTATACTCATCAATGTGTTCAGGATACATCATATTATTGTGTCGACTTTTTCCGGATTCACGAATTCAGCAACAACAGATGCATTTCCAAGGGATTTCATCTAGCTATAATACAGACAGAGGGGTCTACTGGGATCCAAGCATGCTGATTTGCTGGACATACCTTCTTCTCTGATTCCTTCCGACACCCTTCAATCTTCACCTGCCGGAACTTTTCCAGCTTCTCTTCTTCTTCCCCGGTCTGCATCTCTCTTCAATTTCGTAATCCTTCGTGGCCTTGCCTGCTTTTGCGACCAGGAACGATTCGCCCCTGCCTCGATCTTCTTCCGTCGCCGTAGCAATTGCGACTGCCCCTTCTACTTTCCGCCGCGGCCTCGATCTTCTTCCGCGGCCCGAATCCCCCTTCTATTTTCCTCGCCCCCTTCCTCTCATTGTTTCGGGGGATTTTTCGATTTGAAATCAGATAGGGTCGACGGCGTTTGACTTTCTCTCGATAGCTGTTGGGTTTTGTTTGGCAGTTTACAACTCTGAGTCATCAAACACGAAATCTCTGAGTCATCATTTTGTTTTTGTTGACACGCCGAGTCATCAATGCAGGCTATTTGGGTTTTTTTTTTCGGCCCACGGCCCAAAGTTCAGGCCCGATTTATCTCACAGGCGGTCTCTGTTTCAGCAGAGCCGCTCCTCTTCTTCATTGTCCTGCTGCGAAGAGCTCTGGAATCTGGATCCCCACATCTTCTTTTTTCGATCTGAGGTGTTTCTTCGCGTCTGAGGTGCTTATCGATTCGTCCAAGTGCTCGAAGCCCGCACGCACCCTAGGTAATCTATCTCCCCGTCCTTTAGGTTTATCCCCGTTCCCTCCCACTTGTTCGATCTGTGAGCTCTTTCTTTTGTTTTTCCATTTTGAGGTGCGGATCGATTCGCCAAAGTACGTTTCTGTAGCTGTCTGTAGGGCTACTAATTTTATTTTATAATAACACTAGCGTCAACACGTGCAGAGGGATTTTTAATTTAACCATTTCTAGATTTTCGTGCACATCAGTTGCAGTATGCAGTATATTGACTATTATATAATTGCCACCCCAAGTTGCATTTGGCTGCACATACCTAGCACACAGTTAAACTTGTGGTACTGACTTGACTTATCAATTACAATGTTCAGGGGCAATGACTCATTTCAAGAGACAGAAGGAGGGCTCTTCTCGTACTAGGAAAGCCAAAAAGAGGAAGGTATGTACTGTTATCCAAATGTGGAGTAAGTTTGGTTAATTGTCATCCAAAAGTGTTTTAAGAGAAGATGCCTTTGCCTCTAATCATGTTTGTGAATCAAGATTTTTGTGAATCAAGATTTTATCAAATTTCTATTTTTATTTGATGAATCATCAGAACTCATGGACTTGTTATCTGAGTTATTTAGTGTGCTTATTATTGATCGCACATTAAATTCTTTTTCCAGCTGCCATGCTCCTACATATCCAATGAACAGTTAATCAAAGTGCTGAGAGGATTGACTCCAGATCAGAAATTAATTGTTGAGCAACTTGGTTTCCAATCTTTACTCAGTCTGTCATGCACTCACATTTCAATGCCTCTAGTTGTCTGGCTCGTGCAGCACTTTGACACTTCTACAAGGTGCATCAAGCTAGACAATGGTTTTATCTTCCAGCTGGATCCATTTGTTATTCACCAGACTCTAGGAATTCCAATATCAAATCAGAAAATCAAGCCATCACATTCAGAGGAAGCACTTCAAATATTCAAGCATGAGCTTCAGTTCAAAGGTTCAGTTCCAACTTTGAGGGAACTTAAGAAAGCATTGACACCTCAGCTGGCTGGTGTTTCTTTTGCGAGGATATTTATGCTGTATGTTCTATCCAGATTTCTTTGTCCAACAGGCCATCACAGAGCTTCACCCATTCTGATGGGATCTGTTGTGAATGTTGCCGAGATCATAAACATTGACTGGTCTTCTCTTACCCTTGATTGGATGGTCCAATATCTATCTATTTTCAAAAGAAACTTGGCTCGTGGTATCCCGTGCAAAATAGGAGGCTGTATGATGGCACTTGTGGTAAGTTTCAGACAATGTCTCTTACGTAGTTCCTACTTGTTCTTTTTTTAATGCTTTCTTATTTGTTTTTTTATTTTCATCTTCATGTTTTGTGTGATTCAGATACCGTACTTCGAATTTCTTATAACGAATGAGTTCAGCCTTGGAGACGCAGTTCCTCGTTTACCATTGTGGAACACAAATATTGTCCAGTCATATACCGCTCTTGATTCTTCCCTTTCATCCAGTGGCCAATTTGGCAGGCTTCCGGTACGTGGATTATGTATGTTCGGGTGCTACCTCTTTTTTGTTAACTGAAAATTTTCTGTTATAAAATGACTTCCATTTATACGCAGCTGAGACATGTTAGTTGCACTCCGTTTAGCAACAATGAAAGAAAAAAGAAGAGCATGATGGTTAATTTGTTGCCTGAACATGCAGACACCTGCATAAAGGCATTCATTCCTTTTGAGTTCCAGAGCGAGGTAAGTTACTCATTCTGTACAGAGAATAGGTTTACCTGTGTCCCCTGTCCAACACATGATGAGTAAAGTTCTGTTTCAATTGACATGACATACAATGATTTCAGTTCAATTTTGTTTCTCAGGCCAGGAATAACATTTCTGAAGTGTACAAAAAGCTTTGTGAAGTTGCTATTGCTTCCATTACCCCTGTTATTAATCTGTATGCAAGTGATCTTGCACATCGTCTGTCTTCCAAGGATACAACAGCTAGTGATTGTCAGATATCTCGTATGTTGTCATCTGACAATGATTGTCTTGACTCTGATTGTGAGAGCTCGTCTTGTCAAAGTGATGACTACTTTGATAGCACAAGTAATGCAAATGACAGGCAGCTGACAGAACAACAGGTGAATGAGTTAGTCTCTTCTTTCAGAAAGCTTGAATTTCCACAAGTCAAAGATCCTGAAACCGCAACCTTGCTTGAGTTCATGAATATATTGCAACCAATACCTCATGCACCTGGTGACACTGAGCCAGATATACCAGCATGTTCATTTACATTCGATGACATCACAGAATCTATCATGAAGTCTGCAATATCTCGGTATCCACCACCAGACATCAGTCCAGTACAAGATTTGGATCTCATCGAATTAGCATCTACTGGAATGACTGGTCAGTTCTTATCGTGACTCCCTTCTTATCTACTATTTGTGTTTCCTATTCAACAAATTTGTTTACCAGAAAAAATGCCCACTTCTATGCTTTTTTTTACTCATTAATTTTTACTTCTGCGAAAATACAGTGCCTTCTTATTTGTCGCGTTATCTGATTGGAAAAGATGAAAAGTTTACACTTCCTCAGCACACAATACAAAGACAAACTTATGGACTATCGCTAAACGAGAGGTTCCATGGACGAAGGCTAAGCCCGGCTTATGACACTAGGTCTCCATCTAGCTCTTTCGACCGTATCACAGAAGCGATTGAGGATGGTGTGGATCCTTATGCCTTAAGTGATTCTTTTTGGCAAGAAGCTGTTGTTATAGCTGACAGTTTTATTGGAAATAAATCTTCGGTACCCGCATCGACTTCTGTCAAAACTTTTACTCCTTGCACTAGCCTTATTACCCGTGACAACTTACCAAATGCTGTGCAGCAAATGGTTTTCTCAAACCAAGATCAGAAGGATATGTATCAGCTACTGACTTCAAATGTTACCAAACAGAACAAGAAAAGGTTACTATATCATTTCTCCTCTTTTGTTACATTTTTTTTATGTGTTGTCTGCTTCTCCTTCTTCTTGTTTTCTTTCAGAAATAAAAGGGGTAAATTTCTGCATAAATCTTTTTTCAGTGAAAGAATATTCAAGTTGGAGGGCGTGTGGTTAGACAAGACCATTTTCGGTTTTTCCATGCGTCCAAATGGTTGGATTCATATCCATGTAATGGATGCTTATTGTAAAATGCTGATTGAGGATCAGTTACAACGTTCTAACCTTGGAAAATTGGTCCCCAACGAAGTTATAAAGTATTATCTACGCAGTGATGTTGTGGTATGTTCCGCTTCACTATGACAATCAGGTTTCAGTTCTACATCTGGGTTGTACAGCTGTGACCGTTATTTTAATTATTTTTTCAGGGGTTGCTCACTGATGATGAACTTTTTCACTCTGATCACAAGAGTGTTTTCTCAGAGATTAGAGTTGGGTTCAGACTGGAGAATGCTGGATTAGTACGTCATTTTCTGGCTCAGCTTTCCGTAACCATTTTTATCCATCATTACCACCACTTTTTCAATCACATAGCTATTGCCCTGCCCAGTTTTTTTGGTATCCTTTTCTATAGACAAAGTAATCTTTTATCAGAATCTTGTTGCATACCTTGTCTGACTGGTTAGCACTATACTGATTGCTTTGTTCTGGCCTACCAAATAATCATTTCCCTCATTTTGTTCATCTCTCCCTGCAGGTATTCATACCATGCCTCATTAGTAACCAGTGGCTTCTCATTGTAGCTAATTTCATAGACTGTAGGTTTGATGTTCTTAATCCTGACAAGGTTACTTCAGATGAAACTAAGAAGGTCATATCAACTATCATTCACAACTTCAAAGGAATATTCATGCAATCCTATTCTCGCACTTGTCGCTTCAATATCCATATTTTCCCCACAACATATGTTGAAGTTCCTAAACAAAAGTTTCGGTAAATCATCATCATTAACTCTGTTTTTTTTCCTGTTCCGCAGTTTAATGTTTCTTCAAACATCAGTTTCCTCTATAACATTGGTCTTTTTATGTTAACAGTAATGACTCAGGTGTTTTTGTACTTTGGTTCTTACAAACATATAACGGAATTGGTCTTCCAAAATTTTCACATGTAAGTTGTAAACCTCAGCCCATATAATAATTCAGTATTATGCATGCATCCCTTTCTCTGACTAGGAGCCTTTTTTCTTCATTGCAGTAGTTAATAAAAATAAAATCTTATTACTTCCTTATTTGTTTGGGCCTCTCTAGGTTGATATTGAAGCAATCCGGGAGGTATTGTTGTTTCAGCTTGTGTGCTTCCCATACAATGAGGAGAGGTTGCCTATCGCAAAGAAGTTTGTTGACAAGTATTTCGAATCACTGTTGCAGGTTACTAGTTACCCTTATCATTTTTTCACGTTTCTATAATTAGTCACATTCATCTAAGTATTTCTTTTTTACCTTGTCATAGGAGAACTCAAAGTCATTGCTGCAGTCAACTCAAGGAGGTTCCTAGTGTTGAAGAGTTGCATCTCAAGAAGAAAACATTTAGTATTATCTATTAGAATGCTGTATTTATTCAGCTTCTGTGACCTCTTAGTTCAGAGTAGCCAGCTCATGTAATTTTAAAACTGTACCCTCTCGTATTCTGTGTGCGCTCCAGCACCTCTTGTAGTCTGTGTGCGTTCTTACGAAGTATTCTTAAACACCTTCTTTTTGCCACTTTTGTATTTATAACCGATGGATATATTTATCATACTTCGTGCTTTATCATAAAAAATTATAGATAAAATAGAAAACTTCTTTTTTGAACAACTGAGTGCTCACTGACAGTGAGGAAGAGTTACAACTGAAGCTCATGCGTGCGTTAGAGTAAACGTTGAATTCAATACAAAGCCGGGGCTCCAAAGTGAAAATATAGGTCACGATCCTCTAAGAAGTCTGAGGCCCGCTCATGAAGAAGAAGGTTCAAGGCCCACTCGCGAAGAAGAAGTGCCGGACCCGCTACCGAAGAAAAACGTGTTCCCGTTCCAGGCCCGCTCGTGAAGAAGAAGGTTGAAGCCCACTTGCGACAACAAGAAGCCCGACTGAAGAAGCCACCGCGGGCGGAAGAAGTAGCGCCGCGCGCGCCGCGCTCGCGTGCGCCCCCCGCACGCGCTTTCCTTCTATGGAAACCGGGAGGTTTCCATCTAAGGGCGACCGGAAGTTTTTGAAGTTCCGCTTACCGGAAGGAAGACGTCGCCGGACTGCTAACCAAAACTACGCTGGGCTGGTTTACGTGGACGCGCCCATGCATCCTGCGTCACACAGTGTGAATACACTGGGCGTCCGTCGAACGGTCAACAACCCCGGCGTCCCATCGCGACCGTCTGGAGCTCCCGTGCCATCACAACGGACGAGAGTACTACTCCCTCCCTCCTTTCAAACCAGCCGGCCGGCAGCCGACTCATTTTCGTCCTCACTTCAGCATTTCCTTCTCTGCAGCGATCTCCTCCCTCCTCTCCTCTCTTTCTTCTACGACCAACCTTTTACCTCGTTGCTTCTTTGCTCTGCTCCTGCTGCGTGGGACTCGAAGGGCGCTGAGCAGATTGGCACGGGCGGCAGCATAAACACCGTGCTCGCGCTGTGTTCAGACGTAAGATTGGTACGGTTAAACATTCATTCCGAGTTCAGCTTCAAACATTCCTTCCAACTTCTATACAGTACGGTTTTCGCTGATCTCGCCGTGTGCCACGAAGAAACTGTTACGTCAATTGTTGTTTCGAATCATTGCTGCCACGTTGCATCTTCGTTTCTCAGTTATAGCATGCGGCCAATTGACAGGTGACGTTGCCACGATGCGTACTCAGGCGAGCAGAATGACGGCCACCGGCTTCGCCGTCCTGTTGTTTGATATCAGCGCAAGCGTTGGCTCCGATGGGTTGGGCTTACTCACCTGCTTCGTGGGGGTTATTATTGCCGGCACCACCCTCGTCGCCGTTGGCGTCCGGATGGCCGATGACCCGACGAAACCCATTGGCAATGCTGTGACCGCTGGTGCAGGTGCGCTCGCTGCGTTCGTGCGGCGCAATCTTGCCGTTGCAGGGCTCGCCATGGCCTCATCGGCCGTCACGGCGGTCACAGGAGATGCTGGCCCGAAACTCTGCTTCAGCTCCTTTGCTCTGTTTCTGCTCGGGATGTCCCTCATCATCATTGGAGTTCTTGCAGAGTAATCGGTGCAGTTGTTCAGTACGGAAGAGGAAGATCATTAATTCAAGAACACCACAGGGTACTATAGTTGACTATATATTGACTACTACTAGTAGTATATCGTATATACCATAGCTTTTGTGTGCTCGGAATGTTGTTGCGTTTATGCTCTCCATTTAATTAAGCTCCTACATAAGTATGTACTACTAGTATATCTATGAGAATTTGATGTCCTACAAGCCTCGATCTGTGTAGGAAGTAAATTGATGGACTCCATGTTTCGAGTATCTATATCTACCTGCAAATTTCCTAGAGATAGGGGTCAACTCCAAACCACTACTATTACGTAGGTTGTTGTTGCTACAAGCACGTGCCTCGCCGTGGCGGGATGATTGTCGTCGTCAAAAGAAATGTCGGTCCCAGGAATGGATAGATTGAAGGAAGCAGCAACTAACGAGAATTTTTAACACAACAAGCAGCTAACGAGTTGCTTGATTTTCTTAGCAGTATGTGACCCCTCATCACGAAAGTGACCCCTCCCATGGACATACCCTGCTTTGGTTATTTATTTCTTTCTCCACGAACAGTTGGTCATCCAACTGACCTTTTAGTTGTAGTAACAGGGACAAATTACTGCGAGGTGTTACTGCAAGAATTGACCTTTTTGTTTTCTTTTTCATCTGCAAGATGGCGTGCTTGCAATACAATCAGATATGCCTTGTATCAGTTCAAACACTAATGTTGAGATAACAAAAGAGGTCCGATTATTAAGCAACTTGATATTTTTTTTTTTTGGAAAGCCAACTACTGCGAGGTGTTACTGCAAGAATAGACCTTTTTGTTTCCTTTTTCATCTGCAAGATGGCGTGCTTGCAAGTTGCAATACAATCAGATATGCCTTGTATCAGTTCAAACACTAATGTTGAGATAACACAAGAGGTCCGATTATTAAGCAACTTGATAGATTTTTTTTTTCGGAAAGCCAACTACTGCGAGGTGTTACTGCAAGAATTGACCTTTTTGTTTTCTTTTTCATCTGCAAGATGGCGTGCTTGTAATACAATCATTAGATAATGAAATATAGGAGTCGACCACTATTCATTGCATCCCTATATGGCAGTCGCGATTTTTATTACATGGTAGTTGTTAGCTCCTTCCTCTGAATTATAGGAGTACGTTGGTTAAAGTTGCTTCCAAAGGGTGTGTTTGGCCGGAATTTTTTTTTTGAAATAATAGTATTTTAATGAATTTTTTTGGAATTAGGGTACAATTTGAAAACATTTCAGAAATAGGTGCCTGTCGGTCAGCGGATAACCGACAGGCACCTATCGGTTATCCGGTGACCGCAGGCTGTCGGCCGCCGTCACCACGGCCTATCGGAGTCATCTAAACTCCGACAGGTACCTATCGGTCATCCGACGACCGATAGGTACCTGTCAGTCTATAACATTTATATTGTATCACGTATTATAGCGATGTATCTTTAAAATATGCATCCAAAAATTGCAATAAAAATATGAATGGATAGATCTTGTCATTCTCTATGATCATGCAAATTTTGAGTTGCAATGAAAACTTGTGTAAGGCGCAGCAAAAAAGTGAAATCAGCACATAAACAGGAACCCGTAACCTGTTACCGTTGATGTGCTGATTTCTTTTCTTTTTTGTTGTATCTTATATATGTTTCCATTGCATCTCAAAATTTGCATGATCGTAGAGAATCACAAGATCTTTCCACTTATATTTTTATTGTAATTTTTAGATGCATATTTTAAAGATGCATCACTACAATACGCAATACAATATAGATGTTACAGGGATGGTGCGGAGATGTCCACCTATCGGTCACTGGATGACCGACAGGTACCTATCGGTTGCCGGATGACCGATAGGGACCTGTCGGTGGGGACGGCGGCCGACAGCCTGTCGGTCATCGGATAACCGAGAGGTGCCTGTCGGTTATCCGTTGACCGACAGGCACCTATTTCTGCAAATTTTTCAAATCTTACCCAATTCCGCAATTTTTTATTAAAATACTATTATTTCCAAAAAAACACCGTGTTTGGCCTTGACACAGGAAGGCCAACGCGCGCCGCAAGTAATAACTCGACACTGAAATTCTCGGCCACGACCACGGCGTAGCAGGCCTGCCTGCGAGCAGCTTCATACGTACGCCGGCGTCAGCCTCGGCGCGGTTTTACGACAGCTCTCCGACACGGTCGTTCAGCTTCAACGACAGACGAGCCGGAGGCTCCGATCCGATGTATTACTGCTTGTTGCATTTAATAGCTACTTCGTGTTGCTTTTGGGTGGATTCTCAATGGTGTTGGTTCATATGATCCGCGCGCAGCGTAGTCTCCTTTCTGATGACGAGTAAACCGAAGGATCATGCGGCAAGTTGCAGGCAAAGGGGTGATTAATCCCCAGGGTACATGGTTTAATGCTCAAAAACAAGGCATGTCAAGATGGCTACTCTTGAACTGAAAGTCCGAAGTTTGATTTGTTCTAGTCGCTTGTTGAGCCAGGCCATGAGCAATAGCGTTGCAGCCTTGGGTTGATCCCGTGCCAGACGCTGACGCTGCAGCAAACGCTTTGGCTAATCGCGCGAGCCATCTCCCTGACACCGCGAGCCCGTAGTCAGTTCCTCGCGATCCCTCCACACCGCCTCATTTCGTTCGGCGCCAACGGGGTCCTGTCGGTCGCAAGTACACCTCGCTAGTCCATCGACTCCGTCTCCTAACTCTCGTTGACGAAGCTCCAGGTCCTGCACGGCGCATGCATGCGTCGTTACGCTTAACTGCCAAGTCAACTACGCTGCATTAACGCAGGCAGAGCGAATCGCACGGCCCGCCATGCTCGGCACCGACGGCCGAGATCGCCCCGCGACATGTATAAAGCGCGCGGTGGCCCGAAGGTAAAGGTCGCGGCTGTTCCTCGCGTTTCAGACCCGTTTGGTTTGTGCGAGTAGATCTAGAGAGAAGCGAGAGAGGTAGCAGGAGCCATGGCCAAGATCTCGGACAAGCTCCGCAACGGCTCCTCTTCGTCAGGGTGCTCGGACGCCATTAAGGTCAAGGCCAAGAACTACCGCCGCTTCTGCCGTGAGAAACCCGTCCACTCCGTCCTCGGCGGCGGTAAGCGTGAGTCCGAACCTTTGAGCTCTTCGTCCTTGCGTGAGTGCGGATCCGGTATCTGCATTGCACTTGGCAAAAATTTGGTTTTACCGGTCGTGCTGCCAGTATATTTGGTGTTACCGGCATGCTTTGGCCAAATTTGATCAACATTTCTGTTTTTGAAATGCAGTACACACGGTCGCTCATATACACATGCACACACACACCTCTATAAGCGCACACATGCACATCCTATCCCTATGAACGCCTTTGAATGACTGGGTTGGTTGATTTTCAGATTCACGAAGTCACCACAGATGCCTCGTCGTGGCCTCTCTCACTGAAAAAATAATTAGTTGTAAATGATTATGTTTATAAAAAAATTGAAGATTTTCGAACCAAAACCAAGCAACTTCGTTGATTTTCTCTAGTACCAGTCTTACAGTCTGTCATTGATATTATTTTTGAAAAAAAAAGAGAATATGTATTGATATTTCAGCTTTTGTATCGATGGATATGTAGTGTTCATTATTACAAAGTATGATAAATCCCACAACCGAAAACTCAAAAACAAATAACACTTGCACACTCGCCATGCCGATCTCACTGTCCTCTCTATTGTTTTTGTGTGTGTAATTCAGAGGCACGGACCAGCAGTGTTCACACTATAAAATTGTTCCGCCAATATTTTGTTTTGATTCATTGCCGAAATGTCGTACTATCTCCGTTTCTCAAATTCTTGCATCCTGCTCCAATTGACAGGTGAGGCTGCCGCAATGCGAAATACTCAGCCAAGCAGAATGACGGCCACCGGCTTCAACTTCCTGTTGCTTGCTGTCGCCGTGGGAGTAATTGGCTCCGGTGGGTTCGCCCTACTCCTCGGTTTTCTGGGGCTTCTCGCCGGCGCTTGCCTCATCGCCGTTCGGGTCCAGATGGCCGATGACCTGGCACCGGCGGTGATCACCGGAGTAGGTGGGCTTATAGCGTTCCTGCACCGCAACATTGCGGTTGTAGGGGTCGCCCTGGCCTCATCTGCCGTCACGGCAGTCGCAAGCGAGGAATCTTCACAGATCTGCTTCGACCTCTTCGCTCTGTTTCTCCTCGGGATGTGCCTCGTCATCATTGGAGTTCATAGAGAATAATTGGTGCTATTGGTTAGTTGGTAGTGTCTCTTTTTTGCACGCAATGGAACTATAATAGACTGTATTAATTTACTCCTATACACTATATCATATTGGTAGTGTCTCTTTTGCATGAATGGAACTATAGTAAGCTGTATTTACTCCTATATACTATATCATAAACATTGCGTGCTGGTGTTATGCTTTCAATGTCAAGTATATATAATATACTACCGGTATATTAAAATGTAATGAAATCCTCTGTGCATAGCATGTAAATATGTAAATTGAGGAGGCTTCCTGCTTGACTATCCACTCGCAAGTGTCGACCTAGATTAGTTCATCAATCATCAGATCCATATGGGTCAAGCGAACTACTATTACACAGGTTCACTGTCGACCAAGATTAGACTGTATGTACGTAGCCGCGGTGAGACGATTATATTGTCTTCGTCAAAAGAAGTGGGGGTCCCACGGATGGATAGATTTGTGCAAGCAGCTAACGAGTTGCATGATATTCTTAGAGGGTGTTCGTTTCGTAGTGTCTAAATTTTAGAGGGGTCACATCAAAGAGAATCTTGTTATTTAAAAGTATTAAATAAAATTTAATTACAAAACTAACTGCAGAACCCCTGGTCTAATTCGCGAGACGAATCTAATGAGGGTAATTAAGCCGTGATTAGATAATGGTTACTGTAGCATAGATTAATTAGGCGCATTAGATTCGTCTCGAAATGAGCATTCATTTGTCAAAAAAGGTTTTGTTATTAAATTTTATTTAATGTTCCTAAATAACAAGATTTTTTTTAATGTGACGGATCTAAATTTTAGAGGGGAGGAAACGAACACCGCCGTGCGTGCTTGCTTTGGCTGGTTGTTTATTTGTTCTCCATGAACAGTTTGCTCAGCTTTTCCACCAGCCGTCTCAATTATTTGTCTCGGCCCTTGATAGATACACCACTGTGTACTGTTGTCTCTCTGCGGTCAATGTTAATTGAACTTTTAAATAGATAGAATAATTATTATTTCTAATTAATAAATTGTATACCAGTAACATACACGTTGGACTTGGTCTTCCAAGCTTCGAAATCCATTGATCTTCGTTTTTGTTGAAATCCGCACAGCCAGTTTCTGGTGAGCTCTAATCTCCTCTACTAAAACTAGAAGTGCCCCCACACCTTTTGCAATTTTTTACTGATCGTGAACTTTGGTGGTTTTGGGTGTGGAATCGTGATCCAGATAAGCAGCGTATAGTTGCCGAGTGCCTTAAGGAGGACACTCGGCAAACTATCTATTTGCCGAGTGTCGACAATTTACCGAGTTTTTTCTTACGGGCACTCAGCAAATGAGTAGTTTGCCGAGTGCCCGATAGAAAACACTAGGCAAACGTGAAGGCACTCGGTAAACCTCGATTTTCCGGTAGTGAGTAATAATTATAGTTCGCACCCGTAGTGTCGTTTTATGACCTTAACCAGTTACCTGGTCGTTTGCCGCACTTAACATAGTGGGTTGTTATCTGCGCGTACGACTCGATCAGATAATTACGAAGACTGGCCAACTACTAGCATCATTATTACTATATTATACTGGTTCAGAAAAGGTACTTAGCTTATTCTTTGTCACTTTCTGGCTTTTGTTCCGGTCGTTCGTAGTGTTCGTGTACCTACAGTACGATCGGCTGGTCGTCAAAGTCTTGCGCCGTCAAAATAAAGGGTTCAGCTGGATTGATCAGCCGAGTCGTAGTCGCATCGCAGCTGGATTTCTTCGTCCAATTTTCGTCGGGATCGACGTGTTCTTGTCAGTGCCTTTGTCATGTCGTCGTCTCGTCTGTCTCGATGGGTGCTTTACAGTTCAACAGTTTTCTTTGCCCTGGTCTGGCACACGTGTATGTTCGATCTTATTTGGCCGCTTCATTCCACTTTTGTGCTCCTGCAGTCCAACCGTGTGAACCAATCTCTTCCATTTGCTCGATGATTCTTGGGCACAGGGCAACAAGTTCGAAAAGAAGTATTGTTATCATAGCCAAAGCCAGCAGCTGATACAAACGGGGATGGCCGACCATGCTCCGGGTTTCCCGGATCGGCGATGAGAGTTCCCACCGTGCGATCAACGCCGGCAGCCATGGAATCTCCTCTCTCTGCCTCCGATTGAAATCCCCTGGTAAGATTTCTCTCCTCCTCGTCCATGGATCTTCTGGATTTGGATTTTCGCCCGGGGATTGGGGTTCAGTTCAAGGTCACTTTGGTCTTCCTGTGACTCTCCCAGAGGCTTCTAGGGTGAAGCCTTTCTTTCTGGTGATCTCCTTCGATCGATGCAAGTATCGATTGAGCCCTTCTTCCGTCAGTAGCATTCTTCAGGCTGCAGTGGGGGCACTGCGGCTGATTTTAGGCCTACCCAGATTGATGATTGGTGTTTCAAGTTTGCTCTTTCTGCCAAATCAGTTGGTTTTCATATTTACAACCTCCGGTCTTATGAATGCAAGCAATACAAGATCTCTTTCCATCTCTGGAATCCATCTCGGTCTGACTGGGTTAAAAGAGCTCATAATCAAAAGACCTCAGAATTGTCACAATGGAGGCTGGTAGGAAAAAAAAGGAAAGAGCACACAGATGACTTATGCTCAAGTTGTTCAGATGGAAAATTCAGTGCTCACAGGAGCTAATGAGACTCCTCTTGCCAGTTTGGATCATAATATTCAGAAAGATTCCGCTTCACATTCTCAACCTTCGGTTTTTGATCGCCTACAGTTTCCCAGAATTTCGGCTTTTGATCGTTTGGGGAAAGCGCAAGCCTCGCAGGATCCGCAATCCGAGATGCAGTTGACAGATGAAGACTTTTCAGACTACAGTAATGGCGGTGGATTTTCAAATTTCAAATCTCAGCGTGTCGGCTACTCAAACGGTGTGTGGGCCGCAACCAATGACAATACTGGCCCATCCATCCTCATCTGCGGCAAATGCCTCCGGTCTGGCCATCACAGAGCCCGCTGCTGCAACAAAGTCAGATGCAAACTCTGCTCAGCGGAAGGCCATATGGCGTTCTACTGTAACAGCCCACCAGATAGATCGGGCTTTATCCCCAAGGCCCAGGTGATTGACTGCTTCCAGAAAGATTTTAAGGAGGTAAACTGCAAAGGGTGGTTCTCCCAACCAACCCCACTGACAGGAGAGGCCCTGCCTAGTGGACCACCCAAATTTCTTAGCTTTGTAGAAGTGCCCTGGGTGCAAAAAGTAGGAGAAGGCCAAGCGACGCTCCCTTCACCTTCTTCCTCCCCTTTACTGGACACGGCGCTTCGTCTTGGTACCAAAAACCCTGCAGAAGCAGAAACGCCACCACCGCTTCACCATTGCCACAATCCACAGAGCTCCACGCAACCTGCTGTCTCTCCCATTGAAGAGATGGCCTTTCAAGGGGCTGATCCGGAGAACTTCCTTCCTCCGGGCTTTGATCGTGTTGCGGTGCAAGACAGGGACATCAAGGTGCGGGCCATCCTCAATAGGCCACATCCGCACCATGAGGACTACGAGATTGTCACTATTGAGCCGATGCCACAGGGTCAGGTACACTTTACCAACATTCGTGATGTCATCCGTGATTTCCTTCAGTTCAAGAGGATTATGGCCAGAGAGGTGCAGCCGTCATGTTTAGGACAAGCTCTGGTTCGGTTTGACTATGGATATGATAGAGATTTGATGGTTAATAGTGGTCCCCAGGATTATGGCAATGTCACATTCACTTTTAAGGAGCATGATAGAGGTCGCAACTGGAAAGCAGTAGATTTCAATAGGGAATGCTGGTTGATGCTCATGGGCTTTCCCCTTGATTACCGTACCACACAGAGTATTCAAAGTGCCATTAACACCTTTGGTAGAGTAACTTCCTGGGATGACGACACTAGTTGCTTAACCAGAATCATTGTTAGGGCAAAGGTGCTTGATCTGAAGAAAGTCCCACATTTCATTATTGTTTCTGATGTGGAGGGATTCAGGGGTCACTCCTGGACGGTGCAGTGCGAAAATATATAGGAAAGGCTGCTTGGGGTCCAACCTGCTGATGAAGATCCAGACCCAGAAGGTGATCCTGAGAACTGGCCATATGATTTCCATGGCTATGGCCAACCTGGCCCTGCTCCATGGCAGCCGGCAGAAAATGATGAAGCTGATCAGAACAACAATCAACAGCAGGGACATTGGGGTGCTTGGCCTCAGCAGCAGGTACCTGATGCAACACCAGCAGCCCAACATGAACAGCAGGACCTTATAATCCAGAACGGTCAGTTGATGCATCAGCATGGTGGACATGTGGATTTTGACCTCAATATCCAGCAGGTGGAACCAATGGAACTTGAACAGTTGATCAACCAGCAAGTAAACAATGATGCCCAAGATGAGAACCAGGCAGATATTCAGGCAGAACATCAGTTGGCCCCAGAGCAACAACCAGTGTTAGATGTCGATCTCAACAATCCAATTGATCGTGCTGCTCCTGTGGAAGAGCCTGATGATGCATTCATTGAAATGAATGATTTTGTCAACATGCTAATGGAAGAAGAGGAGGAGATAGACCCGAATCCCAATGATGGAATGATCCAACCTGCTCAGCATGATATGGGACAAATCAGCTTCAGTGTTTCCCAGCAACCTCTTGTTTCTGACCCATCAGTAAACATGATGCCTGATCTGAATGTTCAGGAACAGGGACCAGCTCAGGTTCACCAGCAGTTTCAACAGCTCAATGACAATCCCCAGGTTCCACACATGCATATGCAAGAGCTTGTCCCAGAATTTTCCTATGGGTCAGAACTGGAAGAAATGCTCCAACCTCCTCATGCCCCAATACTGCCTGCACATGTCCATATGGGGTCCCCAGGAAATGGAGCTGCAGCAAGATCCTGTCAACATCAATATACATGCTGGTATGGCCCTCATACATCTACCTGAGGCTGATCCTGTGTTTGTCAATAGAAGGGATGAACAGAACATGAAGATCAATGCTGATATCTATAGGCTTTGGGCTAGACACTTCAGTCCAGCAGATATTCAAAAGCCTATGATTCAGATTCCAGATGATTGGCTGGCTTTCTTCACCACTATGCTGCTGTCACCAAGTCATTTCTCTTGGGCTAAAGAACTTTCTCAACTCAAAGGCTTGGACATCTTCCTCACAGTGCAAGGACCTAACAAAGGGTTAAATTTTCAGATCCAATTACCTGTCCACAGAAGAAAGCGCCAACATGTTTCCTGCAGGACATGGAGAACACTGACAGCATGATTACTGAATGCCTACCAAGGAGCCTCCTGCAACTCCTGAAAATACTAAGGGGAAGTCAATCTATTCTTCTCACACCGTGCACTGCTCAAACAAGTGCTGCATTGCAAAGGCCCTATGGTTGAGACTGAAGTCAGAAGAAGTGATAGAATCAGGGCTTAAAACCAGGGCTTCAAAGGGGTCTTGCACCCACAGAAACTGTCTTGCTTGTTCAAATGAGCCTCCAGTACTACACCCAGACCTCATCAAGAATCTGGGAACTACTTTTGCCAAATGAAGCCTGACATGACTGCAGATGAGCACTTCACAGAAGAAAAAACATAAAGCTTACCATTGGGAGCAGTATACGAACAATGGGCAGAGCCTAGCACAAGAAGAAGAAGAGTGGAAAGCCTTCTAACCTGGGGAAGAAGGATGAAGACCCAACCAAGAAGAAGGACAATGATGATACAACTTCCAAGATGCAGTGAATTGCTGGTGCTCTGGCCAGCAGTCTTTTGTTTTACTTTCTTTGCTTTTGCTAAGTGCTAGGGTCTGAACTTTTATTTACTCTGCTGGATGTCGGTTTACCTTAAGTTACCAGACTTGGTACTATTAATTTATTAGACTTGGATTGTTATATGGTGTCAGGCTATGCTAGGTTTACTTTTCATTTGCTTGTGTATCTTACATTTGTTTGTGAGTAATCACATCTCATGCTAGCATCCAGCACTTGTACTGGTCCAACCTCCAGTGGATTCACTGGTCCTCCATCCAGTTCAGGAACTGGTCCATTTCTTGCACAACCTTTTGGAAGCACGGTAGAAATGAGGAAGAACACAGTTATCAAAACAGATGAGAAGCATCTTGTGCTGTGCACAGATGAGGCTTTATTACTTTCCAATGTTTGCCTAATGGATGTAGACCATCACAAAAACTGAGAGAGTGGAAGGTTTTATGCTGGAACATTAGAGGCATAAACTCTGACAAGAAATGGGACTTTGTCAGGAGCAAAATCATGGAGTCTCAATGTGATGTAATCTGCCTCCAAGAAACAAAAAAGGAACACTTTGACATTTCATTCATCAAAAAGTTCTGCCCATCAACCTTTGATATTTTTGAATACCTCCCGTCAGTAGGTGCATCAGGTGGTTGCATCACAATCTGGAAGAGCTGTAGGTTCTCGGGTTCACTTTCGTTCATAAATGATTTTGGACTCTCAGTGGAGCTCACATCCACAATGTCTGGAGCAACCTGAATTCTTACGAATGTATATGGACCCTCAACACCAGAAAGGAAACCTGAATTCTTGCAATGGTTAACTGACATTGAAATGCCTTATGATATGGATTGGCTGATTTTGGGGGATTTTAACATGATGAGGTCACCTGCAGACA
>RWGY01000005.1:13264198-13565217 GCA_007726485.1 Eragrostis curvula
AAACTTTGAGATATAGGTTTGTCCATCTGCAGAATCTGACCACAAAAATAATTACAAAATCGATGGTTGCGATGATCAACAGCATAATATAGATACAACAAAGATCATTCAAAGATCTCAATAACACCAGAGCGAGATACTGAAAAAGCTTCGCCTCATTGCCCACCAAGCTTGAAGCAGTACTCAACTGGGTAGCATAGATTTTGAAAAATATTCAGGGTTTGAGTATATCAATTACCCCTCCTGTAACATAAACACATCCAACAAATTTTAGTAATGAGGTCATAAGGGCAGCAAGAGGAAAATTTTAGAAAGAACAAATCCGAATTGGAGAAAGAAGCAGAGGGTTTACCCCTTTTTTTCTCTCTTCCTGCTCCACAGCATCGTGCCACCATAGCCTTTTCATGTGTCAACGAATCCTAGCAAAGTAGAGAAAGATGGATCTACACCTTCTTGCCCATGCTTTCCCCTAAATTCATCCATGGTTATTAATCAGTTAGCACCAATTAATGAGCGATAATATAGTGGAAGAAAAAGAAAAGTGGGATGGGGAATCTTTACCAAAGCAGCTGGCTGATGTTTTTTTTTTCAATCACTGATTCCTTTGTTGATTTGGGTAAAGTGGAGGCAACCTATCTGGAACAAATAAAGAATCAGGAAAACTATCCATGTCCTGTTGGGGGCAGCAACATAATAAAAACACGGAAGAAATTTGAGGGGGGAAAGGGACGAATCAGTAAAGGACGACCTCGCCGTAGCTGATGAATCAGTAAAGGTCACCATAGCTGGTAGGCCCTATCTGAACCTTTGTGAATTCGTTCGTGTTTACTCTACTGGCTACTCGATGCTAGCGAGATGGGACGACATAAGCGGGGGAGGCAACGATGTGTGCGTACCTGTGGCACTGCGGCCATCGCTCGCGGCCACGCTCGCATCGGCGCCTCTGTTTCTCGGGTGGCACCAAGAAATTCTTCCATGGCACCGGCTTCACATCGCCAAGACGCCAATGCGGCCGCGCCGCCTCTAGGTTCTGCTGCTCCGACTGGTCTAGCCACATCTGTGGCCGTCGTCGTGCACGGGCGCAACGGACGACGGAGGAGACACCGAGGGAGGACGCGGGGGCGATGGCGCCCACCCAAGGGCCAGCTGGCCTTCTGGGCGCCGCCCTCTTCCCCGCCGACACCTCGCCCGAGCGGCGCCCCTTCTCCTACTCCCGTTGTGTCCCCTCCTCCTCCAGACGATGGACCTGCCACCCCCCCCTCTTGCCCAATTGCGCGAGACGCCGCCGCCGCGCAAGGGCGAGACGCCACCTAGTCGATGGCGTGTGTGTCGTCCGGCCGCCGCCACCGTACTCGACCACCAACTGCGATCTTGGTGGGGGTCGCCGAGGAAGGCAGATGCAGATGCCTTCTTCTTCCTCCCCGTCGTCTGATACCGTCCCCCTCCACCGAGGCCGCCGATACTCATCGCAGCCGCCCACCGGCCCGCGTCCCTCCCTCGCCACCTCGCCTGGCTGATGGTGCAGTCCGCCATGCCCACGCCACTACGCCCGACTGCCGCCACCAGCGCCACGTCGACCACAACCGCGACCGCACGACGCCGGTTCTCCGTCGACCACCACTGCTGTAGCCCCGTGGCTGCCGCCGCTGCCTTCCTCAGCGCGGCGGCCCCCTATGCAGCGGGTCACGTGGCCGTGGGCTGTGCCACCCTCTCACGCCGCCCACTCCGCCTCGGAGGAGCCGAGGAAAAAAGTGAAGTGAATGGCGAATTGGAGAAGCCGATGCGAAGAGAAAAGCGTCGGCGCCACTACGACCGATGGAACCGACCTAGAACAGCGAGGCAGCCGCAGATGCGTGGAACGCACAAGAGACGGAGCTACGCGTGAGACCCAGGCCACAGGCCAGGCCAGCGAGAAACCGGCGGCCTCCGAAAGCACGGGTCGCGACCGGTGACTCGCCAAAATGCAAACCGATTCAGAACTGCTCCCCTCGGCCCACACGTGCGGAGGCGTGGCGAATCGATTGGGCAGTAAAACTGCAAACCGCACGCGGCGCGGCGCGATTGGCGCGGAACGCACGGATTCACTGTGGAGCTGCCCTATTAGACACTTAATATAACTAGTAAAAATGCACGTGCGCCACGCACGTGTTCGACAAAATGATATCACTTGGCAGGATATATCATAAATAAAATAATATAATGCACCGTGTAAGTATCATAAAAACACACACTTATTTTACATCATTACATTTAAGTATCATAACGACATTAACACAACAAGCTCAAAAATCGGACAAATAACGACATTGTCTTTGAAACATAAAAGACATAACGTGCCGCATAGTTCTTATTCGTTGTCGGTAACGATAGCGACCATATTTATTTGAGAGTCTTCATTTTCATGTAACCTCAAAGCACATTCATATCTTTCAGGTGGTCACGGCCAAGCTGACGTGCTTGATAAGGCGCATTTGTTAAACGCGTTTGAAATCCTACAATTTAATGAAGAAAAAAATGAATGCCAATTCAGTTAGGCTGATGGGGGCAACTGTGCATGTGACACATGGCAAAATACTTAAATAACAGCAAAATTATTGCCAGATAAAAAAAAGGGGGCTTACCGCAACGGATGGGGGCCAAGATAGGCTGCGCGTGCACAGGCCCATCCCGCTCAGCCGCGCAGAACAACAACATGCCAAGAGATCGGTGTCAGAGAGAGAAGGGAGAGGTTCAAGTGAACTCGACACTACATGACCACTTCAGCTTATAAGTTGCACCCGAGCACTCTAGCCAGACGATGTGGGACTAAAAGCATCACAGGTGGCCGTGGCGCTACCTGCGGTGGCAATTGGGCCGAAATAGAGTAAGGCCCAGAGAGTTAAACAGGCTGCCACCAAGCACGTGAGAAACATAAACTTCCAATTAGGTCTCTCATTACCGTAAAAAGAGTAAAGGGTTCCGGACACGCTACAGTAAGCTGGTTGGGCCATGTGCAACCAGAGTTCTTGTATTGGATAAAACATTGGATAAAGGCTGCTACCAATGTGGCATGTTCTTGTATTGCATTCCTTGCAAAAAAGAATACTCCTTTTGCTTCAATTGCCTAGCACAGCAAGCTCGGTGCAAAAACTGTAATTAATTAGTTGTCTCATTTTGCCACATGAATATTATCATGATTGTGTTGCAAGTCAATTTTTAATCGTCGGGTGTTTTGCCAGGTATAACTCCTTTAGTTTAGAAAATATTTTTTAATCCCAATTGCCGAAAGGCAATTCAATATTTTTATGGTATTTTTAAGTATGGCATGGAAACGAAATGCACACAAGATTTTTTATTTCTTAAAATAAAACAAGAAGGCAATTTGCGTCGCCATGTGAAGAGCAATAACTTAGAAATCTAGTTCCAAAATAAAGTTGGTGCAGCACGTGGCTCTCCTAGGTTACTGTAGCGCGTCCGTCACCGATTAGTTCTGACGGTCATGAGAGGTGGGCACAATAAGAAAGCGTTTGGATGAGAATAATAAGGTCCATAATGTGAAATAAAATATATTATTTTATTATGAATCAGTTAAATCGGCCTTTGATTCCATGCACGGACACGACCATCTAGTCAGTGTCTTCCATGCTACTCCCAGTTCCAGTTTCTTCAAGATTAAGACGGCTCATGGCATAGGCAGGATCGTACTCTACTCTAAGTTCGTCAATTTGACGGCTTCTCCATGTTATGTAGTGGTACAGCATCCTGATGGGGCGGTTTGATGCCATCCTCATTGCACTGCCATCAGTGCGTCGTCCCAGATCTAAGTCTTCCTAAACACCAAGCTCCAAGTCTTCCTCGACACAATAATAATGCGACCTGTATCACAAGTGTCGTAAATCAATCCAAGTGTTTCAATTCGTGTATTCGTGTATAAACATAAACATTAAGGCATCAAAAACATGGCTGTCACGTACACACGCAGAAGATGGATGAGGAAAACATAATAAGTACGCAGGTTACGACGCCGTCCACCGAAGGTAGCGACCGGCGGCAATGTTGGCACGGCCATTCCTCAATGGACGGTATGCTATGGGGACGTAGCTGCTTGCAGGGCACGGGACTGGAGCAAAGAGGAGTATACACTGGATTGGTGACGTGAACGGAGCTGTATATATAAAAGGTTGATAGGTTTAGAAAGTTCCATGTGAATGGAATAGTATATCATACCCGCAGGCCCCCCAAGGAATGTACATCAAATAAAATATAAACTTGGCATATTTATGCGTGGAACAAAATCACCACGTGATTAAGGAAATCAATTACCAAAAACAAAAAAAATCAATCAGCCACATGTTATTTTGAAAAAAAAATCACACGCCAGGTACATGATTCTGCCACATATAGTAATGTTAGATTTATTTGCAATTCGGAAAGGCTGACAATAAAAAATCATTCGCCAATTTATTTCCATAATAAGGTAAATATCCCATGTCTGCATCTAAATCAATTGGAATGTATCTCCCTGAATATTAATCTTGCATATACACGATACCCCTCCCAATGCACTATAATTTTGTTATGAAAACCCTTACATGCCCTTCCATTTGATTTTTTGATCTTAACACAACATCAGTATATCATTTTTAAAAACAAACACCTATAAATTCACCGTTAGACAGGATTATTATTTGCCGTTGCAACCGAACTTACAACCACACAGGAAGGAGCAACAAAATTATAGTGCATTGGGAATACTGATGTTGTCTTCTCAGCAACAAAATTAAGGAGCAACAAAATTATACTTACAACCACACAGGAAGGAACTATGTAAAGTCTTCTCAGCTCTGCAGGTACATCCGGAATATGAATACGAACCATCCCCTCCCTACAGCAGAATGCCGCTCCTTCACCAGGGAACCTCTTGGCGCCACAGTGTTCGCAGTCCGCTGCTTTACCCAAAACATGATGTTTTTTTGAGAGATTGTGATAAACATAGTCATAGGGATCAGGTCTGCCATCAGCACGTACATCTTGCCCATTCACTCGATATGACTTGTATTGGACGTCTAGCAAAAAAAAAACAAACTTAGAACAGCAAATACGTGAGCCAATTCAATTTTAACATGAAGGTAGTGTACATACCAGGCCGCCTAAAAACCCGTCCCTCGTCATCAGCAAGCACGTCATCAATATCATCATCTAGCGGCTTATGAGTCTCCAAGTTCTCCTCATCTGGGTTTCATATATATATAAAATCAGGTTCGCAAGAACATGTAATTGCAGCTTTATTTACAAAAGAAAAGGACATGTTAGACCAGCTTACCGAATCTGAGGCCTCCTGATGCATCGGGATCCCAAATACCAGAATCCTACACGCCATCAATAACATGATTATGGTCCCCCGTACCCAGCGAAGGATTGATATTTCCCGACGGAACAACTGGCAACAAAAAGATATCTTGTAATATATGAATATTCAATTCAACAATGTAATAAAGCAAAACAGTTTAATATTTGTCCCCGCCAGAGTGCATCACAATCCTTGTGTAGATTAATTAGTGTTAAGCCAATGCTGCACCACATTATATTCATTCAGACAGATGCTAACTTCCAACAATGACGTACCAGATTTGGCTAGTAATGTATTTGTCTGCTCAAGTCCATTCATTGATGAATTCCGAAGACGATACCGTTTCACACACTCTCGATGCTTTGCCAGTTTTGTGGCGTGTGCTTGTAACAACTTATCAACATCAATATCATGATTCTGTATTTTGGCACCTGCATGTTTTATTGGAACATCACATATTATTATATATAGCTTCAAAAAATTTAATTATGAGAAATTATGAAAAGGAGAAGCCTGCAAAAAAAAAATTCAGCATTGGACGTGTCACTGACCATTTTGAATCTGACGTGCGAAGGCCAACTCCTCTTTTTTCCGCTGCCAATAATGTTTATTGTACTCGCGACGTTTAGCCTTTTGCAATTCTTCTGGTGTAGCAGATTGGCCAACCCCACCATCCAGATTACCTCCATCACGGCGAAGAATTAGAGTGGATGGCTGCCAATTATCGTTCCTATGCAGCCAGTTTTCATCCTCGTCACCTTCGATATTTGATGCACACACATCGATAGTTGCACCGCTCCTAGGATGGCCATCAATATTGTCTGAAAATATTGTTCAAACGCGCAGATTGAATCAATATTTTAAGCATCATATGTTATGCAAGTACCAGAATAATTACGCTACTCACCGCTTGTCTCCAAATTATT
Source organism: Eragrostis curvula (assembly GCA_007726485.1). NCBI lineage: Eukaryota > Viridiplantae > Streptophyta > Magnoliopsida > Poales > Poaceae > Eragrostis > Eragrostis curvula. Next base: position 13,270,454 of record RWGY01000005.1, read on the forward strand.
TGCAGTTTGATTTGTAATCCTCTTTCTCGGGCGACCGGTATGTTCCAGTTCCGAAATTGCAAAAAAAGGCGTTTGATCTAAAAAAAGAAGGCAAACATTAATCCATAACATAAGGAGCGAAGAAGGCGCGAAAGAATAATTATGTGTCAAAATAATTTTAGTCTGATAAATTTCTTGCCAAATAAATTAGATTGGCACCTATATGCATCGAGAGAGCGAAGAAGGCTCGAAAGAATGGTGTATTTAATTTTTATATGTTGATTCTCAAATCATGTCAATCAATGTCACGGTTTACATACAAATATTAAGTTACTAAACAGAGATTAAGTCACTAAACGGAGATTAAGTCACTGTAACACTCTAAATAGTTAATTGTTAAAAAAGAACATACCAGCAGCTTCGATGTTTGTGATATCATGTAGGGGTCGTTTGGTTGAGTTTACCAGCCTAGCCTCTTTAATATTTCCAGTAAGACCAGATAGCTGCGATGGTTGAGGTGTGCCATGGTCGCCCTCCCCAACAATTCCTGCACAATGCCATTCAAAAACTTTTTAGGTCAACTTTATATCTATTCAAATATATGAAAACACATGTTAAATATAACTACATTTTGTTATTAAGAAGTTTCGGCAATCCCGCCCTATTAACGTCTAACTACATCTTCATCTTACTCTATTGAATATTAATACCTTTTTTCTGCCTCTTGATTCCTTTGTTTCCATGCATCTTGACAGCCTGGTTTTCCTTGCCACCTGGAACAAACAAGTCCAATTGTATGCACTTAATATAAGTAATTGGTTATAATATAAAAAATTGGTTATGCATACGAACAATTAAAAATACTCAAATCAAACGGTATGTAGGTAATATATGAATGTACATTCTGAAACCATCTCAACCAATCTCACAGACTACACTCGAAAATTATTCTTTCATGCAAAAATGCAATTCGTAAGCTCTAAACAGAGATTAAGTCCATATAATATTCTAAATATTATATAAAAAAGAACACACCAGCAGCTTCGATGTTCGTGATATCACGTAGGGGTCGTCTGGTTGAGTTTGCCACCCTCGCCTCTTCAACATTTCCAGTAAGAACAGACAACTGTGATGGTTGAGATGTGCCATGATTGTCATCCCCACAAATTCCTAAACAATGCCATTCAAGAGGTTAGAATACTCAGATGAAATGGTATGCATTTGATTTTACACGTTGATTCTCACCCTGTTTTCCGAAAGGAGTAGTACTCGAAGCCCTAGCCCGGTCTGAATTCACATTGCCTGTAAACAATGTAAAACAAAATAAAAATTTTGTTTAATACAAAAATAACGGGCATTCAAAAGTGATCACGGAACCTGATTGCAAAACATTTTTCAGGAAATCTTCACTGTTGGGATCTCCGGGTGTAGCCTTTTGTCGTGCACGCCATCTTTTTTGCCGTTCATTGTTCTGAGCTCGCCGCTTGGCAATTGCAGCATCTACGTCCTCACCTTTAATAGATCACCAAAAACATTTAAAAAGTTGTAATCTAAAAAAAGGAAAACGCGTAGGGAAGAACACGCACCAGGCTTGTTTGTTGAGTTCATGTTCCTCTGAACACCCTTCCCATCGGCTTCGTCTCTTGCCATGAACCAGGAGCATAGAACACAATTGTAAAAGAGGGTTCGCTGTTCTGCAGTAGGTAATGAGCAGAAATAACAGCAGACGACCAGCAGCAACCAGACAAGGCAATTGAATCGGATTGAAGGACAAATTGCACTCAAATTCGAAGCAGTAGCAACAACATAAACTGACGGCAACCTGAGGACAATGCAGATGACAATGAGAGGCCGCGACGTCGACGTGATGATGGGGCCGTGACGGCGACCAAATTGGCCGCGACGGCGGTGAGACGACGGCGGCAGGACGAGCCGCGACGGCGACCGGACAGTGAGCCGCGACGGCGGCGAGATTGGCCGTGACGACGGCAGCAGGACGAGCCATGACAATGACCGGACAGTCAGCCGCGACGTTCTCCCAAATTGGCCGCGACGGCGTCGAGATTGGCCGTGACGACGGCGGCAGGACGAGCCGCGACGACGACCGGACAGTCAGCCGCGACGTTATCCCAAATTGGCCGCGACGGCGTCAAGATTGGCCGTGACGACGGCGGCAGGACGAGCCGCGACGACGATGGCTGCAAGGAAGTTTGAATTGTTTCCCTCGTATGGAAAACTATAGTTACGGGAATTCTCTTTATGGAAAGCAACAAAGTTACGGGAATAGTTCTCTTGTATGGAAAGCAACAATACGGCATATCAATCATGTGGGTCCAACAAAGTTACGGGAATAGTTCTCTTGTATGGAAAGCAACAATACGGCATATCAATCATGTGGGTCCAAGTGTTGTATTTTTTTTGTTGGAAAAAATCAGAGATTTGAGCGTTACGTGATGCAAACAATCAACGTAGAGTTGAGGGAAAGGGAGGGGGGCGTTACGCTCGGGATAGGGTGGGATGATTCGGTGCGTTGGATTTTGGGCCCACGATATGGCAGGACGGTTAGATGGCAGGTAGATCAGATGACAGGGTGAAATTGATTTTTCTCCCAACTGGTTCTTTAAGGGTTTAGACATGCATGCATCAGCAAGAACGCACACCTTATCATCAACCAATAACGCTTTGAGACTTGTTTCTTATTAATTATAGTACTTTCCATCGAAATATCTAACCCATCCTAGAAAGAGCAGTGGCATATATGAGTACTAAGTGGGGTGTTCGGCATGGCTCCAGCTTCAGAAAATTTCGTGGAGCTTTGGAAGTTGCTCATAATTTGCACCAGAAATTCATTGAGCTGGAGCTGTAAATAAATTAAGCATCTTTTTGTTGAGTCATTTTCTTTTTTGGCGGGGAAAAGTTGCTCATAGCTTGCACCAGAAATTCTTTGAGCTGGAGCTGTAAATAAAATTAAGCATCTTTTGGTTGAGTCATTTTCTTTTTGTTTAAGATTATAACTAATAAACTAAAATATTTTAATCTATTTTTCAAACTCTAGCTCGTGCATGGATCTCAGAGGTAAAGGCACGTCAAACATGCTTTTAAGTCTGATCTTGGTTGGTTAGGCAGGAATACCACACTCTTTCTAGGATGATTTACAGCATAACAGGAGACGACCACGCGAGGACGCAGGCGAGATCTCGGCATTGTAGACAGGCGCCCCGACGCAGGCGAGCCTGGAGCCCAGGCTGGTGACGAAGCGGCCGGCCATGAGGAGGGCGTTGGCGACCACGAGCGTGGCACGGCGGCCCGGCACGTCCCCCCACCCAGCCGGCGGCGATGGACACGAAGAACATGTACCTCGGTCTGCGCGTCGGAGACAGCTATAATGAGACAAAAGGGATATTCTTTTCCACTATACAGAACAAAAGGATGGCTCTCTCCCGTGACACGGGTGGTGGTGTTGCTCCACGTGCTCCACAACAGAACAAAAGCATATGACGTTTACAGGACTTACGGGGGTACGAGGAACCTTCCTCTGCCTCCTTTTCCCTATAATAATCTGTAGTGGATCGCCATCTCGTGGCGTGGGCCTCCTCCAAGGCCGCAACTGCATAACAACACGCAATTCCTGCAGTTAGAAATCGCATACACAGCTCATATCATTTCCAAGGCCAAGAAAGGAACTTGGCCATGGCGCCGCCGCACTTCCTGGTGGTCACCTTCATCGGGCAGGGCCACCTGAACCCGTCCCGCGCGCTCGCTGCGCGCATCGCGCGAGCCACCGGCGCACGGGTCACGCTGTCCGCAGCGGTGTCCATGCACCGGCGCATGTTCCCCTCGCTCGCGGCCGCCGACGAGGAGGTCGACGACGGCGGGCCGGTCTCCTACGCCCCCTACTCCGACGGCTACGACGACGGCTTCCGGTTCCTCGGCGGCGACCAGTGGGACTACGTGCACCGGTCCTCCCGCGTGGGCCGGGAGACGCTGGCCGCGGTGCTCGACCGCCTCGCCGCGCGCGGGCGGCCCGTGACGTGCGTCGTCTACACCATCCTCCTGTGGTGGGCCGGCGAGCTCGCGCGGGAGCGCGGCGTCCCCGGCGTGCTCTTCTGGGCCCAGCCGGCCACCGTGCTCGCCCTGTACCACCACTACTTCCACGACGAATACTACCGGCGGCTCGTCGCGGAGCACGCCGGCGACCCCGGGTTCGCGGTCGCCGTGCCGGGCCTCCTGCCGATGGCGATCGGCGAACTCCCGGTGCTGCTCACCGACTCGACCGGGGACACCATGCTGTCCGCTGCGTTGTACCGCATCCGGAAGACGATGGAGCAAGTGGATATCGATAGGAGGAGCAGCAATGGAGGAGGGAACGCCATGGTGCTCGTGAACACCGTTGAGGCGTTGGAGGCCGGTGCTCTCACCTGCATCCCAGGGCTGGACGTTCTACCCATAGGTCCGGTGTTCGACGCCAGCCATGGCGCCCAGAGTGCCGAGACTTACATGGAGTGGCTCGACACGAAGCCGGCGCGGTCAGTGGTGTACGTGTCTTTCGGGAGCATAGCGGACATGAGCAAGCGGCAGAAGGAGGAGATGCGGCGAGGCCTCGCCTCCACCGGCAGGCCGTACCTGTGCGTCGTGCGCGACAACCTCGACGACGACGACGACTGCGGTGAGGAAGGCCAGGGCGTGGTGGTGGAGTGGTGCGACCAGGCCCGGGTGCTGTCGCACGCGGCCGTGGGCTGCTTCGTCACGCACTGCGGGTGGAACTCGACGCTGGAGGCCGTGGCGTCCGGCGTGCCGATGGTGGCCGTGCCGCAGTGCTTCGAGCAGCACGCCAACGCGCGCATCCTCGTCGCGGACTGGGGCGTCGGCGTCCGTGCCGCCGTCGCCGCCGACGGGGTTCTGGAAGCGGAGGAGCTCAGCCGGTGCTTGGAGATGGTCATGGGTCACAACGAGAGCGCCGTCACCGTGCGAAGGAGCTCGGAGGCGTGGAAGGCCAAGGTGACGGAAGCTACCGGCGATGGCGGCTCGTCGGATCATAATTTCAAGACTTTCTTGAACAAAACTGTCAAACGGCCATAGTTCAATATTTGTTCCTTCCGTCGTTCAGTGCCGGTGTACAGCATCCGGCATCGGAGGCTTCTACAATCACTCCCGTGTCCCGTCGAGGGCAGGGAATCTCTAGTATTGCAAGAATGAATGAATGATGATAATCTAGTACTAGCTAGAAACATTTTTTGCTTGAGCTCGGCCCTGACGCTCTTCTCCGGAAGAAGATGCTCTGCTCTCGTACGGCTTCTCTTGCAGCAGGCCAGGACGGGATCGAGCCGCTTGAGGCTGGGCATGCGGGCAAGGTGTTCTCGCTCGGCTTCGGAGAGAGGGAGACGATGCGAAGTGCAAACAAGGAGGAGACTGTTTGCCACGAAATTTGGCATGTGGTTTGTATTTGCAGGAGCTGCCGCAAGGTTTGGTCGAAGCTTGCAAGTCCAAGTGACTAGGAGATGGGCTTCACGTATGGTGGTTGATGATTAACTCGTGGAGAACAATTACGTCAAGATCTTGAGGAAGGATCAGAGTTTAACGTGATGACGTGCGGAGGAAAATGTGCGGCCAGGAATAAATCAGATGCGTGAGATCTGAGATTAGTTTATTAGTTTCAGTTTGCAAAGATTACGAGTTAGAATCAGAGTCTGTTTAAGTCGGTTGTATCCGGATAGAATTGTTACATACGAGACCTTATATAAATCAGGTCCGGCTGTAAACAGGGGTAGAACCAATCAATACATTCATTATGTCATTTCAATCTACTATTTTCATTTTTCTTTGCTTTGGTGTTTTGTCGTGAAAAACACTCGTATTTCTCTACAAAAGTGAGAATCTTTGCTGGTTTGCCGAGGAAATCAGTCGCTTCGCCGTTGCGTAAACACAGTGTTTATCTTGTAGTTGCTTTACGAATTTGTTGGGCAACAAAATTGGCGACTGCGCTGGGGAACGGCGGTCGCGGCAAGATTGCTGCGGTGCGTGTGGCGAGGTCAGCGGCTTCGTCATCGGCTGAAGCGGACATGGAGGGGGAGGCGGTTGACGGGACCTTGGGTGAGATCAGCGAGAAGAATGTCACCCCGGTGAAGTTCGAGGGACTGCCGCACAGGATGATCAAGAGGAGATTGAGCAGGAGATGGAGGAACTCCGTAGAAGGAAGATGGAGTGCAACCAGAAGACGCGAAGCGGCATCGTCAAGAAGGCGAACACAACAAGCGTCTCTGCAACGAAGGTATTTGCATCACTTAGTACGTCACAAACTAGTATGTCCATGAGCGATCCCTATATCCGAATTGACAGGGTAGATGCAGAAAATTCTGAGACATCATATGCTATGAATGCGAGAAAATCGGGGGTCACATCTTACATTTGTCCACAAGTTCATAGTACGTCTAATGTAGGTACTTCAGCAGTGGTTGAAAGTTATTTTGTTAGCCAAGTAAAAGAAATTTATGCGAGAAAATATCCTGAGTTTAGGGAGCAATTGACCAAAACACTAGGAGAAAGTAGTAGTGGGCAAAGGACGGTCATTGTTATAGAAAAGGAAGAGTCGGTTATGTTTGCTAAGGTTCTGAAGGAGCCTTTTATTTTACCATTTGAATTTCGTGTTAAAGCAACAGTTAATGAATCCAAAAGTAGTCATTCATCCATAGAAAAAGTAGCCGAGCATATGGAGGGCTCGACTAGGATTCACATCAGTGAAGAAAGAAACCACAATAACTATAAGGGTAGTATAACTGTATTATCTGTTGATAGTTTGCTTTGTGCTGAAATAATAGGGGATCACTATAATGACGCTACCGTAGAAAGTGAGCACATAAGCAATTTTAGATTATATAAAAAAAAACTCAAACTGCGGGGGGTAAGACAGCCCCCGGGCATTGCATTTTAAAAAGAAGACCTTCTCACGCAGGTCGAGAAAACCCCCGAACCCCTGCCCCACCCATACACAGCGGCACCATAGCCCATGTGAGACGACTAACGACCTGGGCCGGGCCACAGACCTGTGCTTTGGGTATGGGACAGACGAGAGGATTTTTTTAACCTCAACCTGAAATTCGCTCCCACCGGGAATCGAACTCAGAACCTGAGGAGTGCTAGTCAGACCACCTAACTAGTTCAGCTAGAGGCCCTTTTGCGCAATTTTAGATTATATGATAATGCTAAAAAAACTTATTAAGTGGAGCCGCACCAGATGATTCGGTTCATGCTGAAATTAAAGGGATAACACCATCTTTGGCTAATACAAAATCGTATATAGAGCCTGTGACTATTAGAAGACAAATGGTTAAAATTTGGCAGGAGAATCTTGGAGTAGAAGCAATTAGAAAGGACGATATCGGTAACAGCTCGGGGGGCATTTTCAGGTAGAGGCAAAAGACAGTTGTTCAGGCTGCGAGAGATCCAAGGCTGGGCAGCTGATAACAGGGGACATAAACAATTTTTCAGGCCAAGAGGAAGGCAAGGCCGGGCAATCGATTGTGTGCGGCACTGAAAATTGTTTGAAACAAGAGCGGGCTGAGCCGTCAGCGAGGGTTTTGTATGAGGATTGTTCAGGCCAAGGAGTGCATAAGGCCGAGCAGTCGGAAAAGGGGTGTTCAGGCCATGAACAAAAAAAGGCCGAGGACCAAGTAGCTGATACCGATGTTTGTTCTGGCTATGGTACACATAGAGCTGAGCAACTGAAGACGTGTTAATGGTTGTTCTGGCCGTCGAATGACTAAGGCCGGGCAACCAGATGCAAAGCGAAGGTGGTTGTTTAGGCCAGCAGCAATACATGGCTGGGCAGTCAATATGACGAAAGAAAACATGATCGTTCAGGCCAAAGATTGTGCGCGCATATGGCCGGGCGATCAGCGCTCTGGTGGAATCAAATTACAGCTGGGAACTCGTTTATGCAGGGCAAAGATGAGAGCTGTTCGGACCAGAGAATATTTCAGGACAAGCAGCTAGGATCGGGAGGAGATTCAGGCTGGGACGTGGGATGGAACGAGCTATCTTCAGTTGATGGTCTAGCAAGTGTTGAAAGCATGGAGAGTCCAGGCCAGAAAAAGTCAGAGGCTGGGCTATCATTGAAAAACGAGATGGTGAGCATGTTAGTGGAAAACGATTTAGGCCAAAGTACGATGCATGCCAGGTTGTCGTCAATAGGAAGTGAAGCAAATAGAAACGCGGAATATGATTCAGGCTCTATGAAAAGGTAGGAGACCGGGTCATTGGGTGAAGCTGGTATTGATACGCCAGGGAATAATGGTTCAACCTATACGAGGTATCTGGCCGAGCTGTCGATAAGTGTGCGTGGATATCAGGTGAGCACGGATGATTCAGGCGTTAGAGAAACAATGGCTAGGTCAAGTACGTGTGTTGCTCAGATCAAGGACAACGGTGGTTCAGGCCGGAAATTAGCAGGGGCCGGGCCATTGGTGGTAGAGGACTGTTCAAAGGAGAGGAGCAGCAGTTCAGGCTGGTTACCGCACGAGGCCGAGCAATTGTTAGTGGGGAAAAGCATGGATCGCCATTCAGACCGATTCTTGGACAAGGTCGAACGGTGGATGATGGGAAGCGATGATGGTCGTTCAGGCCGGGCAATCAGTGGTGGAAAATAATGGTTGTTCAGGCCGTTTATCAGGTGAAGCCGGGCAATCTGCAGCAAGAAGCGTGGGTGAATGTCCAGGCCGCGAGACGAATGAGGTCGGGCGACAAAGAACAAAAGACGGTGGTTGTTCGGGCTGTCGAGTGTTTGAAGCCAGGCAACTGTTCGTGCATGGTGAAGATTGTTTTCGATTGCGAGCAGGTGAAGTTGACGTTGGTTGTCTGTAAAGCACACAAAGCCGGGCAGCTTAATGCAAATAATGGTAAGTGTCCAGGCCGTGTAACACATAAGGCTGGGCAGCTAGCGACATATCAGAAATGCTTGCACGATCAAGCAGCCAACAGATGATAGTACGGGCGTGAGTTCCGGCCAAATATTTTATCAGGCCGAGCTTTCAGTTGGAACTAGTAGGTTGCCCGTGCAAAATTGCACGGCTAGATCAGTTATGTACATGTTTTTTTATGTGATATCACAAAAATACTTGATACCTGCACAAAATGACGCAATTTTGCTTCGTCGTGTTTTGACTCTCTTGCGCCCCAGGAAATCGATGAAATTCAGTTCGAGCCAAAATTTTCCGGCCACTGTACGAATCCTCAACTCCGATGAGCATATCGCTGAACTAATCACTGTTTCCTTCTCTTTGCTTAGACCCTCGTTGGCCTTGCCAAATCTCGGACATTCTGGTGGTCACGTTTTACTGGAATGCGATGATGCTAAGAACGAAGGCAAACCTAGTCACTGCCTGTCGAGTACAGTACTATCGTCGCAGAGTGGCCACCTCTTCGACGATCCCGCAACTAACATCACCCGTTGGTCGTGAGGTGAGCTCTCTATCCTTGTCTCAGCCTTATCTCTCTTAGATAGGATCCTGGTTTGTAGGGTTCCTCGCGTAGTAGCTGTCGTGTACTATGTCTTGGATCACTGCCGCCATGGAAAACGTTATCGACCTAGAGCTGGAGGCCTGAGATTCTTCAAGAGCGAGCCAAAGCCTGGCCTCAATGCAAGGCATTACTCACCGGTGCCGCGTCACGTCCGTGAGCGCATGTTTATGCCCTCGCGACGCTGGAGTTCTGTACGGACTCTCGTCGCCTGCGCCGAGTTCTGTACGGACTCTCATCGCCGGCGCCGGACGTCGTGCGTGTCATGCCGGTCGCAACCACCTTGGCTATGCCGGCATCGTCTCTGGTGCTTTAGCTAGAAAATATGAGATCTGGCCAAGACTTTGCCCCGTGTGATTTATATTGGGTGTGTTTCATTCCCTTCGTTGAGTGCTTCGATCCCTTATTAAATCTCAAATTAATGTTCTTGTAGTTTTATTTTTTCAGGAACGCGATGATGCTGAACCGTGGTCACTGTCTGCACGCCGAGCAAGTAATCATCATCACAGACGACCACACTTCTAACATTACCTTTGGTTGCGAGGTGAGCTCCCCATCATCTCCCCACGATATCTCTCTCTTCTGGCTATGGTTCACCATCGACATGCCCTTGTCGCTCTAGAGCTGCTTTAGCTAGGCCAGGATGCCTTCTGGTAGCACCGCTACGATATCCTGGTCCGACTCCCTTACGTGCTCATCTCATCGCTTCGAGGGTCGTGGCTTTGTTCGGTCGAGCCAAATCTCCGCAGCGCCATGGAAACATGCGTGATCGTTGTTGCTTATTATTGATTGATTGATTGACATTGCCACCGTTTGCTAAATATTTTATTTGGGCAGGTACAACGCTACACGTAGGCGGTCTCGTAGCCCGTCTCATGCAACGCCACGTAAGATTTTTGATGAGGTGGAAAAGAGAGAGGGAGGAAAAAGAAATAGGCGGTTGTTTCGCGAGGCAACCATCTCAAGCGCTAAAATTTAGGAGTATGAGACGGCTTATACACCATTGTATGAGTTGTAGTTGCCATGCAACTCATAAACATTCCTTTTCTCATCCATAAATTTAGGAAAGATGCAATTACTATAAGACAATTAAAACAATCATTCATTGTATATGTTGTCTTATAAATCGTCTTATGATTACGTGTCATGCATGAGACGACCTATGAAACAACACCATTGTACCTGCCCTTAGTGACGCAATTAGAGAACGTTTCCATCTAGATACGTGAGATGTATTCCTACACCGGTTCTGTTTCTTTCCTATTCAGTTTGGCGCAAATCTAAATGTAGCACGTGGACACTTAATAAATAATAATTAAGGAAGACACTATCAATGGAGCAGATCAAATCGGATATGCACATGGTTTTCTAACTTCTGATTGGCATGGACTGTATGGTTAATCTAGACCGTTAGATGTTCATAAAATCCAACGACTCATAATTTTTTTTTTTCCGATTAATGTGGTAATTTTGTGGCCTTGAGAGCGAACGTGGTGGCTCCTTTTTCTCTTCAAATACTAAGATAATGGATTAATGTCCATGCGACAAGTGATTCAGTCCATGATATCTAGGTGGCCGGGTTGCTTGGTGCTAATACGATGGGTGAGAGTGGTTCAGATCAGAGTGTGCGACAGGCCGGGCCACCACAAATTGCAGGAAAATATTTGAAGGGATACTATCCTAACGTTTGGCAAGGTGCATGAAGTGGGTGGTCTGAAGTGCCTTTTGACAATCGGTTTGCTTATCAAAAGGGCAGGGGGGGCATGTGTTTGCCACAAAATTTGGCATGGGGTTTGTATTTGCAGGAGCTGCTGCAAGGTTTGGTCGAAGCTTGCAAGTCCAAGTGACTAGGAGATGGGCTTCACGTATGGTGGATGATGATTAACTCGTGGAGAACAATTACGTGAAGATCTTGAGGAAGGATAAGAGTTTAACGTGATGACGTGCGGAGGAAAATGTGCGGCCAGGAATAAATCAGATGCGTGAGATCTGAGATTAGTTTATTAGTTTCAGTTTGCAAAGATTACGATTTAGAATAAGATTACTATTTTCATTCTTCTTTGCTTTGGTGTTTTGTCGTGAAAAACACTCGTATTTCTTTACGAAAGTGAGAATCTTTGCTGGTTTGCCGAGGAAATCAGTCGCTTCGCCGTTGCATAAACATAATGTTTATCTTGTAGTTGCTTGACGAATTTGTTGGGCAACAGAGACCCAGCAACGAATGGGATCGTGATGAGAGCAACTCCAGCAGGGCCCCTACATGAGCCCCTAGATGGGATGTAGGGGCTCTGGGTCAAAAAATCAACTCCAGCAGGGCCCCTACATGAGCCCCTAGGCTTATTGGGTCCCTAGATTTTCCTCCAAAGCCCCCAGATGTAGGGGCTTGCTGTTGGGTCACTACATGTGTGGGTCCTGCACAATGGTCACGCGCGCGCTGAATCCCTCCCGTTTCCTCCTCCCCGGTGACCTTGCCGCGCCGCAGTCTCCTTCCCCGCCGGCCGCCGTCGCCTTCCCCGGCGTCGATAGTCGCCGCCCCTGCCCAGAACCGCCAGCCCGTTCCCGGATCTACAAGATTCCGTCGACCACGACGCCATTTGAGGTCGCCCCGACGAGAACGCCCTCTGCCGCCGCCGCCCTCCCAGACGACAACGCCTCTGCCGCTGTCGCCCTCCTGCAGGTCCGCCGCGCCCAGGGAGTGCTCGCCGTGGAGCTCGTCGAGCTAGGGCTCGCCCCTTGCGCGGCCGCGGCTATTAAGCTTGGCCTCGCACGGCCTTGCCGGGGAGGGCTTGCCGCCGAGCTCATCCACCTGTTGCGGCCTGCCTCATCCAAATCCCGTCGCGCACCATCGAGGAGACCAAGCCCGCGCAGCCCCTCGTTGTCCCGAGCTGCAGCCATGGCGCTTCGCCCCCCACCCAGCCTCGATTCGTCCTCGATTCGACTCCGAGGAGCCACCCCGCCTCCACCTCCTTGCTCCGCACCCGCGCCGACACGCCATGGCCCGCTCCGTGCCCGCCGTCGATTCTTCCGCCAGGGAGCGTCGCCAGCACGTGGTGGCGACGTCGTGGCCTGCACGCCTCGCATGGCCGCCATGGCGTGGCATCGCCTCCAGCCCGCTCCGGTCGCCGTGCGTCGCATCGAGGTGGGCTGCGCATCTGGGGGAGCCATGCTGCGTCGCCGTGTCGGAGGTGGCGGCGTCGAGATGCAGTGAAGAAGAGAGGAGAAAGGAGCTGCTGCTGGAATTGGAAGCATTATCTAGGGGCTCAAATCTAGGGGCTGGCCCCTAGATGGCATGTAGGGGCTTGGATTTAGGGGCTTCTGCTGGAGTTGCTCTGAGTCAATCATGAATGGGCTTTGGTTCTCGCGGTTTTACAGGAAAAAGCAGGGTAGGTTTGGTGGGTCATATCATATATGACAAGGCCGAGAATTTCAGCTACCACCTAGTGCCAACTCATACGACAAATGCAATAGCGTAAGTAGCAGGCGGCTGACCGCTCTGTGTTCTGTCATCTTCTCTTTTTGCACTGAAATATTCACGTCCAGGAGGTTTGAACCGAATGCAATTGTGAGCTTCCAGAGGAGCAGGAGGAAAACAAGACAACACAAGCCAAGCTCCCAGGGGTATCAGCTCTTCTGCAGGCCAGGGAGAGGCAGAGGCAAGACGTGGGAAGAAAAATCATGAAGAGGACAACAGACAACAAGTATAGACAAAATGAAGACCATCGACCCCACCTCCCAGGGGTATCAGCTCTTCTGCAGGCTGCAGCATTAGGATTTGTTAATGGTTCGAGTGCATACAAGTGAGTATTTCTAATTCCTTTGCTATTATTATCCATTTATTTTGTATGCATTCTAAAATGAAATCACTTGATGAAATGGACATCATGTTGAATGAGAAAAAGACCCTGCATGTCCAAGAAAGCAGTGATAAAGTCCAACGAAGGAGGATGAATATTCTTAGCATGGTAACTTTTTTTTAAGGAATAGTAAGGTAGCTTTTATTCTGATGACTTTGATATGAATACAGTTTGTTCATTAAATCAAACATATATATAGAACATTACTCAATCAATATATGTTATATTTATATGTGTATTATGCATAATACACATTTTTTTATTTTTCCATTTTCTAAAAAAAATGTGTATTATGCATCGATGCATATCATATCCTTTTATTAGCAACCACCTCATACGCTAAAATTTAGGAGTATGAGACGACTTCACACCATTGTACGAGTTGTGGTTACCATGCAACTCATAAATATTCCTTTTTTCACCCACAAATAAAGGAAGTGTTAGAGTATGTTTGGTAGTACAGATATTATGTATCTAGGACTTCTATATGTATCCGGAGAGGTGTCTTGCCCTCCAAGTCATGTACTCTCATATATACCGGCCGAGGGCCTCAATGCAAAACAATTCATCATTATACGCAATTCTATTCCTCCTACATGGAGAGGGTTGAATCCTGTGACCTAACCCTAGTCACCGCCGCTTCCGCAACCGCGCGCCCCTGGGGAGATCTTCTCCGCGGGGGCAGCGCCCCTGTTTAGCGGCCGATCAATCGATCCGCCGCCACCATTGTTTTGCGTCGTCAAGCAGTGCATACTGGAATCCCGTGGATTCGTGCGTCCTTCTCTGGTCGCTGGCCCGTCGGCTTCTACCTTCGGCTTGTTCTCCAGTCTCACTGTCTGCGGTGCTCCCGCTGTGAGTGCGAGGGGATGTTAGTGTATGTTTGGTAGTACAGACATTATGTATCTAGGACTTCTATATGTATCCAAAGAGGTGTCTTGCCCTCCAAGTCATGTACTCTCATATATACCGGCTGAGGGCCTCAATGCAATACAATCCATCATTATACGCAATTCTATTCCTCTTACAGGAAGTATGGTATTTCTATGAGACAAACTAAAACAATCATCCATTGTATATATGGTCTCATAGATCGTCTTATAATTACGTGTCATGTATAAAACCGCCTATGAGACAACACCTTTGTACCTGCCCTAAGGCTGGTAGAATGCTCTGATCGATTTTATAACCTGGGCCAAGAGAGTAGTCGTATCTGAATGAAAATTGATGCCACGAAGGAATCCACCAGCTGCAAACCCACACATATCTCCAACCATTATGGTTCGGCCATTAAGCTGTCATCTCCAGCTTAATTGATTCCCCTTCTCTTTCCTATTCACCACGATCTAAGAGAGCTAGGATTTGTTTGCAGATGCAAACATAACCGAAATCAAGCAGAAGCCGATGCAGATCAGGTACTTACTGTCGCCGATGTCGACATCCATAGAGATCCTGGGGATTCGGTCAGGGCTGCATCGTTCGAGCGGTGCTGGCAATGAAGACTAGCTCCGTAGTTAGCTCTCGGTGGAAGCGTGGAGGGTAGGGCATCAAGATGGAGGACACGAAGGAGAGGGAACGGAGGCGGCAGTTGTTGCTGTCGGGGAAGGTGAGGACTCAGAATTACAGAAAGATATATGCCATCGATTTGAGGGATCCATGATTTGTGAAAACAATATTACACGTAGATCTCAAAATTAAAGGCTGGATATTTTGCTTTTTTATAGTAATTTATAGGTTTTTTTGACGATTAATATGGAGGCCTCAAAAGAAACGTCCAATTAGTAAATATAAGATGGAAAGGCCGGGACAAAACAATAATGCAGTCACTGGCCGCCACCAGAGCTTGCTATAACAGTAGCGGATATGGTGACATCACCTATCCGCCACTACTATGTAACATTCTTGATTTCTGCAAGTTTATCAAGTGATCTTAATCATGCATGTTTATTAAGTGGTCAAGAAATGCTAAGCACAATTTCCAAGCTGGAAAAATTCAAATTCCTCCAAATCAACTCCAATTTAATTCAAATGGAGTTCAAACAAAATACTCCAAACTTTTGCATAAAAGTCGGCCCAGTTAAAAATTGGATTCTTGGTACCAAGACATAAGTTCGGACAAAATTCCTCAATTTTATCAAAAGTCAACCTTTGTAAATAAATCTACAACCCCTTTTGTAAATAAATCTACAACCCTTAAATAGTTCCACGATACATCTATAAGCCTTTATTTTTGTGTTGTCCCCCTTATTATCGGCGTGGAACTTTCATTATTTTAACATCGGATTACTACTGAATTACCTTAATGTTATTTACTGCCGTCGATATTATGGGATTTGGTGACGAACACAACCGCGTTTGCAGAGAGAGATGTAACTAAAGTGCTATCGGATTATGGGCTACATACTAGACTCTCTAGGTAGGCAATAACTTTCAAATTTTCTTCCTAAATTATATATATCATACAGTATTCCATTTCGTCCAATGTATGAACGTTTATCCATAAAAGTGTATTCATAAATTATCCTTGGTCAAGTTTCTAAAAAAATGATGAAGATAGCTTGAATCTTTGAATTCTGATTCCCTCTTTTTATAGTACGCCCTTTGAATTAATATTACATCAATAAGGGCAAGCCTCTCCTGTTCATTCCATTAAGAAAATTTTCATTGTCGGCAATATGGTTTTTACATCCATAACTGGAATATTCATGGTAATTGCATAATATGAGGAACTAACTACTAGCTCAAAATCCAGAATAAGAAAATTGAAGTGTTTATAAACTAGCGATCAAAAGAACTAGTGCTTTGGACATCTAAATTTATATATAGCCTAGTTTAGTCATCAAAACATTGTTACATATGGCAATACTAATATCTTTTCTGTGTAAATATCTTTTTCTAGAAAAATTCTTTTAGGGACCACATTTTATATATCTAGCATGATTAGGTGTAAAAGGAATTATGCAATGGTTACATGCTAACAATAGAATTCATAAACAACAAAGGGTCTGTAGTCTAGTGGTTACACGACAGTCTTAGTAGCACCTGAGGTCTTGAGTTCGATTCTTCGTGGGAGCTAATTTCCTAGGATTTAACGGCGTCGTGCATTTAGTGGGAGACGATGTTCTCGTCGACAGTGAGACACTTGTGGTGACTTCATAAATCTGAAGACCAGCCGGCTTAATCTTTCGAAAACGCTCATAGCGGTAGGAGTTGCGTGCATGTATTCATACAGTGAGTACTCGTGTATGTCTGTGAGTGTGCGTCTATGTACACCGTGTTTCATAAAAAAAAAAAATCATAAATAGCATTTGCAAGAGTCCACGCGCGACCTGTTTGTTCTCCTGCGCTTCCACCAGGCGACGACAAATTTCACGCGCGAGCCAACGTTACTTCACGATAATTGGCAGACTAAACAGATCCCATCGTCCATGTCGCGGTCACCGGCCGGGCCCCTTCATCATGTCGTATTAGGTGATACAAGAATTAGTGTCGTCCTCATCAGCTAATGGACAAAACGAAATGCATCGATGCACGAACACCACTGGCTTGTCATCGTCCTCACTCCTCAGACTATTTCTTCCTTTCAAGCACTCAACAATATTTAACTAACGAAACACGCTTTGTGTGCGCTTTTGATGACCAATCCCGATGCGAATTTCGCATTCCAGATTCCGCATCCTGTGACCAGACACTTGCAGCTCCACTTTGCTTGCGCTCCTCAGTCCTCAGATCACTTCTAGCAGGGCGCAGGCCAAAAAACACCGATCCATGGCGCACGACAGCACGGTTGCGCCGCTGCTCGCGTCATCCGCTGCACCATCACCTCGCCGGAACATGTTCCCGTTCCTCTGCGCCGCTCTCGCCTCCATGACCACCATTCTCATGAGCTACAGTACTACGTGCCACTAAGTCATCACCGCATCACTCGTCATGCATGCTTCGCAACTACAACACTCATGTACTCTTTCATTGCTCGTAGATCTTACGCTGATGAGTGGCGCGGAGCTGTTCACCCGGGAGGACCTGGACCTCTCCGACACGCAGACGGAGCTGCTTGTCGGCTGCGGCAACGCGTGTCCATCGTCGCCGCCGGATGGGCGGGGGACGTGCTGGGCCGCCGCTCCACGCTCGTGCTCGCTAACGCCCTCCTCATGGCTAGCGCGCTCGCCATGTCCCTCGGCGGCAGCTACGCCGCGCTCATGGCCGCCCGCTTCGTCACCAGCTTGGGCGCTGGGTTCGCCCGTGTACAATGCCGAGATCTCGCCGGCGTCCTCGCGCGGCGTCCTCTCGACCTTGCTTGACGTATGTCTGATTAACAGTTCAATGTGCGTCCCAATTAATGGCCTGATTTGGAAACTTGTTACTCTTGGCTGATGTGTGCTTGTGCAGATGTTTATCAACATCGGCAGCCTCCTCGGGTACGTGTCCAACTACGCCTTCGCCGGCATGCCGGTACACCTCGGCTGGCGCGTGATGTACGCCGTCGGCGTGCTCCCTCCGGTGCTCCTCGCGGCCGCGGTGCTCGCCATGCCGGAGTCGCCACAGTGGCTCGCCATGCGCGGGCGCCATTGCGAGGCTCACGCGGTGCTCCTCCGCACCTCGGACACCCCGGCCGAGGCCGACCTTCGCCTAAAGGAGATCAAGAGAGCCGCCGCCAAAGCTCCGGAGACCACCGGCGGCGTGTGGGACGAGCTGGTCGTCCGGCCGCCGGCGAGCGTGCGCCGCGTCCTCGTCTGCGTTGTCGGGTTGCAGTTCTTCCTCCACGCTGTCGGCACCGAGGCCGTCGTGCTCTACAGCCCGCTGGTGTTCAGGAACGCCGGCATGGCCTCCAACGACGCGGCGCTCGGCGCCACCGTGGTCGTCGGCGCCGTCAAGACGTGCTTCATCCTCGTCGCGACGCTCCTCTCCGACCGCGCCGGCTGCCGTCCACTCCTCCTCGCCAGCGCCGCGGGCGTCGCCGCCGCGCTGGTCTCCATCGCCCTGACGCATCCTCGTCGTCGGCGTCGCCCGCGACCGAGCAGCTGGCGTGCGTCGCGTCGGTGCTGGCGTTCGTGGCGGCGTTCTCGGTCGGGTTCGGTCCGATGGTCGCCACGTACACCGTGGAAATCCTGCCGCTTCGGCTGCGCGCGCAGGGCTCGAGCCTGGGAATGGTGGTGAACCAGATGACCTGCGCGCTAGTGGGCATGACGTTCATCTCGCTGGCCAACTGGATCACCATGGCCGGGTGCTTCTTCCTGTACGCCGGCGCGGCGGTGGCGGCCTGCGTGTTTGTTTTTGTCCGGGTGCCGGAGACCAAGGGCCGGAGGCTAGAGGACATGGACGACTTGTTCGCTAAGTGACGCACGGTGGATTATGTTTGTATCTTAGTTACACTGCTTCACTCTGTCCTGCTTGCGTAGAAGATCCCCCGGGCTCCGTTACAAGAATTTGGACTGCTGATCATGTGCTCAAGAAATTGAATCTATGTCTCTACATCGTGTTAGGTGGTAAGCCCTGTCATTCTAGATCTCTTCTGTAATACCCTACTTTTCAGAGGCAAAAGAAAAAGAAAAGAACAGAAATAAATAAATAAATAAACTCAAAAGAGATAAAAATCACTCCAAATTTGAACCTTTTCTAAACCCTTACCTTCCATGAATTTTTCCAAAAATAAAATTCACTAAATAATTGAACATGGTTTGAATTTGAAATTTTTGGAATATAAAATATGTGCTCAAGTGCTTGTGTTCATTTAAAAGTTCACTAAAATCTGAACTTTTCGAATTTACAACAAATTAAATAAATTTGTTCTAGATTGAGCTAAGACACATTCAATTTTCAAAAGTTTGAATTTTAAAACCTGCACAACCTTCACCATATGCATATTCGTATTTTTATTGGATTTGTTTTGAGCATTTGATCAAACCTTGTCCTTGTTTGAATTTGAAATCTCTTCAAATTCAAATTCCAGGAAAAGGTCAAATCAATTTCCATTTAAATTTCTTCTCGGGCCGAATCCTTTTCCTTCTTCTCCCGGCCCAGCTCTCCTCTCCTTCTCTCCCACGCGCAGCCCAGCTCCTTCGGCCCAGAAACAGCCCAGCAGCCGCGCCCTCCCGCGAGCTCTCTCTCTCTCTCTCTGTCTCTCTCTCTCTCTCTCTCTCTCTCTCTCTCTCTCTCTCCGACGAGCTTTCCCGGGTGCTCCACCCGCAGCCGAGCGAGCTTCTCCTCTTCCTTCTCCTCCTCTCGAGCACCTTCCCGACGCATCGCGGGCAAAGCGCTCCTTCTCTCTTTCTCTCCCTCTCACGCCGAGCTCAGCTAGGGTTCCGGCTAGCCTCCGACGGATCTCGCCATCCCGAGCCCCTCCGGTCACGGTTCCTTCATGGTGAGCTCCGCCGCACTCTCCCCTTCCTCTTCCCCCTCTCCTTCTCCCTCCTCTTCTCTTGTGCGAATCCCTCGTCGAGCGCCGCCGCCCGCCGTTGTCATCCCCGGCGCCGACGGCGTTCCCGATCTCCTCCGGCAGCGCTGTAGTGCGCAACGCACTCCCCGCATTCCCTCCTTCCTTTTTCCCCCGCTCCCGTCCCTCTTCTCCCGCGTGCGCGCGAGCATCGCGTCGCTCGCCGCCGCCATCTCCGACTCCGGCAGCCGCTCGCCTTCCCCCTTTTCTCCGCCGTCGTCGACGTGCTAGCCCAACGGCAGCACCGTCGCGTGGTGTACCCCGGCAACCGCTCCCCGTGACCCCGCTCTTTCCCCTCGCGCCGCCAGCGAGCTCTCCGGCGAGTCCCCGCCGCGGGCCGCCTCCCGGTCCACCGTGGACCGGTGGACCACCGCCCATCCCCGGTCCACGGGCCCTGTGGACTAAGTCCACCGGTTTTTTCAAAAGAAAATAAACCCTTTCCCAATTATGACGTCAGCCAGCGCAATAAAAGGATTTTCCAATTGAAAAATAATTCCGGAAATCCTTGAAAATTCACAGGGCCTGCAATTTTGCAGATAAGCCCCTGACCTTTTCAATAATCTTGTTTAAGCTCTGCATTTTTACAGAAAAGTACTTAAACTTTTCTGTAATTATGTTTTAACCCCTGACTTTTTACACCCAGACCCCTAAACTTTTCCATAATTACAGATAGGTCCCTAGACTTATTCTGTAATTACATTTAAGCCCTCAAAAACCTTTTTATAATTACAGATTAGCCCCTCATCTTCAAACACCCATATCTTTTTAATCCGAACTCCGTTTTGGGTGATTCTTGCGCCCACGGGTTCGTGGAATCGCGAAGTACCTCATGGTACTGTCCGTGGAGCCCCACACTAGGTTTAGAAATCTTTACCTCCTAAAATCTCCCCCACTCCTTGTATCTTTTCGGCAAAGCATGCGATATTTATCTCGCAAGTCCCAAGCAATTGTTCACCTAAACCTAATCAGCCTTACCGTATCTTTTGCATAATATCCTCCCTGCCGTATCACGTCTCTCACTTCATCGCGACATAATCTGTTCATTCTTTTGCTCGCTAGCATTAAACCTAGCGATCATTCGTACCGTTCCACTTCCAACCTAGTACCCTTATCTTATCACAAACAAAAATCTCGAACCTAACCTAAACCAACCCTCGCTCAATCAAACCTAACCCATCTTGTGGTACTAATCTGCCTAATATCTTCCTTATCACAAACCCTACTTCATCCTTGTAGTCCGCATTCATTCTTATGCTCACTATCTATAAACCTAGCAGACCTTAGTGTCATCTCACTTCCAATCAAGTAACCTATATCAATCATCACTCGATCAAACCTAACCTAGCGTCCTCACCCAACCCCCTTTTGATTTATTGCTCTGCTCTCTTAATTGATCTTTTATTGAATCTTATTGGAGTTATCTGGTATTTTAGTTGCCAGCCGCCTTTATTTGAATTTGGCATCTTATTTGCAGTCATGCATTCATATCGCGCATAGTCACGTACACACGCTGCATATACCATCGCCTGCATTCATGCATGTTCTTTTTATAGAAATAGTATAGAATCTTGCATCTTAGATATGCACGCAATCACCATCAAGGAAGCGCATGCATCTCCTCATCTTCATCCTATGGTGATCGACCAACGAAGGCCATATGCATAACCACACGCCCATGTTCATATATTAGAGAAAATAGATAACTAATAACTTGTCTAGGTGAATATGGCCCTTACAAGGCCAGGTATATCACCTATGACATGTACCCTGCTCTGCATTAGTATACTGCATCATGCATGGTTAAATCTCTCGTTCTTCACCGAAGTTTCTTTTGGATCTTATTTGGCTTTTCTTGATTCTTTATTTCCTTTTGCTCTTTATTTCTTTTGCGGTAGTTTATACGTACTGTTTTATGCGCTAGTTTACGCAAGAATCGAGGAAGAGCCTGAGGAATTCGAAGAGTTGCTGAGGACTCCAAGCGCGAAGACCAACCCGGAGATACAAGAGTCTCGAGTCAGAGTTTAAAGTTTAGGAAAGCGATTTGCAGGCAAGCCCTAACTCCCATTGATCATGTTGATCCTATGTTTACAAATAATCCTACTTAGAGCTTGATTTCAAATGAAGCATGCATGGTATTTAAAGATGATTTAAATGCTTAGAATGACCTAAGTACTTGTTGATAGCCATGCCTTGATATTGCTTATCCTAATCCCCTTGATAAACCTAAGAACCACCATCATTAATTCCTAATGATGTGTTGGATCAATATGCTGCTTAGGATTCATTCACCGTGTACTTAATAAAATCTGATACACATGCTTTTTGTGTAAAAATGTGTGCGTGTGCTTGGTGGTGAGTGTGTAAAGTGAAAATGGGTGGGAATAGTAAGTGCAACCCATAGTGGGGGTATGCTTTTGACGGGAGCAAGCGAGGTAGTCCTTAGTGGGGAGGCTATCTCTGGGACGCTACTCCTCGCAGGAGGGTAGCTATTGAAGATGCTTGCTTCGGTCGTATAAGGACCGGTTCATGTGCCGTCTGGCTTAGCACCCTCGTGCAACCACAAGCCCCTGTTATGGGCAGGGTTTGGAACCACACCCTACTAGTGATCGCCCGGTACCACCAGGAGGCAGGGAGTTGCAATCGGAAGCCAGGAGACGATCTTGACGAGGTTGGCGTCGGATCCGGCAAGTGAATGTTATTGGCCTTATTATGGTTATGTGAAGCCCCTGGTCGTTGATTTTCCGAGGTGGTACCGAGGTGACACTGGGCAGGTACGGGACCATTAGTATCCAGTCGGAACCAGGGCACTAGGAAAGACTGGGTACCTTGTGGGGAATGTGTACAACCTCTGCAGAGGATAAGAATCTATCCGGATAGCCGTGTTCCACGGTATTGGACAACGCGAAAGCCATGGCCACACAATGATTAGATTTTCTGCGTGAGTTATCCTTGGCGTGTGTGTTTTCGGAATAACATCGGTTTGGAGCCGTGCGCTGGTTTCCTGCCAGCATTAAAATTTGGGAACTGGCGGGATGGACGCATCTCCCCCAGGGCCAACCAACCCCACTATATTTAATCTTCATACCTGACTTAGTTTGCGAACTGGTTTTGTTTTCAAAATCAACCCCTGCATAAAATTGGCTTTCCGCCGATACTCTGAACCATCAGCCTCATCCTTGTTTACACCCCTGCATGTAATTACCTCTTGTGTTAGGGTTTGCTGAGTACATTATGTACTCACGGTTTGCTCTTAACGTTTTTAGTGAGAGAAGCTTTCGTAAGAGACGACGGCGATTGGTTTTCGTTCTCCACTCAAGTCTGCCTGTAGGCTTGGGCCGTGTTTCCGCTGATTGTCTGCATCACCATTAGTCGGTCGGACGGACTTGGATAGTTCAGTATCCATGTCAAACCGCCATTAAAGGTGATATCTCAGGTGTTATAATATTTACCTATACGAAGTATGCTTTTGATTACCATATCTGTGTTCTTGTGCGTATCAGCTACTGATCCAGGGACTGATACATGATGCACAACATGCTCCAGAGATTGGGGTACGACAGAGTGGTATCAGAGCAATACTTGACTGTAGGACGAAAACCTAGGACTAGTCGCGCTCGAAAAAGACTATTTTCAAAACTATTTGCAAAATATTCCATATTACTTTTCCCCTTCTCTTGTTTAAATTCCCTCTGCCTCCTTCAACGACAAGAAAAGAGCCTCAACCAGAAGTGTCTGCGTGCAGAAGTTTCCAACTCAATGAACAACCACGACTATGTGATCATAGAAGTAGAAGGCGTGTCGTGCCAGGTGAACCGCACATCAGACATGGTTCCTAAGCAAGAGAACAAGATCAATGCAACTCAAGGTACTGGATCACGGACGACATGCTTCAACTGTCGAGACCCCGGACACAAGTTTGATAATAGTCCTCTGTATCAACCCAGCGGTGAAGTAAGAGCTGCAGTGACTGACATGGAGGTTGAACTTTGTCAACTACCAGCACCACCAGAAAAGAATAGATTTTCAGTGCAGGAAAAGCCTAAGAAACAGGAAACCTGGACTGACATGGATAACACTAATGTGGCGTCAACTCCTATCATCGTCAAAGTATCCGAAAAGTTGAGTAGCCTGGAAGAGTCAATGAAGAAGATCTGTAAAGAAGTCACCAAACTTAAGAGAGCTCTGCAGCCCAGGAAGGCTAACAAGAGCCGCAAACAGAAGAGAAAGAAGAACAAGCGAACCTCTGATCAAGTCACGCGTGAAAAGATCAAGAAGCCAAGACACTGCTACCACTGCAAGGATCCCGAGCATACGATAGCCAGTTGTCCTTTCTACAAACAAGGATCTCCCTTCCACCAGCAGGCCAATGAGCACGACCACTCAAGCAGCACCAGTCTGCCATCCCAGAAGGTCCGGAAGATACCACGGACAAACAGGAAGTGTTACAAATGTCGAGAACGTGGACACCTTGCAACGGATTGCACTAAAGCCCGTGAATAAGAATTGCAAGGTAGCCAGGCTCCACCAACAGGCAACCCTGTTATGCGCCAGAATCTCATGAGTAGGTTCCTCATGATGGGTGGAATAGAGTTTCGCTCATCAGCCTGCAAGGATGCTATCCTCATATAGGAGCTGTAGAAACCATGAAAAAAATAAAAAAAATAAATAATAATAAAATAATGGTCGTACTTGTAACGCTCCTAGAATGGATTGAACAAGGACTGCAAGATGTTCTATAAGAAATAAAAGGATATCAGGTAATGTCCTAATCTAAACATGGATTCAAGTCATAGCCTGTGCTCGAGAAAGGGTGAGTTGAGAAGTGAAAGCTCAAAGAACTCAATGATCAAGCAGCACGTACTCGGATAATGTCAAGACATCAAAGCAATGAAGTCTTTTACCACAGAAATGTGGGTAACCGTTTTCCTTTTTAACCGACCAAGTCATGTGACCCCCTCGGTTCTTTTTGGTCAAGGACTATTGGTCGAGTGCTGATGCTAGCAGAAGAAATCGATAGTCTACCTACCCATAAGCCTTAAGCCTCGATCTTAGCACGCTAACGTCATAAAACCACAACAAACAAATCATGTTGCTTGAGTGATTCGATGGTTTTGTTGATCTTGTTCGGTGTTTCTATGTTTGAGTGCTCAACCCAAATATCATAACAACAAGAATCAAAAGATAAGAGCAACTTAATGTCAAATCATCTCCCAACCTATACCCAAACCCCTGCCAAAGCAAACCTCCGTCAGAAAGGTTTCAGCTCAAGGCCAAGCAAGTCAAAAGTTTGCCTCCACGACAGCTAAAGGACACAGACCAATTAGAAGGTTTACCAGAGACGGTACTACCAAGGTCAAAAGGGTCAAGATGTCAGCCACTTGTCACCTAACAACACGTCAAAGAAAGCTTAATCAAGAAGGTGAAGCAATCGACAGTCGAGATAATGACAAAGAGGTTTCAGCCATCATCACCATTGATCCAACTCAAAATTCAACGGCCCCATACCAAAGAAGCAACAGGAATTAACAGCCCGCAATTATGGAACCTCCACAGTGAGGGAAACACTGCCAAAGACAGAGCTCATATCACTTGTTCATGATAGCTCGGAAATGTCCCCAAGTGAGACCCGAGGAAGATCGTCGATGAGTTGGACTAAAGTGGAAATGAACCAGAAGGATCAAAAGCCGTCTATCTGGCAAGTCACCTGAAAGCCAAACCCATGAGGAAAGTACTAGTAATACATGAGTACCCAGAAGCCTTTCGACAAGTCACCAGTACGCCACTCGATGAAGATAAAGAAGTTCCTTATTGGACTAGTTCCAGAGCAAGTCCTCAATGGGCAAAAGTCTCTATCAGAGTAGCACATCAGAAGCGTAGTGGGCCCATTACCCACAGCCCAGGATCAATGACCTATTGGTCAGCGGAAGAAATCCAAGTCCGTCTCCAAGATTGACTTAAAGGTCCAAGAACCACAAACAGAAGGTGTGAAAAGGAGACGCATCCCTGACAGTCTTCTGTCACTTGATGAGGATCTCAGTAAAGATACATGGTATTAGAAGCGGAATACCATGAACCTGCAATGTCAGACGTTGACAAAACTCTGCAAATGAGAACATCGGTATAAGAAACAGTGTGGGAATATATGTATTCTCGATCCCGAAGGTGGACAGACTACCAGAGGACATTGGAAAAGGTCACTTGAGGAACAATAGGAAAAGTCCTAAGCCTCACGGAAAGGCCAATGTGATAAAAATTGCATCAGATAACAACTACCACTGCACTATATCGAGATGCAGAAATGGACATGTGAGCTATTGGCAAAATTCAAGCGGTTAGCTCTCAACCAGGCCAATTAAGAGCCTCGTGAGCTAAGCTCTTTTGAGATACTCAGAACCAAATAACCATAAAGATGGTATCAAGACACAACCATCTGGTATGTGACCCAAAGGACCCCCAAATGTCTGTACCACATAGGCAGAACCAGATGACCCTCAGAAAAGAGAAATGACGGTAACAGTATCCTCGGAATAAGCCAGTGATGCATCCCTTGGAAACAGATTACTAGCTAAGTCTCTATGATGGAAATAGAATTCCCGTTAATGGATCATGCTCTGAAAAGGCTGTTAAGCCTTGCATGTCAACAGAAGTAACCCAAGGTCAATGACTTTAAAGTGGGGTAGGTACCCCCATCCCTAAGGCCACAGAAATAAAGACCCCTCAAACTATGGCCTAAGTATATACCTCAGAAGTGGTTATTTGTTATGAAGATCCCTGGATAGCTATGGCGGGACGTCAGGATGGTAATCCCGTCACGATAAACAGAGAAAGTGTCAGCACATCAGAAAAGAAACAGTGGTTCAAGTCACATGAGAGACTGGTGAAGACAGTCGACCCGTCGTACCTTGCATGAAGTCAGAAAGCTCAGAATCATCACTCCCTTCACAGGAGAAGTTGTGAAGTCAACTAACAACCTTGCCCCAAGAAATGCCCCGAGACGACCAGAACTCAAGACAACCGTGCAGCATCAACCAGAGAACCCCAAGTGAAAATCCTTAAGTGGGGTAGGATTTTCAGTCAGTGAGCCCTAATAATAATAATGATAATAAAATAACCCTGAAATCGAAACCTTAAGTCTGCCTTCCTGTGGTGGAGCAACCAGCGTGGGAGATCCACAGAAGCAAGAAGCTCTGTCTGTCCGCAAGTCTCGCGTACTCTTGCAATGAAGAGAATCTTCGCGACGTTAAGAAGTCTCCAACAAAGCTTTGGATGTTACAACCGCCAAGCACGAAGACCCAAGAGAAGTTCCGCTCCATCCAGAAGATCTTTCAAATCTCGAGGACGAGATTTCTTTTAAGTGGGGTAGATCTGTAATACCCTACTTTTCAGAGGCAAAAGAAAAAGAAAAGAACAGAAATAAATAAATAAATAAACTCAAAAGAGATAAAAATCACTCCAAATTTGAACCTTTTCTAAACCCTTACCTTCCATGAATTTTTCCAAAATAAAATTCACTAAATAATTGAACATGGTTTGAATTTGAAATTTTTTGAATATAAAATATGTGCTCAAGTGCTTGTGTTCATTTAAAAGTTCACTAAAATCTGAACTTTTCGAAGTTACAACAAATTAAATAAATTTGTTCTAGATTGAGCTAAGACACATTCAATTTTCAAAAGTTTGAATTTTAAAACCTGCACAACCTTCACCATATGCATATTCGTATTTTTATTGGATTTGTTTTGAGCATTTGATCAAACCTTGTCCTTGTTTGAATTTGAAATCTCTTCAAATTCAAATTCCAGGAAAAGATCAAATCAATTTCCATTTAAATTTCTTCTCGGGCCGAATCCTTTTCCTTCTTCTCCCGGCCCAGCTCTCCTCTCCTTCTCTCCCACGCGCAGCCCAGCTCCTTCGGCCCAGAAACAGCCCAGCAGCCGTGCCCTCCTCCTCCTCTCGCCGACAGGTGGGCCCCACCTGTCGGGTCCTTCTTCCCCACGCGGCGCGCCGCCGCGCCCGGCCCCTACCGCCGCGCCCGGGCCCCGGCCGCCGACCCGCCTCCGTCGCTCCCGCTGTCCGGTCGCCGCCGCCGTAGCGGCCACGAAACCGCCCCCTTTAAAACAAGCTTGCCCCTCTCCCTCCCGCGAGCTCTCTCTCTCTCTCTCTCTCTCTCTCTCTCTCTCTCTCTCTCTCTCTCTCTCTCTCTCTCTCTCTCTCGACGAGCTTTCCCGGGTGCTCCACCCGCAGCCGAGCGAGCTTCTCCTCTTCCTTCTCCTCCTCTCGAGCACCTTCCCGACGCATCGCGGGCAAAGCGCTCCTTCTCTCTTTCTCTCCCTCTCACGCCGAGCTCAGCTAGGGTTCCGGCTAGCCTCCGACGGATCTCGCCATCCCGAGCCCCTCCGGTCACGGTTCCTTCATGGTGAGCTCCGCCGCACTCTCCCCTTCCTCTTCCCCCTCTCCTTCTCCCTCCTCTCCTCTTGTGCGAATCCCTCGTCGAGCGCCGCCGCCCGCCGTTGTCATCCCCGGCGCCGACGGCGTTCCCGATCTCCTCCGGCAGCGCTGTAGTGCGCAACGCACTCCCCGCATTCCCTCCTTCCTTTTTCCCCCGCTCCCGTCCCTCTTCTCCCGCGTGCACGCGAGCATCGCGTCGCTCGCCGCCGCCATCTCCGACTCCGGCAGCCGCTCGCCTTCCCCCTTTTCTCCGCCGTCGTCGACGTGCTAGCCCAACGGCAGCACCGTCGCGTGGTGTACCCCGGCAACCGCTCCCCGTGACCCCGCTCTTTCCCCTCGCGCCGCCAGCGAGCTCTCCGGCGAGTCCCCGCCGCGGGCCGCCTCCCGGTCCACCGTGGACCGGTGGACCACCGCCCATCCCCGGTCCACGGGCCCTGTGGACTAAGTCCACCGGTTTTTTCAAAAGAAAATAAACCCTTTCCCAATTATGACGTCAGCCAGCGCAATAAAAGGATTTTCCAATTGAAAAATAATTCCGGAAATCCTTGAAAATTCACAGGGCCTGCAATTTTGCAGATAAGCCCCTGACCTTTTCAATAATCTTGTTTAAGCTCTGCATTTTTACAGAAAAGTACTTAAACTTTTCTGTAATTATGTTTTAACCCCTGACTTTTTACACCCAGACCCCTAAACTTTTCCATAATTACAGATAGGTCCCTAGACTTATTCTGTAATTACATTTAAGCCCTCAAAAACCTTTTTATAATTACAGATTAGCCCCTCATCTTCAAACACCCATATCTTTTTAATCCGAACTCCGTTTTGGGTGATTCTTGCGCCCACGGGTTCGTGGAATCGCGAAGTACCTCATGGTACTGTCCGTGGAGCCCCACACTAGGTTTAGAAATCTTTACCTCCTAAAATCTCCCCCACTCCTTGTATCTTTTCGGCAAAGCATGCGATATTTATCTCGCAAGTCCCAAGCAATTGTTCACCTAAACCTAATCAGCCTTACCGTATCTTTTGCATAATATCCTCCCTGCCGTATCACGTCTCTCACTTCATCGCGACATAATCTGTTCATTCTTTTGCTCGCTAGCATTAAACCTAGCGATCATTCGTACCGTTCCACTTCCAACCTAGTACCCTTATCTTATCACAAACAAAAATCTCGAACCTAACCTAAACCAACCCTCGCTCAATCAAACCTAACCCATCTTGTGGTACTAATCTGCCTAATATCTTCCTTATCACAAACCCTACTTCATCCTTGTAGTCCGCATTCATTCTTATGCTCACTATCTACAAACCTAGCAGACCTTAGTGTCATCTCACTTCCAATCAAGTAACCTATATCAATCATCACTCGATCAAACCTAACCTAGCGTCCTCACCCAACCCCCTTTTGATTTATTGCTCTGCTCTCTTAATTGATCTTTTATTGAATCTTATTGGAGTTATCTGGTATTTTAGTTGCCAGCCGCCTTTATTTGAATTTGGCATCTTATCTGCAGTCATGCATTCATATCGCGCATAGTCACGTACACACGCTGCATATACCATCGCCTGCATTCATGCATGTTCTTTTTATAGAAATAGTATAGAATCTTGCATCTTAGATATGCACGCAATCACCATCAAGGAAGCGCATGCATCTCCTCATCTTCATCCTATGGTGATCGACCAACGAAGGCCATATGCATAACCACACGCCCATGTTCATATATTAGAGAAAATAGATAACTAATAACTTGTCTAGGTGAATATGGCCCTTACAAGGCCAGGTATATCACCTATGACATGTACCCTGCTCTGCATTAGTATACTGCATCATGCATGGTTAAATCTCTCGTTCTTCACCGAAGTTTCTTTTGGATCTTATTTGGCTTTTCTTGATTCTTTATTTCCTTTTGCTCTTTATTTCTTTTGCGGTAGTTTATACGTACTGTTTTATGCGCTAGTTTACGCGAGAATCGAGGAAGAGCCTGAGGAATTCGAAGAGTTGCTGAGGACTCCAAGCGCGAAGACCAACCCGGATATACAAGAGTCTCGAGTCAGAGTTTAAAGTTTAGGAAAGCGATTTGCAGGCAAGCCCTAACTCCCATTGATCATGTTGATCCTATGTTTACAAATAATCCTACTTAGAGCTTGATTTCAAATGAAGCATGCATGGTATTTAAAGATGATTTAAATGCTTAGAATGACCTAAGTACTTGTTGATAGCCATGCCTTGATATTGCTTATCCTAATCCCCTTGATAAACCTAAGAACCACCATCATTAATTCCTAATGATGTGTTGGATCAATATGCTGCTTAGGATTCATTCACTGTGTACTTAATAAAATCTGATACACATGCTTTTTGTGTAAAAATGTGTGCGTATGCTTGGTGGTGAGTGTGTAAAGTGAAAATGGGTGGGAATAGTAAGTGCAACCCATAGTGGGGGTATGCTTTTGACGGGAGCAAGCGAGGTAGTCCTTAGTGGGGAGGCTATCTCTGGGACGCTACTCCTCGCAGGAGGGTAGCTATTGAAGATGCTTGCTTCGGTCGTATAAGGACCGGTTCATGTGCCGTCTGGCTTAGCACCCTCGTGCAACCACAAGCCCCTGTTATGGGCAGGGTTTGGAACCACACCCTACTAGTGATCGCCCGGTACCACCAGGAGGCAGGGAGTTGCAATCGGAAGCCAGGAGACGATCTTGACGAGGTTGGCGTCGGATCCGGCAAGTGAATGTTATTGGCCTTATTATGGTTATGTGAAGCCCCTGGTCGTTGATTTTCCGAGGTGGTACCGAGGTGACACTGGGCAGGTACGGGACCATTAGTATCCAGTCGGAACCAGGGCACTAGGAAAGACTGGGTACCTTGTGGGGAATGTGTACAACCTCTGCAGAGGATAAGAATCTATCCGGATAGCCGTGTTCCACGGTATTGGACAACGCGAAAGCCATGGCCACACAATGATTAGATTTTCTGCGTGAGTTATCCTTGGCGTGTGTGTTTTCGGAATAACACCGGTTTGGAGCCGTGCGCTGGTTTCCTGCCAGCATTAAAATTTGGGAACTGGCGGGATGGACGCATCTCTCCCAGGGCCAACCAACCCCACTATATTTAATCTTCATACCTGACTTAGTTTGCGAACTGGTTTTGTTTTCAAAATCAACCCCTGCATAAAATTGGCTTTCCGCCGATACTCTGAACCATCAGCCTCATCCTTGTTTACACCCCTGCATGTAATTACCTCTTGTGTTAGGGTTTGCTGAGTACATTATGTACTCACGGTTTGCTCTTAACGTTTTTAGTGAGAGAAGCTTTCGTAAGAGACGACGGCGATTGGTTTTCGTTCTCCACTCAAGTCTGCCTGTAGGCTTGGGCCGTGTTTCCGCTGATTGTCTGCATCACCATTAGTCGGTCGGACGGACTTGGATAGTTCAGTATCCTTGTCAAACCGCCATTAAAGGTGATATCTCAGGTATTATAATATTTACCTATACGAAGTATGCTTTCGATTACCATATCTGTGTTCTTGTGCGTATCAGCTACTGATCCAGGGACTGATACATGATGCACAACATGCTCCAGAGATTGGGGTATGACATCTTCATAAGTCCGAATTCCCTGCTAATGTTCACTATGTTGACAATGTATTTTTGTCAACCAGTTGCTACAATGATGATCTTTACATGCTATTTATAAAAATTGGTTATTTCAATTTGACATTCTGGTAAATGGTGACTCGTCATATGCTCAAATTGAGTGAGAAATTGCTCCAATCAATTACTATAAAAAATAATAATATAAACTATGTTTAAACTCCTGCAATAATATAAAAATAATTTAAATAGTGTAACAAATCTAGCCGCGCAAATTATGTACAGGTGCCCAAGGCAAGGTTTCATTGCCACCCAAAAAATTGCCTAACAGGAATCGAACCTAGATGGCACCACATCGATAACATGCACACACGCTCCAACGCCTAAGCCAAAGAAATATTTGTGATTACAAAATGCTTGCGACCCTATTTAATATGAGAAATACTGGTTCATTCATCTCTCTTTGTTATGTGAGATCATGTCCAAAACGACTTCCTTTGAGGGAGTATAGCACGGCTCAGAGCAACAGCTCACCTTACGTCAGCGTTTTGTAGCCTTGAGCCAATCGCAAAGACAGTTCAGTGCCGCCACCATCACACCTCGCAGGACAAGTGTGTGTACCGTTTCTAGGACCGCGATGTTGCCCGCCGTGTGACGGTCGACGGCAGCAGCCAGATCATTGTCTGCTGTGCAGACCTAGTACCCTGTTACTTCTGCTTGACCTTGGCTTCATATCGCCTTTAGGGAGCAGCAGCTGTGTTGACGGCCAACTTTTGCGCCACCTTGTTGGCGCCTCTCGCCCCAGGGGATGTTTAAAGAGGAGACAGGCATATAAAGGATCACATTATATAGCTAAACAGTGACAGCAGACGAAGCTAGAATGGGAACGCCGCTCGATGGGGAAAGAACCGTGTGTGGAGGATTTGAACTTAATTGGCGTGGAGCAAGGGACGCATATGGAGGCGCTGGTGTGCTGCCGTGCTCCGGGGAATACTCCATTTTGAAAACCTTCCTCGCAGTGGCCTCCATGACGGCGTCGCGTCAGCATGCTCCCTCCGAGCCAAGGGCTAGAAGCATCCGTGGCCGCTTGCTGTTCACACATCGATCCTCATGGGTTCCCCCCGGCAGAGCGCCATGGACCGCTCACGACGTTGTGAACGAGGGAGGGACACTGACGAGTCGCCGGAGCGGACAAAGTTATGAAACTGCCAATCTGAACCTGCACAATCATCTGAATTTATCCACTCGTGTGCTGGTTTGGGACGAACAGAAGCAAGCATTGCTCGACGTGCTTAGCTTCTGATCATCAGGAAAGAGTCCAATATCCGATGCGGAGCTTCGAGAGCTTATAGTCAGCTTCACTTCAGGCACCAATATTACGAGATCCAATACACGAGCGGGCTGCAGAGTAGGAAGGATGGAGGCACTGAGATTGTCGTCGCCTCGGGTATTAGGCTACTCTTAATAGGACTTTCATTTTCAATAAATGAGGTATGACATAGGCAAAGATGATGAGGTGGCATGAGATTTATGAAGAGAGAAAGGGAAGTAATTTTATCTAGATGAAACTGATGTTGCACTATTTTAAAAACTTTGAAACCTATTGACACCACCATTGAAGCCATTGAGTTTCATTATGAGCTCCTCATCCAATCATGATGCAAGAATTAAATATCATGATGTTCCTATGAAACAACAAAAATAAAACTTACCATTGGAGAGAGTTGTTTCTTTCATGGTTTCAAATTATTTTAGATGATACGGCATGTTGAAAAGAACAAAATGAAATTTACCATTGGGACTGACCTTACGTCGATTTCGCAGTCGTCGTCGCACCTGTAGAGCATGGAGATATATCATGGACTAAAAAGGTGCAGAGCGAGAGCGGAAATGGTGATCAAGTATATATTACGTACTGTATCCCATGTGGATCGTGGTCATGGAAGCTAGCATGGAGCAGAAGAATGCGAAGGTGTTCCTGTGTGGATAGCAGCAGCTTCGGTGGCGCTGCCATGCGCCATGGCTTGGTTTCACCGACGAACAGCACAGACGCAAGTGCAACTGTGGATAGCTGGCGTGTCAATCACATAATATATTCCGATTATGTAGCATAGGATAAGCGGATTAGCACTTTTCCACTGCTGCAACGAGGAATATCCTAGGGTAGAGGATGATGACAAACATGCAAAACCGGTGGGATTGGGCGGCTGCATGATTAATTAATTGGCTTGCGGAATTAATGAAATTTAATTATACGCTTAAAAACCGCCAACAAGCATTTTTGGTGTTGTTGCCGGGGAAGTAGTAGCTAGGATTTGAATCGTAACATCGTAAACTTATTGTAAAATAGCATCCCTTACTTTTGCGGGCTTGTCCTTGTCCAGTTTCCTTGTGAAAATTTAAACAAGGCCGTGCATGACTAGTTTCGACCTACCACAATCCTTCCACTCTGACCCAGAACAGATCTTGAGAAGGGCGAGAGAAAGACTCACCCCTCCTCCTGCACGACTAACACCAAGAGTTCTGACGCTCGAAGGATCCTCTCCACCGGTCGTTGATCCCACCTCCTCAAACACCAACATGGCCGACCTGTTAGTTGAGAAGACGATCCATGAGGTCTCTGCACCTACCATGGAGAGCATTCATGTGGGACCCATCTCACACCTCAATAACGAGGACTATGTGCTGAAGCCAGCCTTGATCAACATGATTTTGGCTAGTCCTTTCTGTGGGAAGCACCATCGGAGGACGCAAATGCTCATCTCCAAAGGTTCCTGATGATGTGCAACACTTTTGCTATGAAGGATGAACCTCAGGCTCCTATACGCATGCAGCTCTTTTCATTCTCTCTACTGGGAAAGACTCTGCAATACGTGGTTCTATGCGAACCAAGAGGCCCTCAGCACATGGGAGGCAGGCTCAAATGAGCAAAACAACTACCCTGCAGAACAAGATATCGGGCTTCCAACAGCTCGCAGATGAGTCAATCTCTGAAGCCTGGGAAACAATGCAGGAGTACATTCTCGTATGCCCCCACCATGGCATGGAGGAATGGCTCCTCATACAAAGCTTCTACCGTGGCTTGAAGCTGTCTGCGTGAGAGCACCTCGACGCCGCTTCGGGCAGCGGTTTCTACTCACTTAGCGGTAAAAACGCTAAGAAGCTGATTGAGAAGGTGGTGTCCAACCAAAGCTTTGGTGATCGCGAGATGGCTCTGTTCAAGACTCGTGGAGTACATCAAGTGGAGACTATGGACATCCTGGCCATCAAACTTGACCAGCTCCTCCGCAAGGTGGATTATCCACAAGATTTGTAGGCTACGGATGCCCGCATGACATATGAAGAGTGTGGCAACACTGGGCCCATGGGTATTCATTGCCCAAATGTGAGGGAGGAATGCAACTTCCTCAACAATGGCAATGGCTTCTGCCCCGAGAACAACTATGACTGGAACTCCAAGACTAGCCTCTCCTTCAACAAAAACCAAGGAGGTAACAACGGTAATTTCTCTCGCTATGAACCTTCTATCAAGGAATTAGTGTGCCAGGCCAAGTTAACATCAATGAAACTATTAGTAAGAAGTTCTTTACTACTGATAAGGTCTTAGAAAGTATAGATTTCAAGCTAGAATCGTTCAACATTGCTTTTCTGAATCAGCTCAGCCATAATAAAATGAAACGTAAATAGCGCAAATTGCTTCCGCTGTACAATCCTCTCGAGTGGGTAGTATTACGGAGCAGTTTGAAGTCTAACCAAAAGAGGTTGTCAATGCGGTAACTACTAGGGGCGGAAGAGGCACTGTAGACCCTCCATACCCCAAGGGTGTAGAGCAAAAGGTACCAGAAACAACTCCTGAGGAGAAGGACGCTAAAAAGGTCCCTGAGAAGGACACCGAAAAGGAGAGCCCCGCGGAGGAACCAATGATAGGTCCTCCAACCACTGAACATGCTCCACCCAAGGCGGCCTCTCATGAGTACTATAACACGACATGCTTACCTTACCCTGATCGTAGGAAGAAGCTAAACTTTGACGAGCGTTTTGACAAATTTGTTGAGGCCATGAGGCATATATATGTGCACATCCCTTTTTTTGATGCCATGGAGGTCCCCACTTATACTAGGTACTTCTGGGACATCCTCAACAACAAGCGACCCCTCTCCGTGATGGAAATGGTGAAGCTTACAGAATAGTACAGTGCACAAATCTTATGGACACCCTTCCAGAAAAGAAGAAGGATCCGGGGTACCTGACCATCCCGTGTTCGATCAGCACCGAACACTTCTCTCAGGCGCTTTGTGACTTGGGCGCGAGCGTGAGAGTCATGCCAAAGACGGTAAATGACAAGTTAACTTGTGCATTATCCCCAACGGCAATATGTTTGCAGTTTGCAGATCAGTCAGTGCATTATCTTGCGGGAATAGCCGAAGATGTCCCTGTGCAGATTAGAAACTTCTTCACCCTCGTCGATTTTGTTGTGCTGGACATGAAAGTGGTTTTCAAGATGCCTCTCATTTTTGGGAGGCCATTCTTGAGCACCATCAACGCCAACATCGACATTGGGGCAGGGAAGATTCACTTGGACTTCAACGGAAGGGAAGAAACATTCACTTTCAAGCCTCGAGTTGAACAGTGCAACCAAGTGAGGGTCTTTTAAGGAAAGGACCCTAAGAAAGTGGAGAAAATCAAAATCATTCTACCCATGCTGCGGCCAGACAAGCTCATCACATACATGAGGAACTATCTGGCAAGAGAGAATGAAAGGCGGCTAGCCAACTATTGGAAGAGCCCAAATAAGGTGCCAAACAGCCCACGGACCTGGCCTTGACGATTGGAGTACAGGGTTCATGTTGATTGGCATCGGCGTGTCATGCCTCGAAGGTCAACTGTAGAAAATATTTTAATCTATAGTTCCACAATGGATTCTAGCTTTGCCATACTAGTCCCCCCACTATAAATAGCGCACATCAAGAGTTGGTGTTCATTTTGCTCGAAAAAAGAGGAAAGTCTTGGTGTTTGTCAAGGACTAGACTAGCAAGCAATCGCCATGGCAAGAAGCAGCAGAGTGGGTGGTGCCCTGTCCTTCGTGCTGCTTGTCTCCATCCTAGCGGTTGTGCCCTCCCCAGATCTCTCTATTCCTATGAATCCCACTGATGTCGCGGGAGGCCGCATCCTCAGCCCGGACTTTTACAAGGACAGTTGCCCCCAGCTGGAGGGCATCGTCAAGAGAGCCGTGCAGGCCACGTTCAGCGTCGACATCTCCATCGCCACCGGCCTCCTCCGGATTCACTACCATGACTGCGTCACTCAGGTTCAACTACAGCCAATTAATGTCAACTCTCTGCTAATCATACATAACATGACTGACTACTTCTTCATATCCAGGGATGCGACGCTTCCCTGCTTCTTCAAGGAAAGAACAGCGAGCAGGCTATACAACTCAACGACAAACCTGCATGCTGGTGCCTTGCAACTCATTGAAAGAATCCGCATCCAAGCGCAGCAGCAATGCGGCCCCAGCATCGTGTCCTGTACCGACATCACCGCCCTTGCCACCCGTGAAGGCGTCATCGCGACGGGAGGGCCTGCCTACGCCGTGAACCTAGGGCAGCTCGACAGTTTAGGCCCTGCCTCACTCGCCGAGGTGTACATGCTCCCATCGGCGTGGGTTTCAAGTTACTCCGAACTGCTAGAAAACTTCTCCCAGTGGAACTTCAGTGACGTCCATCTTGTCGCCCTCTCCGGAGCGCACACCCTGGGGTCAGCGCAGTGCATCGCCTTCCGTGACCTCGACGATTGCGCACGGCACCCGTGGAGGAAACAGAGCCTTGACAGCACGCCCAAGAGGTTCGACAACCAGTATTACGTGGGCATTCTGAACGGACAGGGGGTGTTATCCTCTGACAGGGTGTTAGCCCAAGACAGCAGGTCGCTCGCTCCAGTCAAGCTCTTCGCGAGAGACCAGGGCATGTTCTTCCAGGCCTTCGGCGAGGCCATGTTCCGTTTGAGCTCCTTGCGGAAGCATCATGGCGGTGAGGTCCGCAACATCAGCTGCTTCGTGCCCAACAGCTCGAGGCGTCCCCTGGCTCGCACAGGCGTCGCCGACGACGGGGAGGGGCATGCTGCTTTGGCGTGACCCAAGAATGAAGAAGTCTCTGGAGGCACTACGGGAAAGCGGCTGTATGCCGAGTGTAAGATGGTAATTCTCAAGAATAAAGATACATTATCCCAAGAGTGAAGTCTCCGTGCTAGAGAATGCTAGTTGTACTTGTCAGGAATATAGATACATCACCAGTTCTTTGTAATCCGTCATTGCAGCCAATAATTGTGTTCTTGTCCTTTCTTATACTAAACACTAGCGGTTGGGGCTTTATTTTTTGTTGAACAGAGATTTCGCCATTTTGGTTGACCGGCAAAATATTCTCTGCATCATTCCCTGCAGCTCTGGCCTTTCGTTGCTGGAGGAGACGGCATATGAGCAGACCATGTTTCTAAAACAGAAGGGGCTTTGTCTGGCTTCTATGCACCCATCTGATTGCACTATAGGTACGTCAGCTGATGCCGAGATCCAGCCTCTGGATGGCCCCCTTGTGTGAAGCAGTTTGTTCATCAAATATGCTGTGATTAACAAGATCGCTTGTACGTAAATCTCTTATGCCACAAACGAAAGAATTGTAGTTCCAACCACTGATCTGTTTTATTCGGAGTTCTTGAGTATAAACTGTCAGTATCCTATTAAGCATGTGTAGAAGCTTCTCATCATATTTAAATTATGAAAAAAAAATCGTTAGGATTGAACACAAGTTTAACAGGATCAAAAGCTGTGGTCTCAGTAGAACAGTGGGCTCGGAAAAATGGACAGTAGTACATCATCTGTTTACATCTTTAATTCGGCTCATATCTAACAAATTATGGAAAGATAATACCTAAGGAAATTAACCTTTTTAATCTATATCAATATATATTCTGCACATCATCGGTTTATATCTTTGTTTTGAAACAATATCATATATTTTTATCATTTTGTTGATTATTTATGTTATGAATATATATTTAAATCATTAGTTGCACTTTCTCTTAAAATATATTTAAGAAGAATGTGTTCAATTGGACAAGAAATCTGAATTAATGAAGTTTCAAGGTCTTCATTTGAAATGAACATGGCAAAAATATAACCTATGCACTACCCATCGACGAGACAACATGAAGCATTAGAACAAATTTGAAAACTAAAATCATTGTAATATCAGAAAGCTACATGAATGAACAAGGAAAAATAAAATCATTGTAATGAATGAAGGAAGTTTAGGAACTGCAAAATTGACCAAGGTTCTATCATGAATAAGGTCCTTGCATTCACAACATTATCATTCAAGATATTTCTCATATGCATTTGTGCAAATGCGAAATTATATATTGTTGCTGGCACTCAGTATCAAACAAAGAATCTGTAGACTCGTAGTGTGTTAACAATTATCGAGGCTTAAATATATTCAAAGAGCAAGTTCTATATCAATATGATTGGCTCTTAATATCACATACTACTACATCCCTTGCTAAAATCATGGCCGAGACTTTCCAAACTTCTAATGCACTGAATCAATATATCGAATTTGTTCTTTGATTTGAAGTCTCTTTATGTTCATGATTTGTTCTTCTTATTTAGCTCCTGAATTTGTGTAGTTCCCCAACACATGAAAACAAAGGGTGTGGATACACATAACCTGACTATCGTGGATCTTGAATGGTTGGATTATGGCACAAAAATGGAAGGAATAAAGCAAGTGGATATATCAATTACATCGAACAGCCTAGAGAGGCACTCGATTCGATTGAAAATCCTTCTGTTATGTCAATTTACAGAGTCAGTTATCATTGTGAAGATGGCACCATTAGTGTCCTAGGAAGGACACATGTGCGACCGACTGCTTTGTTCTTCTGTCCTTGGTATTTGAGGCTATGGCGCCTATGGTTTTCAAACTCCACACACTAAGCTCATTGTCCACTTCCTCTGTTTGATCCTCACCGTTCCAACTCTCGTCATCACCTCCACAATTACTTGCCAACTCTCACAGTTCCAAGTGTGTAGCACCCTCAATTTGTGCTCATTTAAAAACCCTTAAAATTTGACCCTTTTAAAAAAATTTCAACTAAAAGCAATTTGTTAGATTAAGTTTAGAGCTAAAAATAAAATTTTTGAATTTTAAATCATGCACAAAGATCACCATATGCATTTTTGGAGTTTATTGCTTTTATTTTAAGTGTTTGTTTGGGTTTTGTCTTTGTCTGAATTTGAATTGTCTTCAAATTCAAATTCCAGATTTGTTTGAATCAAAAACTATCACCAAATCGTCCTGGGCCGAATCTCAGCCGGCCCATGTCTCTTTTTCCTTTTTCCCTTTTCTTTTTCCCTCCGCGCCAGCCCGCTCCCGGCCCGTAGCGGCCCAGCCTCTCCCCCGGCCCATCTCCTCTCCCCTGAGTCGCTGACCGGTGGGACCCACCCGGTCATCACCTACCTCGCGTCGCCGGCGAAAATCGCGCGCGCGCCCATTCCGGCCTGTCGGAGTTCGTCGTCCCGTCTTCTCCGCGTCACAGGAGTCGTCCTCGTCGCTCACGTGAGCCACACCGCCCTTCTCCCGACCCGTCTCGTCGCACAGCGCCGCCCCGGCCGACCTAACCCTAATCCGGCGAGCTTCCCGACGCTGCCCATGACCTGCCGCCCTCCTCCGTCAGCCACAGCGCCGCTCCGTTCCGTCGCAGGCACTGGAGCCACTCCGCGCCCGCGCCAGCGCTCCCGCACCGCCATATCGCGTCACATCGACGTCCAGTCCGGCGAGAAATATCTCGCCGGAGCTGGAGATATTTTCTCCGGCGCCACAGCTTCTCCGCGCGGCAATAAAAGGGCGACGAGCCCTTCCTTCTCCTCTTCTCTCCGTCATTCCGCCACCGCCCACTCGTCTCGCGCAATCGAGCCCTCCTTCCCTCTTTTCCCCTTCAACTCCGGCCAAGCTCCGACGAGCTCCCCTGCCACTCTCCGTCGCTCCCCGCTCCAATCCGGCTCGAGGTGAGCTGCTCCGCTCCCATCTC
The DNA here is from genome assembly GCA_007726485.1 of Eragrostis curvula. Lineage (NCBI taxonomy): Eukaryota > Viridiplantae > Streptophyta > Magnoliopsida > Poales > Poaceae > Eragrostis > Eragrostis curvula. The sequence goes on from RWGY01000005.1 coordinate 13,311,353, forward strand.
CTTCATCTGCGCCTCTCTTCTTCTTCCCAGAGCACCCGAAGCCAGCTCGCATCGAGCGCGGCCGCTCCGCCGCCCCCTTCTCCCTCTCCGGCCACCGTAGGACGTTCCCCGGCCAGGCCAAGCGTACGCGCAGCGCACACGCGCTCACGCGCACGTCCGCGCGCCCTCGCAGCAGCGCTCGCGCACGCGCGCCCCTCTTTCCCCTTGCACGGTTGAGCGCCGCCGCACTCCGGCGAGCTTGCGCCGCCGTCCTAGCCCCGTCCACGTCAACACGCTAGCCTCCAAGCTCCGCCACGCCGCGCTGAATCCCCTTGACCCCTCCGCGTCGCCCTCCGGCCTCCACAGCCGCCGCCGGCGAGCCTTCCGGCGTTGCGCCGCCGTGCGCGCGCCCGCGCCGCCGCGCCTTGACGGCGTCGCGCGGTCGTCCGACGTGGCTGCCACGTCGGCGCCGCGGGCCCGCAGCGACCGGGTCATCGCGCCACGTGGTGCGCCCGGTCCACGGTGAACCCCTCGCTACCCCAGCCGGTCCACAGCCCCGTGGACTCGGCCCACCACACAGTACCGCGCAGTGATCTGGCCCCTCTGGACCCGCATGTCAGCCTCTCACACGCAACACAAATTGCTAAGCTCACCCAGATATTGTACACCGAAATCAATTTCGAGCATATTTCCAATAACAGAAAAATCCCAATAAATTCCCAAAAATCATATATTCCTTTCTAACCATTTTGCAACCTTTGAACACCTCTGGAAAATTAGGATGTTGATTACGCTTAATTAAGTTGATCAAATCCTAATCTTTCCCATTCTTATTCATTCGAAAATCCATAACTATTTCATTTTAACTCCAAATCCAGAAATTCTTTCGCCTAAATCCCTCTAAAATCCTTCTCTACTTGTCTACGCCAAAGCCATCTCTATTTGCTGTTTATTTGGGATTTTATTTTATTTAATGATTGTTATTTGTTTGAGCGGTAGATTTATTCGCCTTTTATTTACTTTTGATCGTTAGATAATCAAGCGTTCGAAGAAGAGCACGAGGATCCCGACTACGAGGAAGGACCAGAGGAAGAAGACTTCGAAGGCAAGTCCTAACCCCCTTGATCATATTGCGCCTATGTTCGCAAATAAACCCTACTTAGAGCCTGATTTCAAATAAACATGCATAATATTTGCAAATGATTTAAATGCTTAGTATGTCCTAAGTAATTGATGTTTGCCTCACCTTGATATTGCTGATACCCTAATCTCCTTGTTAACCCTAGGTCCCAACATCATTAATCTTTAATGATTTGTTGGATGAAAATGCTGCTTAGGACTTTATTACACTGTGTATATAATTAATCTTGCTACACATGTTTTTGTGTTAAAATGTGTGAGTGCTTGGTGGTGTGCGTAAATGTGAACTTGGGTGGGATTAGTGATGATATGCAACCCATAGTGGGGGTATGTTTTGGCGGGACCAGGCGAGGTAGTCCTCAGTGGGGAGGCTATCTCTGGGACGCCTTCCTCGTGAGGAATGGCTATTGAAGATGCCTGGTTCGGTCGTATAAGGACCGGTTCATGTGCTGCCTTGCTTAGCACCCATCGTGCAACCACATGCCTTGTATGGGAAAGGTTTGGAACCACACCCTACTATAGTGTCACCCGGTACCCACCAGGAGGCGGGAGTCGCAGCGGAAGCCAGGAGAAGACCTAACGAGATTGGCGTTAGCGTCCGGCGGATGGTGATGGCCTGTGGCCCATATTCCTATGGTGAATGGATGCCCCTGGTTGTGGATTTTCCGTGGTGGTGCCGTGGTGACACCAAGTAGGTACGGAACCATTACTATGCCAGTCTAAACCATGACGATGGCAAGGGCTGCTATACCTTGTGGGTAAAGTGCACAACCTCTGCAGAGTGTCAAATCTATCCGGATAGCCGTGTTCCACGGCATTGGACAATTGCGAAAGCAATGGCCACACAAATGATTAGTTTTTCCTGTGTGGGTAACCCTTGGCGTGCGTGTTTTGGAAAACGCCGGTTTGGAGCCGTGTGCTGGTTGTCGGCCAGCGTTAAAACTTGGGAACTGGCGGGATGGATGCATCTCCCCCAGGGCCAACCAACCCCACTAAATTCAAAATCTTACTTGACTTAGTTTGCAAAGCAGTTTTGCTTTTCAAACCAACCCTTGCACAAAAATTGGCTTTTCGGCCGATACGATACACCCCAGCCTTTATCCTTGATCTCTCTCTTGCATGCTATTAACCCTTGTGTTAGAACTTGTTGAGTACCTTATGTACTCACTCTTGCCTCAATCATTCAGAAGAAGAACCAGAATATGACTTCCAAGGTGATGGCGATGATGAGTAGGGTTTCCGTCCGCGCGCAAGTCTGCCTGTAGAGTGGACCTCGCTTCAGTCTTCCGTTGCAGTAGCTCTAGTGATGTGTCACTGTCCTCAGTGATGCACAAGTGTGGTGTTTGTGCCGTGTTGTAATAAGGCTTGTGGCCATTGTAAAAAGACCTTTTGTAATATAAAGGCTTGTAATGAGACTTGGTAATATTATCAATGGTATGACTCTGAGTTGCCATCCTGTAAAAGTGTCGTATCAGCTACTGATCCAGGGACTGATACGGTAAGCACTAGTGCCTCAGAAATGGGGTACGACAGAGTGGTATCAGAGCCGTACTTGCCCGTAGGATGGACCCTAAGTTGGATCGAGTAGGCGAGAGAGTGATAATTTCTGATAGAAATTATTTTGCAAAAATTCTGCTTACCTTACCTCTATTTATGAAACTATTTTATTCCGATACTTACCTATCTTCAAATTTCTATGTAGCAGATGGAGGACCTTCGTGCAGAGCTAGCCCAGCTGGAGGAGTGCCGTGCTCAGACTGCTCGCGTTCTCGAGGACACCGCCCAGATGTGGGACGAGGACGTCCGCAGGCTTCGAGAGACCCAGGGTCAGCTTTCAGAGGTTCAGGCACAGCTCGCTGCGTCCCAGGACGAGGTTGCACGTTTGACCTCCAGACTCGAGTTCGTGAGGAGACTTTGGGAGGAGGATGCCCTGTACCTGATCAGAGAGGTGGACCGCTGCTACGTGAGACTCCACGAGGTTGGAGCAGGACCCCGAGGATCGGAGGACCAGCGCGTCACCTTCACTACGCTTGCCCGACTGACTCGGACCCTGACACTGAGCCGACTGGGGACTCCTCGTCTTCTGGAGGTTCAAACCCGTCGGGGGATGACTCAGGGTTAGACTCCGACACCCAGAGGCACACTGACTCAGAGGACTCTCAGGACCTTATGGAGTGGGCCGCCGAGTTAGAGGCCGCACTCATGAGAGAGGAGTCCACCGAGGAGGACTGTTACGGAGTTGCCCCCACTGAGGAGTCAGTGGCGGAGAACTTTGTGGACCTTCCTGGAGACGACGACGAGGTTATGGGCGAGGAGCAGCTAGTGCCGTTCGTCGCCCCAGCAGAGCAGGAGCAGCCAGTGCAGTTCGTCGCCCCCGCAGAGCAGGAGCAGCCAGCGCCGTTCGTCGCCCCAGCAGAGCAGGAGCTGCCAGGACTTCCGACACCGATGCCCTACGACGAGGAGTACTACCGTCTGCTTAGCACCGACGAGCTGACTGCAGACCCTTTCGACCTCTACGCCGAGTGGCTTCAGGACCGTGGCTTCGACGTCTGAGCAGCAGGAGTTGGCGTCGAGGAGTAGCCTTAGCTAGTAGTAGAGGCCGCTGTCGCCTTGAGTAGTGGAGTCTAGTAGTTGTCAGGTGTGTTAGTAGTGTGGTCTAGTAGTCGTAAGTTAGAGTCGCCATGCGGTTGAGTCTTGTGTTGAGTCGTAGATCGTCGAGTCCTTGTATATAAATAAAAGGACTTGGGTATGTATGATCGAACCTTGTTATTATGAATAAGTTGCTGTGATGTTGTAATGATGCTGGATCTTTCTGCTTGTGTGTGTGCAAGATTTCTGGAATTCCTTTTCCATTGATCTTGTTTTGTTATGCCTCATAGTTCGTAGATCTTTTTAGTGACCTATCTCACCTTTCTGCTAAACCCGTTAAACAGATGCCTCCCAAAAGATCTGTCAGACTCCAGCAACGCCGTGAGCGTGAAGAGCACGATGATGTGGACAACGCCCAGGGTCATGGAAGTGGGCGTGGTAGAGGCAGGAACACTGCCCCGCGTGGCAGAGGTGGAGGTAGAGGCAGAGGTGGAGGTAGAGTTGGACAAAACAATAACCAAGATCACCAAGAAGATGAAGAGAGTCAAAATCAGGAAGGACATGATGAAGTGGTAAACAATAATCAGAACAGAGGTGGAGGAAACCAAAACCATGGTAGAGGTGGAAGAGGTGGTGGACGAGGTGGTAGCATACCAGGACCGCCTGTCACCAACCTAGTGGAAGTGATGGACAATCAAACTCGTCTGATGGAAGTGATCGCTCAAGGATTGCTAGATCGTGCTCCAGGCCCTCAGACCAAGATGTCAGAATTTATGAGGCTCAGGCCACCAACTTTTGAGAGCGCTAAGGAAGATCCTTTAGCAGCAGATGATTGGTTGAGAAGTATCACCAAAAAGCTAGATGTCATCAATGCCAATAATAGAGAAAGAGTTCTTCTGGCATCCCACCAGCTCCTTGGAGCAGCAGGCGAATGGTGGGATAATTATCGTGAAGCTGCTGAGGATGCAGAAGCTATTACTTGGGATGAGTTTCAAGAGGAATTCAGAAGGTACCATATACCCGAAGGTATTATGGAGATGAAGGCCGATGAGTTCCGCTCTCTGAAGCAGGGAGCTATGACTATGAATCAATATATCCGAAAGTTCATGAAGTTGGCACGATATGCACCAGAGGATGTTAACACTGACAAGAAGAAGCAGGATCGCTTCAGGAAAGGACTGAACCCAAGTTTGAAGATGCAATTGATCACGGACATTTACCCAGATTTTAACACCCTCATGAACCGTGCCATACTTCTGGAAGATGCTCGTTCTCACATCGAGAACGACAGGAAGCGTAAGTTCAATGCACATAAATTCAAGCAACAAGAGAGGAATCAGAGGCCAAGAGGCAACTTTCCTCAGAAGCCTAAATATCAGCCAACCATGCAGTATAGGACCTCAGCGTCCAACCAGCAAAATTCTGCACCTTCTTACCGCAATCAGAGCTCAGGCAGTCAGCAGAAGAGCAATTCTAGTGTTGCCCAGCCCAGTAACAATGAGAAGAGGACTTGCTTTCACTGCCGCGAGCCAGGCCATATGATTGCTAGATGTCCTTATCTGAACCAGAATAACGCTTCATCTCAGCAAGCAAGCAACACCAGGAATGTAGCATCTGGAGTGGGACGTGGTGGACAACAATCCTCAGGACAGCAGCGAAGGAGCAATCAAACCTTCGGTCGAGGAAAAGTCAACCACATTAATGCAGATGAAGTTGAAGACACTCCAGACGTTGTTCTTGGTGAGTACCTTGTCAACTCAACTCTTGCAACAGTTCTGTTTGATTCTGGAGCTTCGCATTCGTTTGTTTCATCAAAGTTTGTTGCTACAAATGGTTTGCCAACTGTCATGCTAAAGCAACCCCTAATAATCCGGACTCCCGGGGCCGAGACCAAAAGTTATTTGGGATGCCCACGGGTTAAGATCCTTTTAAGTGGGGTAGAGTTCCTAGCGAACTTAGTAGTCCTAGAATCTCAGGGGATAGATGTTATCCTCGGAATGGACTGGTTAAGTAAGCACCGAGGCAATATAGCCTGTGATACTCGAAAGTTACCCTGGTAAACCACAAAGGAATTAAAGTGGTATGTGAACCAAAAAGGTCAAAAGTTACACCAATGGTTCACAATATCGAAGCAAAGTCATTGGAAGAAGTGCCAGTGGTTTGTGAATACCCAGATGTATTCCCAGATGAGCTACCAGGCATGCCACCTGACAGAGATATAGAGTTCATCATCGATCTTATCCCCGGAACCTCTCCAATAGCAAAGAGACCATATCGAATGGCAGCTAATGAACTAGCAGAGTTAAAGGTACAAATAGCAGAGTTGCAGAAGAAAGGTTTTACTAGGCCAAGTTCATCACCGTGGGGATCACCAGTTCTCTTTGTCAAAAAGAAAGACGGCAGTCTTAGATTGTGCATAGACTACCGATCTTTTAATGAAGTCACCATTAAGAATAAGTATCCATTGCCCAGGATCGATGACTTATTTGATCAATTGAAAGGAGCCAAGTATTTCTCCAAAATTGATTTAAGATTTGGGTACTATCAGCTAAAGATTAGAGAAGGAGACATTCTTAAGACGGCTTTTGTTACCAGATATGGACAATATGAGTTCACCGTGATGCCATTTGGACTTACTAATGCACCAGCATACTTCATGAACCTAATGAACAAGGTATTTATGGAGGAGTTAGATCGGTTTGTCGTAGTCTTTATCGACGACATTCTCATCTACTCCAAGAGTGCCGAAGAGCACGAGCAACATTTGAGGATTGTACTGGAAAAATTGAGAGCCCATGAGCTGTATGCCAAATTCAGCAAATGTGAATTTTGGCTGAACAAAGTGGCTTTTCTTGGTCACATCCTGACAGAGGAAGGAGTATCTGTGGATCCAGCCAAAGTTGAGGTAGTCCTCAATTGGAAGCAACCAACCACAGTGACAGAAGTCAGAAGTTTTCTTGGTCTAGCTGGTTACTATCGAAGATTCATCGAAGGATTCTCTAAAATAGCAAGACCAATGACAGCATTAACGCAAAAAGGAAAAGAGTTCAAATGGACAGAAGCTTGTGAAAGGAGCTTTCAGGAACTAAAGAAAAGGTTAACCACCGCCCCAGTGTTGACCTTGCCAGACATACATCGAGATTTCGTCGTATACTGCGACGCGTCTCGACAAGGATTGGGATGTGTTCTCATGCAAGATGACAGAGTAGTGGCTTATGCATCGAGACAATTGAAGACGCATGAGCAAAACTACCCAACTCATGATCTAGAGCTGGCAGCAGTGGTGCATGCACTCAAGATTTGGAGACACTACCTAATAGGAAATAAGTGTGAAATCTACACCGATCATAAGAGCTTGAAGTATATCTTCACTCAACCTGATTTGAATCTCAGGCAAAGAAGATGGTTGGAATTAATAAAGGATTATGATTTGGAAATCCACTACCATCCCGGAAAGGCAAATGTAGTGGCAGATGCACTAAGTCGCAAGACTCGTCACAATCGTATTAAGATGCATAAACGGAGACCCGAGCTTGTGGCAGAGTTTGAACACTTGAATCTTCACATTGCCGAGCAAGGACAATTGAACACCCTATGTGTGGAGCCTAATCTAGAAAGCCAGATTCGAGCAGCCCAGGAGAAAGATGATGAGATACAAGAATTAAAGAAGAAAACGGGATTAGATAAGGCCCCAGGATTTCGAGTGGACAATCAGGGAACCCTATGGTATAAGGATCGGATATGCGTACCAAAAACTGGTGAGTATCAAAAGCTCATCATGGATGAAGCTCATAACTCTGCGTACTCCATCCATCCAGGATCCACCAAAATGTACTTGGATTTGAAACAGAAGTACTGGTGGTCAGGAATGAAAAGAGATATAGCAGAGTTTGTTGCCCGATGTGACATCTGCTGTAGAGTCAAGGCAGAGCATCAGAGGCCTGCAGGATTATTGCAACCCTTACATGTCCCAGTATGGAAATGGGACGAAATCAGTATGGATTTCATTGTGGGCTTACCCCGTACTCAAAAAGGAAATGACTCGATATGGGTTATAGTGGACCGCCTGACTAAGGTTGCGCACTTCATCCCTGTGAAGACGGTCTACAGAGGAGACAAATATGCTCAACTGTACGTGGATCATATACTTAAGCTGCATGGAGTTCCGAGCAGAATAGTATCAGATCGTGGAACCCAATTCACTTCGACGTTCTGGAAGAGCCTACATAAGTTGTTGAAAACTAAGTTGGATTACAGTTCTGCATATCACCCTCAAACAGATGGACAAACCGAAAGAGTTAATCAAATCCTCGAAGATATGCTTAGAGCATGTGTACTGGCATATGGAAAGGATTGGGAGAAAAGTCTATCTTTCGCAGAATTCTCCTATAATAATAGCTACCAGGTCAGCATACAAATGTCACCATTCGAAGCTTTGTATGGCAGAAAGTGCAGAACCCCTCTGATGTGGTCGGAAGTCAGAGAACGATCTTTCTTCGGCCCAGCCATTATCAGAGACGCAGAAGAGAAGATAGCTCTGGTAAGAGAGAATCTAAAGGCAGCCCAGAGCAGACAGAAAAGCTACGCCGATACCCGACGTAGAGATTTAAGCTTCGAGGAAGGAGACTATGTGTATCTCAAGGTATCTCCGATACGAGGTACTCGAAGATTCCAAATCAAAGGAAAGTTGGCACCAAGGTACATTGGACCTTTCAAGGTACTCAAAAGAATTGGAGCCGTGGCATATCGCCTCGAGCTTCCAGAAGAAATGTCAGATGTGCATAATGTTTTCCACGTGTCACAATTAAAGAAGTGTCTGAGAGTTCCAGAGGAAGTAGTACCTCCGGAAGTAATGGATCTCCAACCAGACCTTCGATATCAGGAAAGGCCTATCAAAATTTTGGATATTGCAACTCGGCTAACAAGAAGGAATGCAATATGGTTTTGCCGAGTGCAATGGAGTAATCATACAGAGGCAGAGGCCACGTGGGAACGAGAAGATGACCTAAAGAAAGAGTTCCCCTACCTGTTCGAAAGCGAGTCGGAATCTCGAGGACGAGATTCTGTTTAAGTGGGGTAGGTCTGTAGCACCCTCAATTTGTGCTCATTTAAAAACCCTTAAAATTTGACCCTTTTAAAAAAATTTCAACTAAAAGCAATTTGTTAGATTAAGTTTAGAGCTAAAAATAAAATTTTTGAATTTTAAATCATGCACAAAGATCACCATATGCATTCTTGGAGTTTATTGCTTTTATTTTAAGTGTTTGTTTGGGTTTTGTCTTTGTCCGAATTTGAATTGTCTTCAAATTCAAATTCCAGATTTGTTTGAATCAAAAACTATCACCAAATCGTCCTGGGCCGAATCTCAGCCGGCCCATGTCTCTTTTTCCTTTTTCCCTTTTCTTTTTCCCTCCGCGCCAGCCCGCTCCCGGCCCGTAGCAGCCCAGCCTCTCCCCCGGCCCATCTCCTCTCCCCTGAGTCGCTGACCGGTGGGACCCACACGGTCATCACCTACCTCGCGTCGCTGGCGAAAATCGCGCGCGCGCCCATTCCGGCCTGTCGGAGTTCGTCGTCCCGTCATCTCCGCGTCACAGGAGTCGTCCTCGTCGCTCACGTGAGCCACACCGCCCTTCTCCCGACCCGTCTCGTCGCACAGCGCCGCCCCGGCCGACCTAACCCTAATCCGGCGAGCTTCCCGACGCTGCCCATGACCTGCCGCCCTCCTCCGTCAGCCCGCGCCCGCGCCAGCGCTCCCGCACCGCCATATCGCGTCACATCGACGTCCAGTCCGACGAGAAATATCTCGCCGGAGCTGGAGATATTTTCTCCGGCGCCACAGCTTCTCCGCGCGGCAATAAAAGGGCGACGAGCCCTTCCTTCTCCTCTTCTCTCCGTCATTCCGCCACCGCCCACTCGTCTCGCGCAATCGAGCCCTCCTTCCCTCTTTTCCCCTTCAACTCCGGCCAAGCTCCGACGAGCTCCCCTGCCACTCTCCGTCGCTCCCCGCTCCAATCCGGCTCGAGGTGAGCTGCTCCGCTCCCATCTCCTTCATCTGCGCCTCTCTTCTTCTTCCCAGAGCACCCGAAGCCAGCTCGCATCGAGCGCGGCCGCTCCGCCGCCCCCTTCTCCCTCTCCGGCCACCGTAGGACGTTCCCCGGCCAGGCCAAGCGTACGCGCAGCACACACGCGCTCACGCGCACGTCCGCGCGCCCTCGCAGCAGCGCTCGCGCACGCGCGCCCCTCTTTCCCCTTGCACGGTTGAGCGCCGCCGCACTCTGGCGAGCTTGCGCCGCCGTCCTAGCCCCCGTCCACGTCAACACGCTAGCCTCCAAGCTCCGCCACGCCGCGCTGAATCCCCTTGACCCCTCCGCGTCGCCCTCCGGCCTCCACAGCCGCCGCCGGCAAGCCTTCCGGCGTTGCGCCGCCGCGCCTTGACGGCGTCGCGCGGTCGTCCGACGTGGCTGCCACGTCGGCGCCCCGGGCCCGCAGCGACCGGGTCATCGCGCCACGTGGTGCGCCCGGTCCACGGTGAACCCCTCGCTACCCCAGCCGGTCCACAGCCCCGTGGACTCGGCCCACCACACAGTACCGCGCAGTGATCTGGCCCCTCTGGACCCGCATGTCAGCCTCTCACACGCAACACAAATTGCTAAGCGCACCCAGATATTGTACACTGAAATCAATTTCGAGCATATTTCCAATAACAGAAAAATCCCAATAAATTCCCAAAAATCATATATTCCTTTCTAACCATTTTGCAACCTTTGAACACCTCTGGAAAATTAGGATGTTGATTACGCTTAATTAAGTTGATCAAATCCTAATCTTTCCCATTCTTATTCATTCGAAAATCCATAACTATTTCATTTTAACTCCAAATCCAGAAATTCTTTCGCCTAAATCCCTCTAAAATCCTTCTCTACTTGTCTACGCCAAAGCCATCTCTATTTGCTGTTTATTTGGGATTTTATTTTATTTAATGATTGTTATTTGTTTGAGCGGTAGATTTATTTGCCTTTTATTTACTTTTGATCGTTAGATAATCAAGCGTTCGAAGAAGAGCACGAGGATCCCGACTACGAGGAAGGACCAGAGGAAGAAGACTTCGAAGGCAAGTCCTAACCCCCTTGATCATATTGCGCCTATGTTCGCAAATAAATCCTACTTAGAGCCTGATTTCAAATAAACATGCATAATATTTGCAAATGATTTAAATGCTTAGTATGTCCTAAGTAATTGATGTTTGCCTCACCTTGATATTGCTGATACCCTAATCTCCTTGTTAACCCTAGGTCCCAACATCATTAATCTTTAATGATTTGTTGGATGAAAATGCTGCTTAGGACTTTATTACACTGTGTATATAATTAATCTTGCTACACATGTTTTTGTGTTAAAATGTGTGAGTGCTTGGTGGTGTGCGTAAATGTGAACTTGGGTGGGATTAGTGATGATATGCAACCCATAGTGGGGGTATGTTTTGGCGGGACCAGGCGAGGTAGTCCTCAGTGGGGAGGCTATCTCTGGGACGCCTTCCTCGTGAGGAATGGCTATTGAAGATGCCTGGTTCGGTCGTATAAGGACCGGTTCATGTGCCGCCTTGCTTAGCACCTATCGTGCAACCACATGCCTTGTATGGGAAAGGTTTGGAACCACACCCTACTATAGTGTCACCCGGTACCCACCAGGAGGCGGGAGTCGCAGCGGAAGCCAGGAGAAGACCTAACGAGATTGGCGTTAGCGTCCGGCGGATGGTGATGGCCTGTGGCCCATATTCCTATGGTGAATGGATGCCCCTGGTTGTGGATTTTCCGTGGTGGTGCCGTGGTGACACCAAGTAGGTACGGAACCATTACTATGCCAGTCTAAACCATGACGATGGCAAGGGCTGCTATACCTTGTGGGTAAAGTGCACAACCTCTGCAGAGTGTCAAATCTATCCGGATAGCCGTGTTCCACGGCATTGGACAATTGCGAAAGCAATGGCCACACAAATGATTAGTTTTTCCTGTGTGGGTAACCCTTGGCGTGCGTGTTTTGGAAAACGCCGGTTTGGAGCCGTGTGCTGGTTGTCGGCCAGCGTTAAAACTTGGGAACTGGCGGGATGGATGCATCTCCCCCAGGGCCAACCAACCCCACTAAATTCAAAATCTTACTTGACTTAGTTTGCAAAGCAGTTTTGCTTTTCAAACCAACCCTTGCACAAAAATTGGCTTTTTGGCCGATACGATACACCCCAGCCTTTATCCTTGATCTCTCCCTTGCATGCTATTAACCCTTGTGTTAGGACTTGTTGAGTACCTTATGTACTCACTCTTGCCTCAATCATTCAGAAGAAGAACCAGAATATGACTTCCAAGGTGATGGCGATGATGAGTAGGGTTTCCGTCCGCGCGCAAGTCTGCCTGTAGAGTGGACCTCGCTTCAGTCTTCCGTTGCAGTAGCTCTAGTGATGTGTCACTGTCCTCAGTGATGCACAAGTGTGGTGTTTGTGCCGTGTTGTAATAAGGCTTGTGGCCATTGTAAAAAGACCTTTTGTAATATAAAGGCTTGTAATGAGACTTGGTAATATTATCAATGGTATGACTCTGAGTTGCCATCCTGTAAAAGTGTCGTATCAGCTACTGATCCAGGGACTGATACGGTAAGCACTAGTGCCTCAGAAATGGGGTACGACAAAGTGGAGGTGATGACGAGAGTTGGAACGGTGATGGCGTGTCTTATACCCAAAATGTATGCACAAGCGCACGGGTCAATCGCAGTTTTCCCTCAGACTATCCCAAGGTTATATCAAATCCACATAAACAAGCATAACAAACTAAATAAAACTTCTGACAAGTTGATCAAAAGGTATGTGCATTTGCTGTGAACTAAAGTGTGGAAGTGAGCAGTGAATGAAATGCAAATGTAAAAGAAAGGATTGTGACCAGGATAAAAGGGATTCTGTCCTAAAGCTTAGGTGCCCTTATGCAACTCTCTTAGGTCTCTCTTTGGGAATGCAATTGTGATTAGGTCTCTCTTTGAGAATGCTATTGTGATTAGGTCTCTCTTTGAGAGTGCGATTGTGATTAGGTCTCTCTTTGAGAATGCAACCAGCAGGCTGATTGAGCTGGAAACCTTTGTTGATGGCTATGTTGCCACATGTATGTGCCAATTCTGCAATCTGGACCTAGAGACAGAGACATTGCCAATCCTACAGTCTATTTCAGGTTTGTTGTCTGTGCAATGGTCTCAGGCAACCAATGGTCCCACAGGAGGAATGTGCATCAAGGTCAAACCAGGGAATTAGCTAGGCCTGATACCTGATGAAAACAAACTGGTCAAGCGGATGGAGTATATTTCCCCAGAAAAGGGGAGGGGTTTGTATTTAATTTCAAGGTTGGATGGCGAGGCCAGCTGCAACTTTGTGATTGGATTGAGGTCACTCATGAAACGAAACGATGCGGTAACGTGGCAATGGCATGAATTCGAGCGTCATACTTGTTAAAGTGAAGACACCGTATTGATTTTCAAGAGGCTTGGTTCGTGTTGCTGCTTATATGGGACACCGACGGTGCAGGAAGCTAGCTAGTATATAATCATGTAAAAATATCCAGCATGAACTTTTAAGGGTATACCAATGGGGAGGATTTTTTTTTAGGGTATCCTTTGGAGGTTTTTTATTTGACAAGTGTTAGGATCCTCTGATGTGCAAATATCCTATTGTGTTGTCAGCCTTCTATACTTTGTTCTCATTCCCGTAGTAGGAGTCATATAGCCTATAAACTTGTGGCCAGGTAATAGGGAATTAGACGGATCGAGCCTGCTCAAAAAATCTACAAAATAATTAACATCACTATTAACTTGTGCCTTCTTTCTTATAATGTAGCCTCAACACGACAAATTGTTTACGTCATTTCTCCGATGCTAGTACAATAAATGGTCATATGGAAGAGTATCAGAAATTGTAGTTAACATGATGTTACATATGTATATACAAGCAGATCTTAAATTTGAGAATTCAAAGTTTTCAAACTTGATGAAAATTATTTGAACCATCAGTTTCCATATTTATTAAGATCACTTTAATATAGTTACTATCCTAAATGAGATCAGTGTACACCTAATTACTTTTGACTAAATGTTACTACAAATTGAAGTGAAACCAACTGAGGTGCATGAATAAAATGGCTTGCTTGCCACAACACTGAAAACATACTCATGCAATATAGCAATAATACAAGTCCACATAGTTCTCTAGAGGAGTTTGGTCCAAGGAAGTGATGAATGCTATTGCATGGATGCAAGGAACCAAAAACTCCAAAAGCTAGTGGGTACATCCAACTGTGACCATCAACCAGCAACAACAGTAGCTAGCTGACCTTTAAACCTGCCCGTCTACTGCTAAATATGGCCTGCAACCACTAAGAAATCCTTCTATGCAAGGCTTCAATGCAAAGAACAACCTCCTAAATCTGATCTTGCCATTTATTGTGTTATGGTCAATGACTAGAAACCTTCCTGACAAGATCTTTCTATTTCTGGTTCAGTGCTACTATCCCAATCACCATAAAGCTACTATCCCAATCACCATAAAGCTGGTTCAGTGCTAGGTCCTTACCCATATACACTCTTTTGTAGTGAGCTTGCACCTTGTACTTCTCTTTAATTCTCCGCTGCAACTCCTTCACTCCCAACGTTGCATCTTCAATCAGCCTCGTGAGGAGAAGCACTCGTGAGGAGGAAGAACGATTGCCTTTTTTTTTTTGGGTCACAAGCACGATGGGAACATCACTTAGTGAGACAGGGGTACTTTGGGAATAGTGAAAAAAAAACAACACCAGGGGGCTGATCAAAGTAATGTTAGTGGCATGTGAGGCATGAAAATTAGATCCAATATGGCACATAAGGAACTTCAAAAATTTTGATGGTTTGGAAGGGATGAGGTTATCTTCCGATGTTAAATAAGGAATGTGCTCATAAAATTATGGGCGATGTGTTTTTACTTTTAACAAACCTTTTATTGTTTTTATTGTAGATCAAGTTGGTTTAAATAATGGTAGAAACAAAGTTAATACCTTAAACAATAAAACATATGAATATCATAGTAAAAAACTATTTTAATGTATTTTTTTCATTTTGTGGAATGTGACCGGCCCAAATACGACTCATGCCTATGCACACGCTGCAGGAACCACACCCTTCACAGTAACTCTCTTACACTTTCATCCTCGTTTCGCGTAAAAAAGATTAATCCAGAGTTACCATCCATTTGCACCATGGCTATTTAAGTTGAAGTTCTCACTAGGTTTCTTATGTGGAACTATTTTTCTTGCATCTCTAAAAGGCTGCCAAGCCAATGGAGTAGGACCATGGGATTTACATTTTTGTTGGAATGATTCCATTGGATTCAATTGCACTTCGTTTTGCTTCGACGTGAAGAGATCCACACTGGTCATCAGTGCAAGATTTGCAGGAGATGGAAGCGAAAATAGTGAGATGCATGTCTTTAAAGGTATGGAGGGAGAGCTACAATTGTGATCAAGTATTACCAGCTGCAGCCCATGAGAATCGTGGTCATGGAAGTGAGAACTGAGCATGGAGCAGAAGAACGCAAAGGTGTTCGGGCGAGGAGAGCGACGGCGCTACTGCAGTATCGGTGGCGCTGCTGTGCGCCATGGCTTGGCTCCTGAACGCAAAGGTGTGTCGGAAAAGCGGATATTAATACTTTCAACTACTGCAAAAAGAAGAATATCCTAGGATAGAGGATGATGACAAGCATGAAAAGCCAGTGGGATTGGGTGGCTGCGTGATAAGCAGCCAGTCAGTGGTGGTGTTAGTGCCTGGTTAGTTCACGGCTACCTTTCCTTGTCCAGTAGCTTTAGCATTGCCGATGAGATGGCAAGTCAGTGGTGTTACACTTCATGACTTCAACAATATTATGCATTAGCAAGATGACCCGCGCTAATAGCGCGGCTAGATCAATAATGTAACATTTATACTCGCAAATTGCCCATACACTAATTGAATTTGATGTTGGTCAAGCGACTAACACTGCAAAAAGGCTAGAGTCATCGGGTGATGACTCAACATGTGTCAATCTTATCCATGACAAAGCTACACCACTTATCTGTTAAGACCATCCCGTCAGATTTGCTGCCCGCCTCGGGCATGCCATTCAAGTTCGGTAGCTGAAGGAAATAGCGGACCTCACAGCCACTTCTTGTTGAAGCCGCTGATCGACTTTGCCAATGGCCTCTCTATTTCTACCTGTAGATAGACACTATATTGAGAGTTCTCCAACCATCAACAGAAGAAATTATAGGTAGTAATAGTATACCATGCCAGATAATCCTTGTCATTGAGCAGCATTTTTTTCTTTTTTGTAAAAAATTTAAAATATTTTTTTGCCCATGCAAGAGAGCAAAAGTGGCTCTCTATCTGCTTTTGTAACTGTGTTGCCATTCTTTACAAATCAAACAACACCATATTAACTTTCCATGAAGTTGTTTGACATTTTTTTTCAACCGTGGTACCCACATGCTGCTTATTATTTGCGGTATATACAGATTATTTTATACCCTCTACAATACTCTTCTCTAAGAGATCACGAACTAAATATGGCTGCAGTGAAGAAGCACATTCTCTCGTTCGATATGGCTGCAGTGAAGAAGCACATAACTTCCCGTAGCCGAAGCTTTGCATGCATGCCTCTGCGTCGTTCTCCTGCATTGGTCTTGTTGGCCACCATTGCTTCACGGCTTAAACAGCTCAGCGGTGTCTGGATCCTATATGGAATGTTTTCGCCTAACCTGTTCATGTCGAGTGTTGCTTCCCTGTCGCCGGGGAGACACCCACAAACTCAAAGGCTCAAATTAGTCTCTAGTGGTAGCTAATCTCATCGCAGCAGCGACCACTGACGGCTGTCTCCAGATTTCCGGCAATCCTCACAACAACACAAGTGCACTATAGCGGCGGACCAGTAAAACACGTAGCGGCGGTTTGCCACGCGGTCCGCCGCTATAGAGCAGCCGACGGTACTGTTCACCAAGGCCGTCGCTATAAAGAATTAATAGCGGAGGCCTAGAAAGAAAACCTCCGCTAAATATCAATTATTAGCGGCGGTTTCAAGGAGAACCGCTGCTACAAAACTTCACTGTTGTAGCGGCGGTTCTTGTTTCATTCCGCCGCAAAAAAATTTGTATTAGCGGCGGTGTCAGTTTTTGGCCGCCACTTTTCTTTTCTCGGTCCCCACGGTTTAAATTGAACAATAATTAAAAAAAAGATAAACATCGATTAATAGCCTACATTAACTTTAGAATCGCGAATATACACTATTAATAGCCTATTAAATATTTTTTACATTAAAAAAAACCAAAAGATCTCCCCGGCGTCAAGCCGGGGACACTACGCCGGCGTCCTCCGGGGACAGCACCGGCTCCGGCTCCGGCGTCCAAGGACGCCTCTCCTACGCCGGCGGCACCGCCACCGGCTCCGACGTCCAGGGGCGCCATGGGGATGGCACCGGCTCCGTCTACAAATTCGCGGCGACTTCGACCTCGTATTGTTGACCCACGGTCACTGACGTGTGGGCCCCACACTTTTATCAGTCCCCATGTCAGTGACCTCGTCCTCTACGCGGTGGCATCCTCCCGGCCCATCTAATTGGCCCAAAACCGGCCCAATTATGTTGGTATAAAACCGCCGCACCCCCTCCCCCGACACCCTAACCCTCATTTCTCTACTCCTCTCATCTCCTCTCCTCTCCGCCGCCCTTCCGGACTTGGAGGCACCTCTCGCCGGAGCTCGCGTGCGACTAGGTTGCGCGCGGCTCCGTCGAGGGGCTCATCCGAGTTACCATGTAGGCCACGGAGGCGGCCACCACTAGGCGGCGGCGGGCACCACGGCGGCCCGAGGCGCGTCAGCAGGCCCCACGGCGGTCCAAGGCGCGGCGGCGGCCACCACGGTGGCCCGAGGCGCGGCGGCGGCACCCACGGCGAGGCGGCGCGGCGAGGCTGCCGGAACCACCGCGGCCAGGCGGCCGGATCCACCGCGGGCAGCGTCGCGGCTTCTGCTTCTCGGCGGCCGCCACGGGGCTGCATGGTGGAGGCGGCCGCGGAGGGGCTGCGTGGTGGAGGCGGCCGAAAAAAACCAAAAGATCTCCCCGGCGTCAAGCCGGGGACACTACGCCGGCGTCCTCCGGGGATAGCACGCCAGGTTCATCGCTGGCGGGGTGGCTTGATGATCATCGCGATTCATGGAATTCATCATGGAGCATTATCAGTGCTGATGGAGCGGAGAACTGATGTCTTGTATAACCTACCGTATCCATCACGTTTTTTATGGTAATATTGCATTGTATTTCCTGTCAAATACCGTAACATTCAATATGGATTGTGGTATGGACTCTTTTATTTTTTTTAATTCCTTCAATCCGAGTGTCTTGTGGTACTTGAGATTGTTTTAATTAATGCATAAATCGTGGCCGTTAGATTATCATAAAATCTAACGGTTCATATCTTTGTTTTTTTTCAGATTAACGTGGGAATTTCATGGCCTAGAGAGCGAACGTGGTGGCTTCTTTTTCTCTTCAAATACTAAGATAATAATATATAGATTTGATCTTCACTCGTAGCTAGGCAAGCAAAACAAAGTGATCCAGTTCAACAGTATGCATTTGATCTTCGCTGTCTAAGATACATAATCCGCCATCACTTGCTGAACAACACGTCCATGTTCTCTAGCCTCCGACCTGTGATCTTCGGCCCCCGGCCGGACATAAACAAACACGCAGGCTCCCACCGCCGCGCCAGCGTACAGGAAGAAGCACCCGGCCAAGGTGATCCAGTTCGACCGCCGGCGAGATGAAGGTCATGCCCACCAGCGCGCAGGTCACCCGGTTCACCACCATCCCCAGGCTCGAGCCCTGCGCGCGCAGCCGAATTGGCAGGATCTCCACGGTCTACGTGGCGACCATCGGACTGAACCCGACCGAGAACGTCGCCACGAACGCCAGCACCGACGCGACGCACGGCAGCTGCTCGGTTGCCGGCGCCGGCGACGGGGACGACGCGGCGGGGACGCGCCGACGCGGAGGGTCAGGGCGATGGAGACCAGAGAGGCGGCGACGCCCGCGGCGCTGGCGAGGAAGAACGGGCGGCGGCCGGTGCGGTCGGAGAGGAGCGTTGCGACGGCCACGATGGCGCCGAGCGCCGCGTCGTTGGAGGCCATGCCGGCGTTCCTGAACACCAGGGGGCTGTACATCATGACGGCCTTGGTGCCAACCGCGTGAACAAAGAACTGCCGACCGGCGGACGATCAGCTCGTTCCAGATGCTGCAGCAGCCGGTGTGCCGAGCTTTTGCGGCAGCTTGCGTGATGTCCACGAGGCGAAGGCTGGCCTCGTGAGCCTCGCCGTGGCCCCCGCCCATTGCGAGCCACTGGGGAGACTCCGGCATGGCGAGCACTGTAGTTATTTTGAAATCTTATTCTGGAACTAGATTTTGTACTACTGGTTCCTCATATTGTGTAATTATCATGAATATCTTACTAGATAAAAAATTACAGTGCACTTAAAGTTCCATATTGCCGACAATGAAGATTTTCACCACGCTTTTTCAATAGAATGAACAGGTGAGGTTTGCCCTTATTGATATATTATTAATTCAAAGGGCAGGCTAAAAAAAGAGGGAATAAGATTCAAAGATTCTAGCTATATTCTTTAATTTTAGAAACTGTCCCTAGGGATAACCGAAGGCAATTTATGAATAAACTTGTATGCAAGAAGATTCATGCATTGGGTGAACTAAATACTAAATAATATATTGTTAGTAAGAAAAGTCGAAAGCTATTTTCTTCCTGGGTGTTCGTGAAAACAAAACAAAGACAAAAAAAAAATAGAGAGGTGCACAACACACGTGAAGTTAGGGGGACACTGTCATGGACGTGTAGGCCATCTGCTTATACGGTCCACATGTCAGTGAAAGAGTCCCTCTGACTTCAACGTTAGAGGAACCATTTCTGTAGAGAAAAACAATATATTTCATTAATTCATCGAATTTACAAAATACATAGTTTATAGAGCTCTGTCTTCTATTATTTTCTGCATCGAGGCTTAAGGAATGTCTAACTTGAGAAATTGTGTAGTTCATCCGATTCCTGGGGATTTACTTGCTAGCTTGGTTATCTATAGAGTGAGTCTGTAGAACACCTCTGATTAAGCTTTGTGTAATGGTCGTATCTTCATGTAGAGTGTTGCTCGTCCATGAATAATGTAATGTGGACACGATGTGTGTGATGCGGGTGGCTTTTATATTGCCGAAGCCAAGTCATAACAGCACCATCGCCACGCCGGATGTAAACGGAAGATGTCGAATAAGAGGATGATTTTTGCCTGTCGGTGCCCAGTCATGTATACGTTGGTCTTCATCAACTCGAACGGAAGTGTTGCCTTCGCCTCATCGGTACCCAACAACGACGTGTCGGTGGATTGCCATTACTCGGCCAAGGTTTCGTCGCCTCGTCGGTACCTAGACTGAATGGAATGATTTGATTATAAGATAGTGCTGCAAATAGCAGCGTGTTCATGCTTGAACGATGTTTTTTGTTAAAGCTTGACCAACTGTTTTAACGAACGGCGCACAGCAGTTGCCGGCAGTCCGTTCACTAAAGTATCTCGCTTAGGAAGTCTTTGCTTGCATGCTAGTTTGAGCAAAGTGGTGCCGCAGTCTGATGGCAGATCCGCAGGTAGCTGATCCGCAACACTGAACGTGTGAACACCCTGCCCAATTGCGGAATTAGTAGGCGTGGTGTCCCGGTCAGATTGACAGTTCAGAACATCAGAGGGGCGCTTTTGTTTCAAGTGTCAATTGAGCATTAATGCATCCAAGGTTTGCACTAGTTATTCTCGAAAGAACACCAATGTTGATCAACGACATCTCGAGCAGGATCAAAGCGAAGATGCTGAAATAGAGCACGCGGAAGCCCATGAGGATCGTGGAGCAGAAGAACGCGAAGGTGTTCGGGCGAGGAGAGCAGCGGCGCTGCCGTGCACCATGGCTTGGCATCTACGATGAACACTGAAGGGACGCAAGTGCAACTGCGGATAGCTGGCGGTGAGTGAGTCACATAATGTATTCCGATGATGTATAAAAGCAAGTCAGTGACGGCGTGATTAGCAGCAAGTCAGTGGCGTCAGAGGCCTGGTTAGTGCACGGCTACTTTTCCTTGTCCTGTAGCATTAGCATTTCAGTGGTGTTACACTTCATGACTTGAACAATATGCATTTCATCTTCACTCATAGCTACGTACGCAAGCAGGACAGTGTGAAGCAGTGTTCACTGGGTACGATACATACATAATCCACCGTACGTCACTTGGCGAACAAGATGTCCATGTACGCTAGCCTCCGGCCCTTGATCTCCGGCACCTGGACATAAACAAACACGCACGCACGCCGTCCATTTGTTTTCTGCGTTCCCGAGTGGTAGCTTTACACTCGGGAAAGCTTTCCCGAGTGCTCGATGGAAAACACTCGGAAAGGTGGGATTCGCCGTGTAGTTACTTCCCGAGTGCTAGTTCCCGAGTGCTACACTCGGGAAAAGTTTTCCCGAGTGTTTCGCGGCCTTTCCCGAGTGTCTGGGGCACTCGGGAAATCTCTTGATCCTGGTAGTGGTTGACGACCCGCCCAACCCACTCACCCAAGCCCAACCCGAACCGTGAGAATGACTCATTCATGGGTTGGGTCGAGACGGGTAGAACCCATAAAACCCACGCATGGAGACGGGACAGACGGCGGAGCGGCGAGATGGTGGCGCCGCCGGCCACCGATGGCGAGAGACCAACGGATGGGATGGGTGGAGGCGTTGCGCAGCGACGAATTGCCGAGGCGGACTCGCCTGCGAGGACGGAGGCAGGCTGGCTGGACGGAATCGGCGAAACGCGGACTTGCTTTACCTCACAGATACGATGCAATTGCTGGAGGCTGGAGGTAGGAGATGAATGGATGGCGTCTATTTCTGATCAAACGGTCCACGTGCTGCCTTTGTTGATGAGCAGCGAAGACGAACACCATGGTGCCGAGCAACTAAATCTCCACGAGCTGCACCCCGCTCCTTGATAAAGGGCCTGTTGAGAGATGAGCAGCATTAACAAGAGCTGGAAGGAGACGACGGACAACACCACCACCACGGACTAGCGCCACCAAGGAACATATACCACCGACCCATAGTACCCATCGAACCCACGTTACCCACCCAATCCAACCCACGTAACTGCTCCTTTGACGGGTGGTGCAAACCCACCTAAATCCGTCTATGCCCACCCATACTCAGGGCTACACGCCGCCACCGTCGCGCCGGCGTACAGGAAGAAGCAGCCGGCCATGGTGATCCAGCTCGCCAGCGAGATGAACGTCATGCCCACCAGCGCGCAGGTCGCCCGGTTGACCACCATCCCGCAGCGGCAGGACCTCCGCGGTGTACGTTGGCTACCAGCGGGCAGAGCCCCACCGAGAACGCCTCCACGAGATCACGAACGCCTTTCCATGTCACCTAATACAACATGACGGTTCTTTGGAACGAGCCTAAAAATATCGCATCGTCCATGTCACGGTCACCGGCCGGGCCTCTCCATCATGTTGTATTAGGTGATAATTAAGAACCACTGTCGTCCTTATCAGCTAATGGACAAACGAAAGCTAGCGATGCACTGACACCTGTGGATCGCGTGCTTGTCCTCGTCTTCAGATTATTTCTTTCAAGGACACAACAATATTTAACTTAGAGTAAAATGCACCGGCGGTCCCTAAACTTGTCTTGGAGTGTCACCTAGCTCCGTAAACTCTCAAAATGAATATATATAGGTCTCTAAACTTGTTAAAATGTGCCATCTAGATCCAAAATACCAAAAATACCCCTATACGACTCTTTATGTGGCACCAATTTACATCAATTTATCTTTGATCAAGATATGATGTCGCCAAACAATGTTCTCTAGCACGAATTCTATGGTTATACAGATTTGAAGAGAAGAATTGTATGACAAATCATGCTTCATCAGCAGCCACATCAGCACCTATAGGGGTATTTTCAGAACTTTGGACCTAGCTAGATGACACACTTTAACAAGTTCGGAGATTTAAATGTCCATTTTAAGAGTTTAGGGACTTAGATGACACACCGAGACAAGTTTAAAGACCGCTGGTGCACTTTACTCCTTAACTTATAAGTGTGGGTGCAGTTGATGACCAACTAATCCCGATGCGAATTTTGCATTTTGGGATTCCACATCTTGTGAGCTGACACTTGCAGCTCCACTACTTGACTTGGGCTCCTCAGTCAGTCACTACTGGTAGGAGGCTGCGGGCCAAGAAACAGAGCCATGGCGCACGCCGACGGCGGAACCGCGCCACTGCTCCGGTCGTGCGCGGCACCATCACCTCGCCGGAACATGTTCGCGTTCCTCTGCGCCACGCTTGCCTCCATGACCACAATTCTCATGGCCTACAGTACAACGTGCCACTAAGCCATCACCGCATCACTCGTCATCCATGCTTCACAACGAAACACTCATGTACACTATCTTTCACTGCGTGTAGATCTTTCACTGATGAGTGGCGCCGAGCTGTTCATCCGGGAGGACCTGGGCCTCTCCGACACGCAGACCGAGCTGCTCGTTGGCTGCATCAACGTGTATATGCTCGTGTCCGTCGTCGCCGCCGGGTGGGCCGGGGACCTGCTGGGCCGCCGCGCCACGCTCGTGCTCGCCAACGCCTTGCTCATGGCCGGCGCGCTGGGCATGGCGCTCGGCCGCAGCTACGCCGCGCTCATGGCCGCCCTCTTCGTCACCAGCTTGGGATGCGGGTTCGTACGCGTCGTGGCGCCCGTCTACAACGCGGAGATCTCGCCGGCGTCATCGCGCGGCGTCCTGTCCGCCTTGCTTGATGTACGCACCAATTAACGATAATTTGGAAGCATATTAGTCTTGCCTGATGTGTGCTTGTGCAGATGTTTGTCAACCTCGGCATCCTCCTCGGCTACGTTTCCAGCTACGCCTTCTTTTGCATGCCGGTGCACCTAGGCTGGCGCGTGATGTACGCCGTCGGCGTGCTCCCGCCGATGCTCCTCGCGGCCGCGGTGCTCGCCGTGCCGGAGTCGCCGCAGTGGTTGGCGATGCGCGGGCGCCACGGCGAGGCTCACGCCGTGCTCCTGCGCACCTCGGACACCCCAGCCGAGGCCGGCCGCCGCCTAGAAGAGATCAAGCAAGCGGCCGCAAAAGCTCCGCATACCGCCGGCGATGGCGAAAGCGGCGGCGTCTGGAGCGAGCTGATCGTCCGGCCGTCTGCGAGCGTGCGCCGCGTCCTCGTCTGCGTCGTTGGGCTACAGTTCTTCGTACACGCCGTGGGCACCGAGGCTGTATTGATGTACAGCCCGCTGGTGTTCAGGAACGCCGGCATGGCCACGAACGGCGCGGCGCTCGGCGCCACCGTGGCCGTCGGCGCGGTCAAGACCTGCTTCGTCCTCGTCGCGACGCTCCTCTCCGACCGCGCCTGCCGCCGCCCGCTCCTGCTCACCAGCGCCGCGGGCGTTGCCGCCGCGCTGGTCTCCATCGCCCTGACACTCCGCGCCTCCGTCCCCGCCGCCTCGTCGTCGTCGCAGCTGGCGTGCGTCGCGTCGGTGCTGGCGTTCGTGGCGGCGTTCTCGGTCGGGCTCGGCCCGATGATCGCCACGTACACCGTCGAGATCCTGCCGATTCGGCTGCGCGCGCAGGGCTCGAGCCTGGGGATGGTGGTGAACCGGGCGACCAGCGCGCTGGTGGGCATGACGTTCATCTCGCTGGCAAGCTGGATCACCATGGCCGGCTGCTTCTTCCTGTACGCCGGCGCGGCGGTGGCCGCGTGCGTGTTTGTTTATCTCCGGGTGCCGGAGCCTAGAGGACATGGACGTCTTGTTCGCCAAGTGACGGACGGTCGATTATGTATGTATCTTGGACAGTGACCCTGCTTCACTCTGTCCAGCTGCTTGCGTAGCTACGAGTGAAGATCAAAGCATATTGTTGAAATTATAAAAGTGTAACTAGCTGGTGTGGGAAAACTCACACAATTGCGTGGCTAGTCTTCTTCTAGATTCTTCGAATCGCCATAGGCAACACTAGCTACAACTTATTGTAGTTGTGAAGCGTGACGAGGGATGCATGCAGGGACTTATTAGTGGCGCGCAGTACTGTAGCTCATGAGAATAGTGGTCATGGAGGCAAGCGTGGCGCAGAGGAACGGGAACATGTTCCGGCGTGGCGGTGGTCCAGTGGACGACGGGAGCAGTGGCGCAACCGTGCCGTCGTCGTGCGCCATGGCTCGGTTTCTTAATTGGCCTGCAGTCTGCTACCAATGAGGACTGAGGAGCTGTAAACGGGAGCTCACAAGATATGGAATCTGAAATGGGAAATTCACATCGGGGTTAGTCATCAACGGCACAAATAAATCGTGTTCCGTAAGTTAAATACTGTTTGAGTCCTTGAAAGAAAGGAAGAATCTGAGGACGATGACAAGCACGCGATTCAGTGGTGCTAGTGTTAACGAAAGCGTCTGTAGCCTAATGGTTACAAGAGCCTTAGTAGCACCTGACGTCCTAGGTTCGACTCCTGGTAGGCGACGTGGCCGTCGATAGCTAGGCGCCAGTGGTGACTTCATCAATCTGAAGGATTTGCGGGCTCATTCTTCGAAGATGCTCATAGGGTAGGGTTTGCGTATGTGCGTTCATAAAGGTGAGTGTGCATGCGTTGTGAGTGTTTGAGTTGTACTGTGTAATAAAAAAATAGTGTATCCCTGCATTTCGTCTGTCCATTAGCTGATGAGAACAATAGTGATTCTTATCACCTAATACAACATGATCGAGATGGCCAGGCCGGAAAAGGCTCATGCATGACGGCGCGTGGAATTTATCGTCTTCTGGTGGAAGCACAGGAGTGGACTCTTGCCATGTAATTTATGAATCTTATGTTAACATGGACTCATTGAATAAAATTTTACACCTAATGTTGTTAGATATACTATATAAATATAGCAACACTAATATCTTAGTATTTCTACCAAAAAGATATTTATAAAGGCAAGATATTAGTATTTCTATATAACAGTAATTGGATGACTAAGCTAGGCTATAAAGTTATAATTCCAGAGCACTATAGTTATTTTGAAAGCTAGTTTATTACAAACATTTCAATTTTCTTATTCTGGACCTAGCTAGATTTTGTACTACTAGTTCCTCATATTATGCAATTATCATGAATATTGCGATTACTACATACAAATTGCAATGCACGTAAAGTTCCATATTGCCGACAATGAAAATTTTCGCTAAGTTTTCTTCTCAATAGAATGAACCGGTGAGGGTTGCCCTTATATATTGATATAGAAGTATTATTAGTTCAAAGGGCATGCTATAACAAGAGGGAATAAAAATTTAAAGATTCTACCTATATATTTTTTAATTTTAGAAACTATCCCTAGGGATAACCAAGGATAATTTCTGAATAAACTTGTGTGCATAAAGATTCATCCATTGGAGAATTGAGGTACTGAGTAATATATATTTAAGAAGAAAAGTCGAAAGCTATTTCCTTCCTGGAAAGTCTAGTGTGTAGGTCATAATCCGATAGATCTTTAGTCCATAGTCTCATCACACAGAGCTAGGCCCAGGAGCAATACAATAACCAACGAATTTCATGGACCATCGTCAAACAAGACACAAGAAGCCAGAATGACCACTGTATTCTTGCTCGCTGCAGTTTTAAACAATTGCAGTACAATGTTTGTACTGCTCAAAGTAAATTAAAGTATTGATACCTTTCAACCACATGTTTGTTTTCAAAATGGCAGTTTGCGCTTGTGAACTCCTACGTGATATTGTCATGGCGAGTAGTTGTAGAGCTCACCTACATCAATAACATCTTTTAAGGACGATGGACGCATGACATTCAAATTAAGAACTCATGATAAATTTATACTATTGAAAATTAGTTTGACTAAGGATGTCAATTATTTGATGAAACTATTCAACTAAACATACCTTTTCAACCTACAACAATTCTGTAAACCTAGCTAGTTCAACATTTTGGAAACCTAGTTCCACAACTTCCTTCACCTGATACTAAAATTTCAATGAGCCTAGCTAGAAACAGGGCTAGTACGTAATTGCACATAGCATTATGCATCTCAGCATCTGATTTGCACTCCCCGCTATGAGATTAGAGCATATATATATAGCAGGACAAAGCTCACTGTCAAACTTGTTTAATCATCATATGATTTGTTGGCAAGAGCACATCCATGTTTTCTAAGCTCCACCCCCTAGTTTCCGGCACCCGTGTGTGCACAAAGACACGCGACCATCGCCGCGCTGGAGTAGACAAAGAAGGACCCGGGGCATGGTGATCCAGTCCGAGAGCGAAATGAACGTCACAGCTCACTACGCCGCATGTCACCCGGTTCACCGCCATGCCGAGGCTCGCCCCCTGCTCGCCAGCGGCCCGATCACCGCAGAGAACGCCCCGACGAAACCGAGCACCGAGATGACGCACGCCGCCGTGGCGCGGACGCGCGGGAAGAGACAGCGCGAACGAGGCGAGCGTGAGGGCGACGCCAGCAGTGCTGGCGATCGAGGAGGAAGCGGGCTAGCACGTCTTGACCACAGAGGCCATGCATAAAAGAGCGGGCTCGCGCTGTACATCATGACGGCCTCGATGCCCGACGCGTGGTGGAAGAACTGCAGCCCGGCCAGCAACGCAGGCGAGGAAGCAACGCACGCTCGGCGACGGCTGGACGAGCAGCTCCCTCGGCCTCCACACGCCGGCGGTGTTGTCGTCAGGCGTCTTGACGACTGCCAGCTGCTTCTTGATCTCCTCGTGGCGGAGGTTGGCCTCGTACGTTGGCTCCGACTCCGAGCACCGCGCGAGCCTCGGCGTGTCGCCCGCGGCACGAGCCACCGCGCGCGGCGACTCCGGCATGGAGAGGGACACGGTCGGGAGCACGCCGCTACCGTACATCATGCGCCGCTCGAGGGCCGCTGGCATTCTGGCGAACGCGTAGTTGGAGACGTAGGCGAGGAGGATGTCCCTGATCAACGGTGCAGAGCGAGTAGCAGTACGTTCGCATACTGTAGCCCATTAGGATTGTTGTCATGGAGGCAAGCAAAACGAGTTCTGGCATGCGGATGAGGAGAGGAGCGACACCCTGATGGCATCGTTGCCGTCGCGCGCCATGGTCGATCGCCGGCGAGGGCAACCGAAACGAGATGCGACGGAACTGACTGACGAACTCCATCAAAAACCTGCGGCTCAGATTGGTCGGGGTTCGCTTGACGCGCGTGTGGACTACTGGAGTTGGTCGTCGTCATCGGGCGGAAGCGGAAGAGAACCAGCATGCATGCATGGCGCAGCGGCAAACCTCGACGGCCGGCGTATCCTTGCCAACCTAGCAGCCGCCGCACGGCTCAAGGCCAAGTTCGAAGCCTCCAAACACCCTTCTTCCCCCCGTCGAGCGGGCGTTCCCGTTCTACCTTCCTCTGCTGCCACTGCTCAGCCATATGATGTAATCCTTTATACGCAAGTCTCCTCGTTAAACATCCCCTGGAGTGAGAGGCGCGAACAAGGTGGCGCAAAATTTGGTTGTCAACAAGGATGCTGCTCCCTAAAGGCGATGTCAAGCCAGGGCCAAGCAGAGGTAACAGGATACCAGGTCTGCAGAGCAGACAATGATCTGCCTGCTGCCGTCGGCCGTCACACGGCGTGCAACATCGCGGCCTTAGAAACAGCACACATACACATTCATCCTGCGGGGTGTGATGGCGGCGGCACTGAAATTTCTTTGCGATTGGCTCGAGGCTACGAAACGCTGACGTAAGCTTTTGCTCGGAGCCGTGCTGTACGTGCCATGATCTCGGTCGTCGTTCTCCAAAAATGAAGACGTACGCCATACCGAGGCTTGCCTTGCGTTGCCGCTTATCTAGGATACCAAGCGTACGTGCAGGAAGCTGCTATAATCATGTAAAACTAGCAAGGTGACCCGCGTTAATAACGCGGCTAGCTACTCTACACTATTGTTTCATTTTGAGTTTAGTGTTTTTATGCTAAGACATAAAACCAAGAGAAGATATATCTTATCCATTGTCAGTAAAGATAATAATGATCCATAATACATTACCATTTGGAAGTTAAATTAAACAGGATCAAGAGTCGAGGCAGACAGAATCACAATTTATTTGAAATATAATTCATCAACATATTTGTAATGGATATAGCCCGCTTAATCGGTTTGGCCCTCGGCATTATCATAGATAGCACATTATATTTGGCTCTACGTTCCTCCCTCCTCCCTCCTCCCTCTTGTCGGATCTTCGGTACGCTCTACCAAGATAAGTGAACCACCAAGGATTAGAGGATCGTTTCTTGTCGGATCGTTTCAGTGTGTGCAACAGTGACATATTTTCAATATTGAGTTTTATTTCTCTGAGCCTATATTACCTGCAATTGTCAACTTTTACACTTGTCATGAAGTGTCATTTAGGCAATGAAACTAATTTAACTTTTCATGACATTTGTGATTCTCAATGCATACATTATTCAATAACAAAACAACCCATGGTATTATTTTGGCTTCACCAACATGAAATTTGGTTATGTGATATTATTATCAATACAATACAAAAATTTTATTTTGAAAGCAATAAAACAGTGTTTTATATGGTCACTAAATTGAAGGTATATAAATATTTATTCTTTCTTATAATCCAAGTTTTTATTTATTTTTCTTATAATCCAAGAGAAAAAATATTGAAAACAGTTGTATTGACAATGTTGTCCATCTTATATTAAGCACCTAGAGTCAAATATTGAAAAGTTTTATTCATCTTCCACCGTCAGCATAGTTGGTGAATTGATTGAGCGTTGAAGAACTCCATGCTATTTCCAACTGGTTTTGCCTTTGCATTCTAGCATGTGTTTGCTTCGTTGTGTATAAATTTGATCTGCTAGGGGAGCAAACTGACGTATATAAAGCTGATGCTTATTTGTGTGCACTGTTGGTTCTTTTTCCCACGATTGTTCAGGGTTTTCTTAGTTCGATAGCTCGCATTTGCGCTATCCCATGGCTAGGCCCTCGTCTCTGAATGCCTACAGTCTTTATGCTCGCCGTTAGTCCTTGAAAGAAGCGGTAATAGAACAACATCATGATCTTGACCCTGTTTCTCTCTGCTGATTTTTTTTTTATCTTGCCCTTGACGTGTCACGATGTGCGCCCTGCTCTGATTCATCACCGGGGTTCTGATAATTGTATTATTAATCCTCCTCAAGTGAGGTGATCTGCAGGGCGGCGTAGCTGGCGGCAGAGAGCCTCTTAACCATTCGGCATCGTGACGCTCGCGGCTCGGCGAGTGGCTTAGACCTAACCTGCACCACTGCTCGATATTTGACTGATCTTCCACACCTTCCTCGTGCTTCCAATGAGAACGAAATTAAACCATATATTTTTTTGCGAGGAATTAGAACCATATATTGCTCCTATTGCATACGCAACGCCACTAATGTCACAGCCTGGAAACATTTGGTTTGCGAGCGTGCAAGCAGCCGGTCTCATCTCTTCTCATTCTGTCAAAATCTTGAAGTAGTGTACTTGTTCGAGTCCATTGAGTTCGAGTCCATTGAGCTGCATCCTCCCCGCAGGGCAAGACTTGTTCTGGGCGACGAATGGCTTCCTCCTGCTGACCGCGTCCTTCGGCACACCAGGTCCACAACATCCACGACGTCGCGTTCGCGTCACATGTGCCATCATCGCTCGCGCATGACTTTATCGCCAACCCTCGTCAATTCCGTTATCATCAAAACCTGGCGAGGAGAAGGAGCTAGAGAGACACTATTCAGATCGGCGAGAAACATATCGCACATTTGAGGAGAGAGAACACTCGATGCCCTTTGGAGGGATCACGGTCTCTTCATCCGTTTGCTGCCTCGCCGCAACCCAGATTGCATCGCAAGCAAGATCCGCACCATTGGATCGGCCCTAACCGAAGAACTTGAAGCCCTGGACGTGCACAGGAACGGCGTTCGAGATCGTGCGTGTCGCGGCGTCAGGTCGAATCTGGGTGTTTTCTGCAAGCTTCTCATCTTGGTCTTGCTTTAGGAATTGTTTCGCCTCAATCCTCCTTCCAAGTGTTTTCCTCCAAGCATATGATGTTTGAAGAATGCAATGGCTATTGTGGGCGGTGCCTGCCTACCTGAGAATAGCGCGATCGCCGGGATATCTTCTCACGGCAACGCAGCTCCGTGGCCTTCTTGACACCTTTTATGTAGTACGTGAACATGGAAAGAGTGGACTCTTAAGTTGGCTTGTATCCGTGCACGTAACAAATTCAATCTTTAACTCTCTATTAGATCTAACGGCTATTACTAATGTGTACATCAAAATCGATGGTGCGTTAATCTACACCGTTCAATTTTCATAAAAATCAACAGTGTAGAGATTTTCTTTTTTCCAATTAACGTGGTAATTTCGTGGTCTTGAGAGCGAACGTGGTGGCTTCTTTTTTCTCTTCAAATATTAAGATAATATATATGCTCCAGGTACACATTGGAGGATGTTTATTTGACAAGAGGATCGTGTGATGTGCAACTATGCTAATGTTTTCAGGCATCCATACATTGCTATCATTCCAGTAGGAGTCATATAACCTATAAACTTGTGGCCAGGTAAAAGGGAATTAGATGGATCCAGCAAGCACAAAAGTCTACAAATAATTTTGTCGTACCTCATTTCTGGAGCACTAGTGCTTACCGTATCAGTCCCTGGATTAGTAGCTGATACGACACTTTTACAGAATGGCATCTCAGAGTCATACCATTAATAATAATACCAAGTCTCATTACAAGCCTTTATATTACAAAAGGTCTTTATACAATGGCCAAAAGCCTTATTACAACACGACACAAACACCACACTTGAGCGTCACTGAGGACAGTGACACAACACTAGAACTACTGCAACGGAAGACTGAAGCGGGGTCCACTCTACAGGCAGACTTGCGCGTGAACGGAAACCCTACTCATCATCGCCATCACCTTGGAAGTCATATTCTGGTTCTTCTTCTGAATGATTAAAGCAAGAGTGAGTACATAAGGTACTCAACAAGTCCTAACACAAGGGTTAATAGCATGCAAGGGAGAGATCAAGGATAAAGGCTGGGGTGTATCATATCGGCCGAAAAGCCAATTTTTATGCAAGGGCTTGTTTGAAAAGCAAAACAGCTTTGCAAACTAAGTCAGGTAAGATTTTGAATTTAGTGGGGTTAGTTGGCCCTGGGGGAGATGCATCCGTCCCGCCAGTTCCCAAGTTTTAACGCTGGCCGACAACCAGCACACGGCTCCAAACCGGTGTATTCCAAAACACACACGCCAAGGATAACTCACACATAAAAATCTAATCATTTGTGTGGCCATTGCTTTCGCAATTGTCCAATGCCGTGGAACACGGCTATCCGGATAGATTCGACACTCTGCAGAGGTTGTGCACTTTACCCACAAGGTATACCAGCCTTTGCCATCGTCATGGTTTAGACTGGCATACTAATGGTTCCGTACCTACTTGGTGTCACCACGGCACCACCACGGAAAATCCACAACCAGGGGCATCCATTCACCATAGGAATAAGGGCCACAGGCCATCACCAACCGCCGGACGCTAACGCCAATCTCGTTAGGTCTTCTCCTGGCTTCCGCTGCGACTCCCGCCTCCTGGTGGGTACCGGGTGACACTATAGCAGGGTGTGGTTCCAAACCTTTCCCATACAAGGCATGTGGTTGCACGATGGGTGCTAAGCAAGGCGGCACATGAACCGGTCCTTATACGACCGAACCAGGCATC
This sequence comes from Eragrostis curvula, assembly GCA_007726485.1. NCBI lineage: Eukaryota > Viridiplantae > Streptophyta > Magnoliopsida > Poales > Poaceae > Eragrostis > Eragrostis curvula. The sequence continues at coordinate 13,343,948 of RWGY01000005.1, forward strand.
TTCAATAGCCAGTCCTCACGAGGAAAGGTGTCCCAGAGATAGCCTCCCCACTGAGGACTATCTCGCCTGATCCCGCCAAAACATACCCCACTATGGGTTGTATATCATCACTAATCCCACCCAAGTTCACATTTACGCACACCACCAAGCACACACACATTTAACACAAAAACATGTGTAGCAAGATTAATTATATACACAGTGTAATAAAGTCCTAAGCAGCATTTTCATCCAACATATCATTAAAGATTAATGATGTTGGGACCTAGGGTTAACAAGGAGATTAGGGTATAAGCAACATCAAGGCAAGCAATCAACAATTACTTAGGACATACTAAGCATTTAAATCATTTATAAATATTATGCATGTTTATTTGAAAATAGGCTCTAAAGTAGGATTATTTGCAAACATAGGCGCGATATGATCAAGGGGGTTAGGACTTGCCTTCAAAGTCTTCTTCCTCTAGTCCTTCCTCGTAGTCGGGGTCCTCATGCTCTTCTTCGAACGCTTGATTATCTAACGATTAAAAGTAAATAAACGGCGAATAAATCTACCGCTCAAGCAAATAACAATCATTAAATAAAATAAATTCCGAATAAACAGCAAATAGAGATGGCTTTGGTGTAGATGGGTAGATAAGGATTTTAGACGAATTTAGGCGAAAGAAATTCTGGATTCGGAGTTAAGATGAAATAGTTATGAATTTTCGAATGAAAAGAAAGGAAATTTATTAGGATTTGATTAACTTAATTAAGTATAATCAGCATCCTAATTTTCCAGAGGTGTTCAAAGGTTGCAAAGTGGGTAGAAAAGAATATAGGATTTTTGGGAATTTATTGGGATTTTTCTGTTATTGGAAATGTGCTCGAAATTGTTTTCTGTGTACAATCTCAGGTGCACCTAGCAAATTTTCAGTCGGGTGTGAGGCTGCCTTGTGGGCCACTGGGGCCGGTGCACAGTGGAAGCACTGTGCTGTGGACTTGATCCACACACGCTGTGGACCGAGGGGCCTGTGCCTGCGGTTCACCGTGCGCCGGGCGCACCGCGTGGCGGTGACGACCCGGTCGTCGCGGGCCCGCGTGCCGACGTGGCAGCCACGTCGGACACGGACGCAGTGCGACGGGAAGGCAGCTGCGTGCGGCAGCGCATCGCCGGCGGCGCGCTGGCGAGGAGCTGCGGAGGACGGGTGGCGACGCGGGGCTGACCTACACAAACTACGCGCGAAGGCGCATCTTCCTGCGCTTGACGTCGACGAGGGGAAGGGTCGAGACGGCTGCGAGGGCTCGTCGGAGAGCGGCGGAGCACCGGAGAGAGAGGGGAAGAAGGGTTGCGCATGCGCGAGCGCTTGGCTGAGTGGCCGCATATGTGCGCGCGAGCGCGACGATGCTAAAGGTGAGCGTGGCCTGGCCGGGGAAGGTCCGCCGCTAGGGGAGATAGCACGCGCGATCAGGAAAAGAGAAGGGTGAGGGGCGCGGAAGAAAGAGGAGGTGATGGTGAAGCTCACCGTGCTGTTGGACGGGCAAAAGGATGACGGGAAGTTGGTCGGCGGCGAGGTCGAACACGGCGGACTAGGGTTGATCGGGGATCTCCTCGCACGGGGCACGGCTGCATCAAAGAAGGGCACCATGGCGTCAAGCAACGGACAAGGACATGACGTCGACGAGAGAAGAGGAGCGGGGCTCACCGGAGAAGAGGGGAGAGCTCACCGGAGTTCTCGCCGGACTTGAGCGGAGATTGGGGAAAGAGCAGTGGAGAGCTCGGGAGTGAGTGGAGATGGAGAAGGAAATGAGAGGAAGGAGAAGGGGGCTTCGGTGCTGATTTATAGAGCTTCAATGGCGGTTCGCGGCGAGGAAAATATCTCGCTCGCCGGCGAGATATTTTCGCCGGAATTAATGCCGATGTGACGCGCGAAGGCGGTGCTGGGCTCGATGACGCGCGCGAGGGGTGGCTGCAGTGCCGGAGACGAGACAGCGAGAAGGGGAGCTGCTGTGGCTGACGTTGGAGGAATGGAGCTCGCCGGAGCTCCGGGGTGGTTCGAGAAAAAGAGGGATGGGGCGTTCCTGTGCGACGAGACGGCTCGGAGAGGCGGTGGCGCAGCGCGCAAGCTTCACGTGCTCCTCGTGGTGCTTCTGTGGCGCGGAGGTGACGGAGCGGCAAGGTCCGGCAGGGAGGTATGGGCGATGGCGCGTTTTGCGCCGGTCGGCTGGAGGTGGACGACGATCAACGGGTCCCACGCGTCAGCGACGGGAGAGGGAGAGAGAGAGATAGGTGGGCTGGCTCGGGTGGAACTGGGCCGGGGCGCTGCGGCCCACGCGGGGATGAAAAAGGAGAAAAGGCTGGGCCGGCAGGAGGGAAAGGAAAGAGGGCGGCCCGATTAAAGGAAAAAGGTTTGATCTTTTTGCTGGAATTGAATTTGAATGAATTTTGAATTCATTCAAAAGGAAAGATTCAAACAAACACTTAAACAAAGCCAAGAAAATACAAAAATGCACATGGTGATGTTTGTGCACGATTTAAAATTCAAAAATTTTATTTTTGATTCTAACTTAATCTAGCAACTTGTTTTTAGTTGAAAATTTTTTGAAAGGGCAAATTTTAGAGGTTTTTAAATGAGCACAAAATTGAGGGCGCTACAAATTTACATGCTTATTAACTTGTGGGTTCTTTCACATAATATAGTCTCAAAGCAAAAACAAAAGTGTGTACTTTAGAAAAGAGTTTGAGCTGGTTTCTATGAAGGCCAAGCCTACAGTTAAAATTTTGTTGGATAATTGGCTATGTAATATGAATTAGATGTTTTACTATTAGGGTCTTCTTTGGGCCTACGGCCTTGTACCATGTATATAAACTTCTTAAAATTTATAAAAAGTAGTAGGGGGCTCCCCTGCTGTTCGGTCAAAAAAAAAAAAGCAAAAACAAAAGTGTGTACCACATTCATCCAAGTGCAAGTGTAGATAATAAAGGATCATATGGAAGCGTAATAGAAATTGGTGTTAAAACAAGATGGTACCGACATATGCAGAAGATCTTAAACATGAGAATGCACATTTAAAGTTGATGAAACTATATGAAACGTTATTGGCCATAGTTATCAGAATATCTTCAATGTAATTACTATCCTAACTAAGATTAGTGTAGATCTAATCTCTTTTGACTAAATGTTACTACAAATAAAATTGAAGCCAAATTAGCACAAACAATTTGACATGATGAACAAAACTACAGGACACACTCTCGATAGATGATAACGGGAATAGTAAGAAATTTACACATGTAAATAGCTTGTTTTGTGCGTCAACGTTAATTTTGATTGTCACCGGATCAGATTAGTTGTGGTTGGACATCACGTGAGAGTTGAACTTGCTAGCTGAAAAATAAGTAATTATATAGATAATACTTAACTGTAGTTTTGACATTGAATTTAATATACTTGATCAGGTGACTAGTTTCAAAGGGAACCGACAATGCCAAAAAAACATTTTCAGCCAACTGCATTCCTATGTACATGGGAGAGAATGTGGTGCAAGTTGGCTTTGGAATATTGCATACTCAAATTTCAACTTTTATAGGTGTAGAATATTTTGTTCAAACCTCACCCAGTGATTAGTTGACCATCCTATAGGGTGAATTTCATGTGATGGAGGTGCAGATGAGTACCGCGTGAGCCTCGCCGTGCGCCTGTGCATCGTGAGGCACTGGGGCGACTACGGCATAGTGAGCACTAGCAGGAGCACGCCAACGGCGTACATCACGGGCCAGCCATGTTGCACTGGCATGCCCACGAAGGCATGGTTGGACACGTAGCCAAAGAGTGTGTCGGCGTTGTTCAACATCTGCCCGGACCGATCAACAAAAACTAAGCTTCCAAATCAAGAGATAGGGAGTTAGGGACCAAGGGTGAAGCGATAGCTTCCAATTCACATGAAACAGGGACCACAGTTAAAAGCTTACATCAAGCAAGGTCGACATGGCACCGCGAGGATGGCTTATAATATAAATATAATCTAAAGCATGGTACCTCAAAAAAATTCCAGAAAAAAGATATTTATACAGAGAAGATATTAGTATTGCTACATGACATTTGATGACTAAACTACGCTATAAATTTATATATCCAAAGCACTAGATATTTCGATCACTAGTTGATTACAACAAACACTTCAATTTTCTTATTATTGACCTCAATTTTGTATTACTAGTTCCTCATATTATGCATTTTTGATGAATATTGCAATTACTAGATACAAATTACAAGACAAGATTGCCCACAAAGAAAATTTTCACTATGTTTTCCAATACAATGGATCGGAGATGCTTGCCCTTATTGATATATTTTTAATTCAAAGGGCATGCTATAAAAAAGAGGGAATCTGAACTCAAAGATTCTAGCTATATTCTTCCATTTTTAGAAACTATCTCTAAGGATAACCAAGGATAGTTTATGAATTTAAACTTTTATGAGTGAAGGTTCATACATTGGATGAACTAAAATATTGTGTAATATGTATTTTAGGAAGAAAATTCGAATGCTATTGCCTTCCTAGGAGTCTAGTATCACTACACCATGTTTCACTATTAGTGACCCATATTGGTCGGTAAAGGTTAGTTGTTACCGATGGATTGTCAGTCGTTAAAAGTGAGTGTCACATTGTGGGTTGGTGAAGCCACTTATACCGAACGACCATCAGTCGGTAGTCGTTAAATGTGGGTGTCTCACCACATGTCGGGAAAAAGAAGTGTGAAAAATCTTGTTGCGCGTGCCTGGAGACCAAACCCTTAGATATTTCCAACATCACTCTCTCTTCCCGTCCTCCACACGCCACTACTCCAAATTTTTCGTCACCTCCGCGCCATGCCAACAAATTCGCCACATGAGCTCACATCTAATTCACATGCCGCTGCCTAGGCTCCAAAATCCACTGTCGCCACTCCTCTTCAAATTCCCAAATCGAGCTCTTATCCCCATCGCTTACCACCATAACAGCGTGACTCGCCTTTCATTGTAGCCACACGTGCCCACCCACCGCATGCCCACTGCTGCATGTTGTAATCAGTTGCCACACCTGCACGCCCTGCTCCCCTCACTGCAGACAAACACTAGAAGGCTCTGTTGCCCTCGACTAAGAACTCGTGATGTCTCTATCACGCTGGACAGAAACTCGCTATACGCTGTTAGTTTCCCTCTCCATCATGTAATTTTTATTTCTCAATTTATTTGCACTGAAAGTCATCTTCGGCAGTTGCACTGTAAATCCATGAAGTTAGTTGTCTAGAGCAAGGTCCATACATCATAATCTTACTAGTTGTTACTAAATTTTCTCTTGTGTTATCTTGCTTCATCTTAAAAAGAAAGACATATATAAAGCTGGTACTTGCATTGCACGCGCGAGCCTAAAAATATCGCATCGTCCATGTCACGGTCACCAGCCGGGCCTCTCCATCATGTTGTATTAGATGATAATTAAGAACCACTGTCGTTCTCATCAGCTAATGGACAAACGAAAGCTAGCGATGCACTAACACTGCTGGATCGCGTGCTTGTCATCGTCTTCAGATTCTTTCCTTTCAAGGACACAACAATATTTAACTTACGAAACACGCTTTAAGTGTGGGTGCAGTTGATGACCAACTAAAACCGATGAGAATTTTGCATTTTGGGATTCCACATCTTGTGAGCTGAAACTTGCAGCTCCACTACTTGACTTGGGCTCCTCAGTCAGTCACTACTGGTAGGACGCTGCGGGCCAAGAAACAGAGCCATGGCGGACGACGGCACGGTTGCGCCACTGCTCCCGTCGTCCACTGCACCATCACCTCACCGGAACATGTTCCCGTTCCTCTGCGCCATGCTCGCCTCCATGACCACCATTCTCATGGCCTACAGTACTACGTGCCACTAAGCCATCACCGCATCACTCGTCATCTGCTTCACAACGAAACACTCATGTACACTATCTTTCACTGCGTGTAGATCTTTCACTGATGAGTGGCGCCGAGCTGTTCATCCGGGAGGACCTGGGCCTCTCCGACACGCAGACCGAGCTGCTCGTTGGCTGCATCAACGTGTATATGCTCGTGTCCGTCGTCGCCGCCGGGTGGGCCGGGGACCTGCTGGGCCGCCGCGCCACGCTCGTGCTCGCCAACGCCTTGCTCATGGCCGGCGCGCTGGGCATGGCGCTCGGCCGCAGCTACGCCGCGCTCTTCCTGTATGCCGGCGCGGCGGTGGCCGCGTGCGTGTTTGTTTATCTCCGGGTGCCGGAGACCAAGGGCCGGAGCCTAGAGGACATGGACGTCTTGTTCACCAAGTGACGTACGGTCGATTGCTGCTTCACTCTGCCCTGCTTGCGTAGCTATGAGTGAAGATCAAATGCATATTGTTGAAGTTATGCAAGTGTAACTAGCTATGGTGGGAAAGCTCACACAATTGCATGGCTAGTCTTCTTTTAGATTCTTCGAATCGACATTGGCAACACTAGCTAGAACTCGAGTCTTCCATTGAGATTTGTGTTGATAGTTTGTACCAATTAATATAACTTTCAGTATCATCCTTAATTTGTTGCCAACAGAACGTACCTCTTCCCTCGCAACCCAAAGAACAAAAGTTAGTGTGACCAAGCATCACGCCTAGATTAGTACACTATATATACCTAGAAGCAGAACCCCAAATTAAACATAAGAAATCTAAGTATGCATAAGCCAAGCAAATCTGTGATAAATATCTTTATTTACAAGCAATGAATCGTGGAATCTCATTATACACAAAGCCCAACATAAGCAATAATCTATGCACAAGTTGCTACAATCGTCACAAAAGTGTTAACCAATAGCAAATCGCAAGATCCTGAAGCGTCTCCGCTTTTCGCAGGATCGAGTCGGTATAGCGCTGATGAACAGACGCAACAGTACAACATATAAAAAGCACGAATTAAGTCTTAAAGTTATTACATTAGTCCAATTAAAACAACGAGTACACAGCGGAACTCTTAACGATACAAATCCAAGTCCAAAGATAAGAGATACAAGCGCACGCGCTCACGATACAAGTGAATTCACACCCAAAGCCATGAAGATGCGAACTCGAGAGGAGATCACTCCTCGGTCTCCCAGTGGGCGGTCCAACCAAAAGGAAGCTGGCCGTCCCACTGTCCACCTCCACCCGTAGAGTCGGGGATAAAGGTGCTACCTGCATAAAAACATAAGGATCCAAACCCTGAGCAACTAATACTCAGCAAGACTTACCCGTCAAAAGGCTAACTACAGCCGACTCCTAATATGCAAGGCTAAAAAGGGGTGGCTGACTCAATAGCATAACTCGCACTAATTACTTGATCCTTACTTTCAAGTTTTATTTTTCAAGATAAGTACTTATCCAGTAAAACAGTGTGCATATCTCTAAAACATGTATAAAGTAACAATACATCAACAGTGACAGTATATATATAGCAATATAGATAACAGTGATGTAAATAGACTAGCATCATATCATCAATCACTTCACACTACGATGTGACGCAGTGAGCAAGGTTGCTCTTGACCGAGAGCGGCGGCATCGATGTACATCCTGCAGGAGAAAAACCTGACCATACGCCACACACGCGTAGAGTCGCATGTGGCAACTATTCGCGAAGGTCCCCCTAGAGCTGGCTGGGTCTCACACCTCCCGAGAAAGGCCTTCCCGCACGGTCCCCATCCCAGACGTACGCCCCGATTGGGAAGCATCCCTTCTCTCCCGTATACCATGATAGAAAGTGCAAGTATCCGCAAGACACCAGGGCAACCTAAGCTACTAAGTTTACTAGGCCCATAAAAACACTAGCATATGATCAGTACGTTCGAACTTGCTCAACAGGGCCAACAACGGACGGTCCTTAACCGACACAGACGGGGCTACCACCGTGAAGGCCCAGCCTTCTCGCACCATCCTACACAAACAAATCCCCGTCCGGTCTCAACAATTCCTAAATACAGCTAGTACAATCCAGGGTGAACCTACCTCGCGAGTGGGACCTACCACTCGACTTCTACCGTCCGCTAGCCACTAAGCCTAGCAAGTTCTAACGTAACCTAGACCACATCTACAAAGATAGGACACAAGGCAGGATATAGAAGGGTAATCCTAATGCATTTCTAAGGTTCCACATCAACTCCTAATAAACCTAATGCACAAACATTGACTAGCCCCAATCAAGTGCACAAATAAAAATCCTAAATAGGGAGGCATGCACCGGGGCTTGCCTGGCTCAGGAGCGTAGCTAGCGGGGTCAGCGGGGTCAGTGTCCTGCTGCGGCTGCTCCTCCTGCACCTCCTGGGTCTGCTCCTCCGGCAGCTGGAAGTCCAGTGGCTCCGGAGTCGTCTCTGTCACTACACGTTATGACAAGGAACAATGCAAAGTTAGATGCAGAATATGATGCAAAATGATTTAATTACTTGATAGGACAGTCATTTGCGCTGTAAGTGCAAATGATTAACTTTGTTAATTAATTTCGTCTGGAGTATTTCCTTCATTAACTTTTAATTAAGTTTACCATTAATCAACTTGGCAAGTTAAATGAATAATGTGATTTCGAAAGTTGATTTATGTCCAGTGGCATTTTTCTGGTGAAGAGTGCCACTGGAAGTAATTTATGGTGAATTTTCATGATTTATTGCAAAGTAGATTATTTATAATAATTTATACAGTGCAGAACATGATTTAAATCGTAAGAAAATAATTAGGCAACATGTGACAGTGGAAAAATGCTCTGTAGGTGTGTTATCAGATTCTTAACAGGCATGCAAGAGTTCAGGATTTATTGAGCAACAGATAATTTATAAGGAATTAAACAAGATCTGGACAGATGTATTTTCCAGAAAATACACAATCTGCAAAAGTGCGTTTTGGTATTTTTGCTGGACAGAGGATGTTACATGGAGTTCAAAAAAATTGGTTTTGTATTTTTCTGAGATGTATTCAATTTTCTATCTATTTTACAAATTTCTTGTGAATTTCTGGAGATTTAAAGAATTCGATAAAAGAATAAAGATTGGGCCAGCCAATCAGATCTGGGCCACAAACTGGGCCGCAGAGTCGGGGCCGCACCAGATCTGGCTGACCACACGGGATCCAGCCACTCAGATCTGGAAACACACAGTGGGCTACACGGGGCGGCGCACCAGATCCTGTGTTGACACACGGGATCCCGACGCTGTGGCCCTCGATGCGCCTGCCGGAGTCATCGCCGGAAGGCGGCGGCGCGCTCGCCGGAGCTAAGCTTCCGACGGCCAAATGACGAACGGTTAGCGCGGGAAGAGAGAGCGTGGAACGGAGGTTTCACCTCGACGACGAGGAGCAAGCGGGGATGGCCGGAGACTGCTCAACGTCGAGGACGGGCGGGTGGCGAAGGTTCGGCGGTGTCGCTAGCTTGGTGTTGGGGCCCTCCGGCTACGGTCATTGGCGCACGAGCTTCACTGCGTCGAGGGCATCGTCGGCGCGCAACGTGTTGACGTCGAGGCGGCGGAGAGGGTGGAGTTCACCGGAGCGGCATCGCGGCGGCTCGGCGACGACGAAGGGGAAAAGTTGAAAACCAGGGTCTCGAGCTGCGGATTCAAGGGGAAAGGGGGTCAGATGGATGCGCGAGCTTGACCTGCACCTCCAGGAACGAGGAATCGACGACACACTCACCGGAGTAGACGTATTGCTCGGCGAGGCGGCGTCGAGCTCACACGGCCGGGCGCGAGGAAGAAGCTTCGATTCGTGTCGCTTAAGGAGGGAGATGGGGAATGGTGGCCATGCTGAGCTTCAGGGCTTCGCGGAGCGTTGACTTGCGGCTCTGCTCGGCTGAGAGGAGCCCCGACGTGGTGGCGCGGCGAGCTCGAGCTGGCGAACGGTAATGGCGCTAGGGTTTGAGCTGCCGGGGATGTGCGAGTGAGCGAGAGCGACTGAGAGAGGGAGTTCGGACAGGCGAGGGGAGCGTTTTTGACGCCGTCGCCTGGTCGGATGCGGGCCATAGCGCCGCGGAGAAGCGCCGTACGCCGTCGGCGACGTGGCGTCGTCCTTCCGCGCGCGCGCAGTGAGAGAGAGGAGTATGACAGGTGGGCCCTCGGGCATCTTTCGTTTTTCCCGAATTAATTCAAACTGAATTTTCCCCAATCTTTGGCGCGCAATTTGAACTAGCAAACGAACTCCAAAAATTGTGAAACCAGTTGCATTCGAAAGATCATGAAATTCTCTTTCCAGTGGCATAACATGCACATCTCAATTTGAAATAGAATTCAAATGGCAGCTAGTCAAAGTTGGACATTTTTGGAACTTTGGGGATTTATTTGAGCATCGAAATGAATTTCAAAAATCACCAAAAATTCTCCAAAATTATTATTTCAGAAGGGCTACTCACTGGTATTTTTGGTTGCTCGAGTTGTTGTGCAAAAAATTTGACTTCCTTCACAAGTTATGTTTTGAACATTGTTTGAACTTTGAATTTTGAAATTTGAATGATTTGAATTTGCGTGTATTCTGTTCATTTGGGTGTGCACTAACTGCAATTCAGTGACACGGGGTGTCACAGATCCCATCAGCAACCTGTAGCCCCTAATGCATAAACAATTGCATGCTTGCACCCCAAAGAGTAATCAAGTATCCATAATCCACATATCCCATGTATGTGACTGAACCAGATCCTCTAATGCCCGTCCCTCTGACGAGCAATCACTGAACTGTGGGGCGTGGGGCTACGGGTCAGTGACCGGGACACTCGTCAGAGGATCCCGATTCGTATGTGACCTAGGTGAAGTTGTCTCTCTGCTTGACTCCTGAGTCACAAAGCAAATGAATGACTGATCAACTTGGATCTCGTGAGAACCATGCTCCTCCATCGCATGAAGCTCACCCTATAGGTTGGTCGACTAATTGGGTGGGGTCAAACTTGAATTCTGAATTAAAACATTCTACCCCTAATTCCAGTGGAAATTAGAGTATGCAATATTCCAAAGCCAACTTGCACCACGTTCCCTCCATGTACATAGGAATGCAACTGGCTGAAATGACCTTTTGGCGTTATCGGCTCCTTTTGAAAATCGGTCGCCCGATCAGGTAGAGCCAATTCATTGTCAAAATTAGAATTAATTATAAGAAAGATGTTTTACACTGATGTTGGATCAAAATTAAAGGCAAGTAGAATCAAAACAAATTTCAACATAATCCAACGGAAAAATATGAACACGACACATATGTTGTGGAGGTTATATAGATAACTACTTGTTTAACAAGTTCAACTCGCATCTGATGGCAATTGCACTTCACGATGATACACAAAAGAAATATAAAACATGAAGTGATTTATATATGCAATGTTCTTCTCATTTACATCATGCATCATATATCAAAAGGGGACGTTGCAAATTTAATCATCATGTCAATTTTTGGATGTTGATTTGGCTTCAATTTTATTTGTAGTGACATTTTGTTAAAATAGACATGTTCAATACTAATCTTAGTTAGGGTAGTAGTTATATGCAAGTTATTATGATAAATATGGACAATAACATTTCTTATAGTTTCATCAAATTTAAAAGTGCACTCTCATTTTTAATTAAGTTCTTCTATATATGTAGGTAACAACATATTAACAAGAATTTCTAATACTCTTCCATGACTCTTTATCGTCTACACTTGCACCTGGATCAATATAGTACATCTTTTGTCGCTTTGAGACTATTGTGTGAAAGAATGCACAAGTGAATAAGTCTGTAACACTATGTAATTATCCCTATTTGGAGACGCGGGTCAAGTATAATAGCAAACGAAAAAAAAAATTCGTCTCCAAATTAGCGTCTGCGAAGAGGGCTAATCGCAGACGCGGAAAAACGCGTCTCCAATGACCCCTTCATAGCAGACGCGTTCTGAAAGACGCGTCTCCGATGACCCCCTCATAGCAGACGCGTTTTGAGAAAGACACGTCTCCAATGATAGGCCATTGCAGACGCGTTTGCCAAAACGCGTCTGCTATGAGAGGTCATTGAAGACGTGTATAAGTCAAAACGTGTCTGCTATGACGAATAAAAAATTAAAAAAAATAAAACAGGATATGAAATACACCTCATGTACACCACAAATACACATTTTCATCGATTCTATACAATACAAATACACATGTTTTATCTATGGTATACATTACAAATCCAGTGCCTTGATGCATTGGAGTGATATACAAACCAAACCACCACTATTCACTACTTCAATATGCAGTAAGAAACAATCAGCCTGTTCGTTTCGCTGCAGCTGCGGCTGCGGCTGCAGAAAAATAATTGCGAACACTGTAACTGCTGCTGAAGACATTGTAGCTGTTGCTGAAGAAATAACTGCGAACACTGTAGCTGCTGCAAAGCAGCAAGACGAACACGCTGAATAGTAGGTAGAGGAGATGAACAGAAATCCAAAACTATACTGAATATAAGGGGACATAATCTGGTCTGTGATCAAACCAATGGCAAGTGTTTTACCATCAGTTTTGAATTTCAGTGTGATTACTTTACCGTCAGAAAAAAAAAAAAAAGCATTGTAGTTCTTGACACTAATTGCATTTTGTAACCTGTATATCAACTACCAAGATTCCTCAGAAGGCCTTACTGAGATGCAACTAGTAACATGCTGGCACCTTAGGACTGAATAGAACAGAACTATAAAACTAGTTAGAAGAATTGATCAGCTAGGAAATGCTCAAACTTCAGAAAAAATAAACTGCACTGCCAAAAGAATTCCCTGGAGCTGTGCTCTCCACCACTCTGACAAACTACTAGATGGAACACCTTTAGGTGTTGGCCTCAGCTGGAACACCTGCAGAGATAAGAGAATCATATGATAAGAAAAACAGGCTTTGATTCCGTCTTTAAGAGGAAAGTTACAAAATATACACAACATTGTCTATTCCAGCATATACTGTGGTATCTTTTCATTTTCCAATCATCAAGAAAATCTGAAGCGAAAAAGATGTTCCACCAATATCAATTGACACATTGTCACATCAACCTGAACATATTTCCTAAACACTAACTGTGTGAAATAAGGAATAGGAAAATAGGAATGACTGATGTGCTAAACACTAGTACGATCAATTTTTCTTTGCACTGTCTACTCTGTTCTTATAGAATGACTGATGCTCAATATACAAACAAGTAAAAATATATATAGATGAAAAGTGATGCATAGTCATGTCAGGATTCAGGAATGCACTTATACCTCATTGATCTTAACTTTGGAGTTGGTTCAGCTGGCTTCATGTTGACTCCTTGCCTGAAACTATTAAACATGAGAAATGTCAGATAAGTACTAATGATCCTCTTGAACCCATTGACAAACTAAGGGGTAAATGAATGACAGAAGAACACACTGAGCACAAGAAGAAATAAGAAGCAGACCATGTCAAGTTGAAAGTTTGGTATGTAAGTTGAAAGTCGAATGATTTCTGTAGTCATGTCAAGTTGTATTGACTCAGCGCTAGAAAGTTTAATAGTGGCTATGAAGTAAGTTGTATCACTACTCTTAGAAGTTAGAAATGTGATTACTAACTGAAGTAAGTTCCTATTTGCTGGTTAACTGCTAAGAGGAAGTAACCAACAGTTCTAACATCATCTGCTAGGTGAACCAAGTGGAGGGCACAACAAGAGCAATCTAGCACTTCACCAGTTTTTGTTAATACAAGCAAAAGTGATAACATCATATACTTTGATATCACTTTTGGCAGTCATACAACATCACATAGTTTATATCTTAGTACAACTAAACTGCGAATGCCAACTGACCTGCTGTAGCAACTGCACATGCATGAGAAAAATTCTGTAGCCTGTCTTCAGGTAAGCTCTACTGCAGACTGCACATTTTCAGGAATCATTTCATTGTTTCAGTAAACAATCATAGTAGATTCAGTAAACCAGATCATGTAGTTTAGTGAGTAGCAGTAAACTAGAAATTTCATATTGGCTTTAATATGCTTAATGAAATGCTACTTCTATATTTTTTGAGCAGTATCGATCCTTCCTAGAATCCCCAAGGAAATCAATTAATGGTAGTTAAGGAGCTCTATTCAGTATGAGAATTTGTTGGAAGTGCTAAGTGCTACCATTGAATCCCCAAGGAAGTATCGTGCTGCTGCTCTGTTTAGCACAAATCCTATATTGTTCTTAGCACACAATATCGGATGATATCGCAGTAGCTTATTACAACCACATTGGTCCAAGCACACACTATGCAAGATGCTATTTCTGTAACTGCTACCAAATTTCGTGGATCTATATTTAATCGAGACAGAATCAACATAGGCACTAGGAAACAGGAGCTACTGAATTAACATGGCTAACCGGGACAGGAAAAAGAAAATCCAGTGAGCAGACTTAGCTCAATAACCCCTATGTATGACTTTGTAATCACAATAGGGAAAAAAGATTGAAATCCACTTTTATTGAGGGTGACAACAAAAGTGGCCTTAATCAGTTGAGACCGTTGTTCTCTGATTAAGGCATTCCATCGAACACATAGTGTCCATGGCTGGGACAGTGACATGAATACGAATGAACGAATCACTAATCAACTAGTGGTAATTAAGCAGCTCTATTCAGTATGAGATTTTGTTGGATTTGCAAAGTGCTGCCATTGAATCCTCAAGGAAATATCGTGCTGCTTCTCTGTTTAGCACAAATGCTTACATTGTTCTCGCAAAACCAAATCAAAATTCAGTGCGAGTCAATTTCGAGTGACGGGATCGTTGGTTGCTTTACCATATCTAGGTTGCTGTCGAAGCAAAGGACGTGGACGCACCTGCCGGAGCTCCCGGCGTCGAAGATGACGGCGTACTTCTTGTACCCTGCAGCGCTTGCCAAGGTCCCCACCTTCCTGGTGCCCGCGTTTGCTGCGGTCGAGCACGGAATGGCGAGGAGCACGTGGGAGACGAGCGCGAGGAGAACGAACAGGACGCTGCGCCGCGTAGCGGCACATCCTGGTGGCGTAGGCGGCGGAGAGGAGAAGTCGTCGTTGGGATGACGATGGGGAGATGGGGGAACCGTGGTCCAGCTTTGTAGAAGCTGAATCTGTCCTCCCCTACGCCGGATCTGGCTCCTTCAGCTTCGTCGCCGCCGGATCCGTCCACCACGACCGCCTGCTTGACGCCGAACTCGTCATCGTCGCCAGGGTGGCCGGGGCGGCAGCGAGGAGGGACCTCGCAAGGGCGGCAGCGAGAGGCAAGAGGCGTCCTGCTCGAGAGGACAGCGGCAAGAGAGCGGGGCAGCCGGGGACGGCGACGAGACAGCAGGATGTGCGGCTAGGGTTTGGGTGGAGGCGGGGAGTGAACAAGCGCAAGGCACCGGGGGCTCGAGAACAGGAGAAGGGAGAGAGTTAGGTGCGGACATGTGCGCTGGTAAACCAGATTTAACAAAAAAATCGGGTCCGGCGGGCTTCGCTCGGTGACGCGAGTGGATTAAACGCGTCTTCCATCAATATTCCAGGGAGCAGGAGACGCGTTTTTGTTGGGGCGCGTCTTGTACCTGGCTAGATCGGAGATGGTTTTTGCTGAGACAAACAAGTTGCAGACGTGTTTTACTGAACACGCGTCTTCATATAACATCACAGGCGCGTTTCAAAAACGTGTCTGCAAGTGAGGGTGTCTGGGATTAACCTTTTTGGCATAGTGTAAATTATTTATAGATTTTTTCACATGCTGGATCCATTTAATTCCCTTTTATCTGACCACAAGTTTATAGGCTATATGACTTCTACGGGAACGAGAGCAAAGTATGGATGCCTCAAAACATTGCACATCACACGATCCTAACACTTGTCAAAAAAACACATCATCTAAATGGTACCTGGATCATTTACATGATTTTATCAGCTTGTTGCACGGTGGGTTTTAGGGTTATAAGATGCAACTGAAGCCAAGCCTCTGTATGGCGTCTTGAGAAGTTCAGAGCAACTGGTTACCTTACCCTCACGTTTCTCAGCCTCAAGCCAATTGCGCCCAAAGAAAGATCACACCCCGCAGGACGAGTGTGTGTGTGTGTGTCTACCGTGTCTACCCCGCAGTTCATTGTCAGCTCTGCAGACCTGGTACACTGCTCTGATTGACCCTGGCTTGACATCGCCTTTAGCAAGAAGCAGCATCCGTTGACGGGCAAATTTTGAGCCACCTTATTGGCGCCTCTCGCCCCAGTAGATGTTTAACTAGGAGACTGGCTTGTAAAGGATTAGCACATTTATATGGCTGAGCAGTTCGTGGCAACAGACGAAGCTTAGAATGGGAAGCCCGCTCGACGGGGGCAAGAACAGTGTTTGGAGGCTTCGAACTTGGCCTTGAGCACGGGACGCATGGAGCCTTGGGGCGGCCTTGCTGCGGCTGCTTGGTTGGCAAGGAGATGTTCAATGTGCATCCCCTGCCCAGCCCAGTAGATCATCTATGTGTTCAACCTTCATGCTCAGATGGAATCGACAGTCTGATAGTTCACGAGGTTGGTGGCTGGTGTTGTCCGGATCTGCCCTCTTGGCAGATCGAGGCGGTAGCTGCCGGAGTTCCTGACAGCAAGTCTGTCGAAGAAGACCGCCATTCTCATATTTACGACGAGCTGCATATATTAATTCCTCTTCCTCGACGGCGGTCTTCCAGTCTTGTGAGGGTGTCTACAATTGCATACCATTATTAGCAAGCAATCATCTGGGCATAATTTACGGAGGTGAAAAGTGATCTTAATAGATACTGGATGTAGGCGACTTTTAGTACTGATATTCATGTGTACTAAATTTATATCATTCTCTCTTTTTTCCATGTAAGAAATCAGGCTATATGCGTGTCGGCTATTGCGGACAAGCATAGGCGTGCTACAATGTAACTAAGGCTGTGTGCGGTACCTCAGAGGCCCAAATAAAATTCCTTTTTCTAAAAAATGTGCAATTATGTGCTAGCCCTGTTCCTAGGCTCATTGATATTTTAGTTTCAGCTGAAGAAAGTTGTGGAACTAGGTTTCCATGTAGGTTAACAAAGATATTGCGAAAGGGCCTCTAGCCTAATGGCTACCGACTCCTTGCGGGAGCGAAATTTTTAGGATTTAATGGCATTAATTGTGGATTCAGTGGGAGGTGACTACGTGAATCTCAAGACCAGTTGGCCAGTCTTTCGAAGGCGCTCATAGTGGTAGGAGTTTGTGTGCGTGTGTTCATAAAGGTGAGCACTCATTTACGCTCATAAGGGTAGGAGTTGTGTGCGTGTATTCATATGAGTGAGTACTTATTTATCATAGACGGCTTTTCGTTTGAATGGCATGCATGTGACTGTCTCACATCAGAATTCAAAAGCGCAGTACGACCCTTTGGAAGTCAAACCCGCGGTTGAAAATGTGTCAATAATTTCACTTACTGTGGTTTTCATTCATCTACTTTTGGAATCAACTCTTTACATGCCCTCACTTCAAGTATATATGAAATATAAAAATGGGTGATAATATATCAATTATACGTCATTGTGTTGCATCAAAGAAAATAATAGGAAACCTTTCGTTGCAAATGTTTAACTAAAATTCTAGAGAGCCCGAATGAAGTGGTCATCCGGTTTTGCAGTACACTATAAGCTTCGGGCGTCTTCAGGTTTCTCTTTTCCTTTCTCTGCTAGCAACTATAGGTCTCTCTCTCATTTATTTTCTCTCCACTGCACAGAACCACACAACAAATCTTTGGTTGTGTGGCTGGTGAGCAAGTATGCCATCGTCAATGACTTGGGCACACCCATCTTAGTGAATTTTTTCCAGATATGGCTTGTTTGTTTGCTCTTCCCAGTCGAGAGCGTAGCAGGGAACTCAAGCCATCAAGCCAGTGATGGTGGAGCTGTTACCCTCCACCACATGTTGGATGCCACTGCGGCGTCAGGGAGCTAGCTTGTCGTCCATCAGCTATGAAGAAGATGCATCGCCATATGGTGGGCGAGCTTTCAGTTCTGCACCATGGCGAGTTTGGATTCTTTGGAGGCCGGGGCCGTCGGCTGCTGCTCATCAACTACCTCATAGGGAGGAGATGGCAGCGTTGCTTTGGCAGTTGTTGGAGCAATGAAGGACCGAGGCAGCTGCCACGGCAAGATTGACATGGCAGCCCACAATTCGTCTAGAAGCTACTATTTTTGTGTGTTCGCCTTGTTATCGGTAAGGGGCCTTAATTTTTTCGCCGATGGATTACTACTAAATGGTTGTAATTTTATTTACTGCCGTGGATATCGGCAACTTTGACGAACATGGCCGCATTTGAAGAGAGAGGTGTAATTAAAGATCTATCATATTATGGGCTACATATTATACTCCCTAGGCAGACAATAGCTTTCGAAATTTGTTCCTAAAATATATATTACACATTATTTGAGTTATCCAATTTATGAACCTTTTATGCAGAAAAGTTTATTAAAAAATAATCATTGGTTATCCATAAAGGATAGTTTCTGAAAACTGAAGCAGATAGCTACAATATTTGAATTCGGATGCCCTGTATTTATAGCATGCCCTTTGAATTAATATAATACCAATAAGGGAAGGCTCTCCTGTTCATTCCGTTAAAAAAACATAGTGAAAATTTTATTGTTGGCAATATGATCTTTACGTGCATTGTTGTTTGTATCTAGTAATTGCAATATTCATGTAATTGCATAATATTTGGAACTAGTAGCACAAAACCCAGGTCAGAATAAGAAATTGAAGTGTTTGTTGTCATAAACTAGCGATAAAAATAACTAGTGCTTTAGATATATAGCAATACTAATACATTTTCCGTTGTGTAAATATCTTTTTTCTAGAAACAAATTTTTAGGGACCATGCTTTAGATTATATTGGTGTATCTAGCAAGATTAGGTGTAAAAATGAGTTATACAATGATTAGATGTTAACAATAACAATCATAAATAGCATTGGCAAGAGTCCACGCGTGACTTGTATGTCCTCCTGCGCTTGCTCCGGTCAGACGACAACGAATTCCAGACGTGAGCCAACATTTCATGTGCACGGGGAAGCACAATGATCAATGGATTTGGCGTTGTTTGGGATGTTTATGTAATCGGAGATGTAATATACTTTAATATCAATAAAATTCCTTTTTGAAAAAAAGAGAGAGTTTCTTGACGATAATTGGCAGACTAAACAGATCGCATCGCCCCTCGATCATTTCTTATTAGCTGATAAGAATCACTGTCGCCCTCTTCAGCTAATGGACAAGCGAAAAGGCAGCGATTCACTAACACCACTGGATCCCGTGCTTGTCATCCCCTTCAAATTCTTTCTTTCAAGGAC
This sequence comes from Eragrostis curvula, assembly GCA_007726485.1. Taxonomy (NCBI): domain Eukaryota; kingdom Viridiplantae; phylum Streptophyta; class Magnoliopsida; order Poales; family Poaceae; genus Eragrostis; species Eragrostis curvula. The sequence continues at coordinate 13,363,228 of RWGY01000005.1, forward strand.
TCCACAATATTTAACTTGCGAAAAGCGCTTTATGTTTGCCATTGATGACAGAGTAATCCCGATGCAAATTTCGCATTTTCAGATTCCACATCTTGTGAATGTGAGCTGCCACTTGCGTTCCTCATTCCTCACTGGTAGGGTAGCAGGCTGCAGGCTATTTAAGAAACCGAGCCGTGGCGCGCAACAACGACATGGTTGTGCCCCTGCTCCCGTGGTCCGTTGCTGCACCACCACGCCGGAACATGTTCCCGTTACTCTGCGACACGCTCGCCTCATGACCACCATTATCATAAGCTACAATACGTACGTGCCACCAAGTCACCGCGTGCATCCCTCATGTCATGCTTCACAATCACAACAACGATGCCCATGTGCTCTTTCACTGCTCGCAGATCATTCACTGATGAGCGGCGCCGAGCTGTTCATCCGGGAGGATCTGAGCCTCTCTCTCCGACACGCAAACCAAGGTGCTACTCACATTGTCGTGTCTATGCAACGCGTACATGCTCGTGTCGTGTCCATCGTCGCCGCCGGCTGGGCAGGGGATGCACGAGCGATTAATTGGGACACACATCGCGGCCATGAGGAGGGCGTTGGCGAGCACGAGCGTGGCGCGGCGGCCCAGCATGTCCCCTGCCCAGCCGGCGGCGACGATGGACACGACACGAGCATGTACGCGTTGCATAGACACGACAATGTGAGTAGCACCTTGGTTTGCGTGTCGGAGAGAGAGGCTCAGATCCTCCCGGATGAACAGCTCGGCGCCGCTCATCAGTGAATGATCTGCGAGCAGTGAAAGAGCACATGGGCATCGTTGTTGTGATTGTGAAGCATGACATGAGGGATGCACGCGGTGACTTGGTGGCACGTACGTATTGTAGCTTATGATAATGGTGGTCATGAGGCGAGCGTGTCGCAGAGTAACGGGAACATGTTCCGGCGTGGTGGTGCAGCAACGGACCACGGGAGCAGGGGCACAACCATGTCGTTGTTGCGCGCCACGGCTCGGTTTCTTAAATAGCCTGCAGCCTGCTACCCTACCAGTGAGGAATGAGGAACGCAAGTGGCAGCTCACATTCACAAGATGTGGAATCTGAAAATGCGAAATTTGCATCGGGATTACTCTGTCATCAATGGCAAACATAAAGCGCTTTTCGCAAGTTAAATATTGTGGAGTCCTTGAAAGAAAGAATTTGAAGGGGATGACAAGCACGGGATCCAGTGGTGTTAGTGAATCGCTGCCTTTTCGCTTGTCCATTAGCTGAAGAGGGCGACAGTGATTCTTATCAGCTAATAAGAAATGATCGAGGGGCGATGCGATCTGTTTAGTCTGCCAATTATCGTCAAGAAACTCTCTCTTTTTTTCAAAAAGGAATTTTATTGATATTAAAGTATATTACATCTCCGATTACATAAACATCCCAAACAACGCCAAATCCATTGATCATTGTGCTTCCCCGTGCACATGAAATGTTGGCTCACGTCTGGAATTCGTTGTCGTCTGACCGGAGCAAGCGCAGGAGGACATACAAGTCACGCGTGGACTCTTGCCAATGCTATTTATGATTGTTATTGTTAACATCTAATCATTGTATAACTCATTTTTACACCTAATCTTGCTAGATACACCAATATAATCTAAAGCATGGTCCCTAAAAATTTGTTTCTAGAAAAAAGATATTTACACAACGGAAAATGTATTAGTATTGCTATATATCTAAAGCACTAGTTATTTTTATCGCTAGTTTATGACAACAAACACTTCAATTTCTTATTCTGACCTGGGTTTTGTGCTACTAGTTCCAAATATTATGCAATTACATGAATATTGCAATTACTAGATACAAACAACAATGCACGTAAAGATCATATTGCCAACAATAAAATTTTCACTATGTTTTTTTAACGGAATGAACAGGAGAGCCTTCCCTTATTGGTATTATATTAATTCAAAGGGCATGCTATAAATACAGGGCATCCGAATTCAAATATTGTAGCTATCTGCTTCAGTTTTCAGAAACTATCCTTTATGGATAACCAATGATTATTTTTTAATAAACTTTTCTGCATAAAAGGTTCATAAATTGGATAACTCAAATAATGTGTAATATATATTTTAGGAACAAATTTCGAAAGCTATTGTCTGCCTAGGGAGTATAATATGTAGCCCATAATATGATAGATCTTTAATTACACCTCTCTCTTCAAATGCGGCCATGTTCGTCAAAGTTGCCGATATCCACGGCAGTAAATAAAATTACAACCATTTAGTAGTAATCCATCGGCGAAAAAATTAAGGCCCCTTACCGATAACAAGGCGAACACACAAAAATAGTAGCTTCTAGACGAATTGTGGGCTGCCATGTCAATCTTGCCGTGGCAGCTGCCTCGGTCCTTCATTGCTCCAACAACTGCCAAAGCAACGCTGCCATCTCCTCCCTATGAGGTAGTTGATGAGCAGCAGCCGACGGCCCCGGCCTCCAAAGAATCCAAACTCGCCATGGTGCAGAACTGAAAGCTCGCCCACCATATGGCGATGCATCTTCTTCATAGCTGATGGACGACAAGCTAGCTCCCTGACGCCGCAGTGGCATCCAACATGTGGTGGAGGGTAACAGCTCCACCATCACTGGCTTGATGGCTTGAGTTCCCTGCTACGCTCTCGACTGGGAAGAGCAAACAAACAAGCCATATCTGGAAAAAATTTCACTAAGATGGGTGTGCCCAAGTCATTGACGATGGCATACTTGCTCACCAGCCACACAACCAAAGATTTGTTGTGTGGTTCTGTGCAGTGGAGAGAAAATAAATGAGAGAGAGACCTATAGTTGCTAGCAGAGAAAGGAAAAGAGAAACCTGAAGACGCCCGAAGCTTATAGTGTACTGCAAAACCGGATGACCACTTCATTCGGGCTCTCTAGAATTTTAGTTAAACATTTGCAACGAAAGGTTTCCTATTATTTTCTTTGATGCAACACAATGACGTATAATTGATATATTATCACCCATTTTTATATTTCATATATACTTGAAGTGAGGGCATGTAAAGAGTTGATTCCAAAAGTAGATGAATGAAAACCACAGTAAGTGAAATTATTGACACATTTTCAACCGCGGGTTTGACTTCCAAAGGGTCGTACTGCGCTTTTGAATTCTGATGTGAGACAGTCACATGCATGCCATTCAAACGAAAAGCCGTCTATGATAAATAAGTACTCACTCATATGAATACACGCACACAACTCCTACCCTTATGAGCGTAAATGAGTGCTCACCTTTATGAACACACGCACACAAACTCCTACCACTATGAGCGCCTTCGAAAGACTGGCCAACTGGTCTTGAGATTCACGTAGTCACCTCCCACTGAATCCACAATTAATGCCATTAAATCCTAAAAATTTCGCTCCCGCAAGGAGTCGGTAGCCATTAGGCTAGAGGCCCTTTCGCAATATCTTTGTTAACCTACATGGAAACCTAGTTCCACAACTTTCTTCAGCTGAAACTAAAATATCAATGAGCCTAGGAACAGGGCTAGCACATAATTGCACATTTTTTAGAAAAAGGAATTTTATTTGGGCCTCTGAGGTACCGCACACAGCCTTAGTTACATTGTAGCGCGCCTATGCTTGTCCGCAATAGCCGACACGCATATAGCCTGATTTCTTACATGGAAAAAAGAGAGAATGATATAAATTTAGTACACATGAATATCAGTACTAAAAGTCGCCTACATCCAGTATCTATTAAGATCACTTTTCACCTCCGTAAATTATGCCCAGATGATTGCTTGCTAATAATGGTATGCAATTGTAGACACCCTCACAAGACTGGAAGACCGCCGTCGAGGAAGAGGAATTAATATATGCAGCTCGTCGTAAATATGAGAATGGCGGTCTTCTTCGACAGACTTGCTGTCAGGAACTCCGGCAGCTACCGCCTCGATCTGCCAAGAGGGCAGATCCGGACAACACCAGCCACCAACCTCGTGAACTATCAGACTGTCGATTCCATCTGAGCATGAAGGTTGAACACATAGATGATCTACTGGATGCAACATATGGCAAGATCGAGCCCTATAACCATAGCCACCATGCATGACTTCGTCGATCTGGAAAGTCCCCATCTGGCCACAAGCACCGTGGGCATAGCACACATGTAAACGGCCTCCACAGGCAATCAATATGAGATCACCGTTGTTCGTATATTGGTCGCCGAGGCGTCTGATCCAGCCCCGGGAAGCAGATTCTGTCGGAGCGTGGTTTATGATAACAGCATTGCCTCCGCCGCTAGATCGTGGTGGACGCCGATGTCGTCGTGCGCTCGCTGGCACGCCAATTGGCCACGTAACTGACATGGAACCAGATCAATAGGAGACTTATCCGGAGCCATGTGCCCATGGGGAGGAAGGCGGTACAAGAATTTCACCTGACGTCACCCGATCGCAGTCGACGACGTCGTGCGACCTGCATCACCGCACAACCGCCGTCATGCACACATCGTCGCGCTAATCGGCCTGATCTGGCTGCCGCCGTCGAACTGATGAGCACAGCCGCCAAATCATCCTCGAAATCGACTCGGAGGAGGAAAACGAGATCGACAGCCCCGCCATCGCCATCCTTGGCGTCGCCCGGGTTGTGCCGGCCTTGAGCTCCGGCGGCGGCAAGGTGAAGGGACGGGAACGGTGGGGCGAGAGGGTGCCAGCGCTGTGTCGCCTCTCGAGTCGCCCTATTATGCACTAGCCGCGATGAGACTAGAGCATGGCAGGACGATCTCCACGCTGCGCGTCGACACCAGCGGACCGAACCCAACCGAGAATGTACGCTGCGACGAAAGCGAGCACCGAGACGACTCATGCTGCCGCCATGGCGCGGACGCGAAGAGCCAGGCGAGCGAGGTCAGCGCGGCGGTGACGCCGGTCGTGCATGGTGGCGAGGAGGAGCGGGCGCCGGCCGACGCGGTGGCGAGGATGAAGCCCGTTTTGGCCACCCCCGACGGTGACGGTGGCGCCGAGGACGGCGGTGTCGGAAGCCATTTATGCCGGCTTTCCTGAACACGAGCGGGCTGTACAGCACGACGGCCTCGATGCCCGACGCGTAGTGGAAGAACTGCAGCCGTGTCGGCGATGGCTGGACGAGCGGCTCCCTCCACACACCTGTGGTGTTGTCCGGCGCCTGACTCGCCTCGGCGTGTCGACCGCCCGCGCAGAACGAGCCACCGCGGCAACTCCGGCATGGCGAGCACACCGCGCGGCGAGGATCAAGGGCGGGAGCACGCCGCTGCCGTAAATCACGCGCCGGCCGAGGCCCGCTGGCATTCCGGCGAGGAGGATGCCCCTGAGCGGTGCATAGCGAGTAGCAGTGTTCGCATACTATAGCCCATTAGGATTTTGTCATGAACCGTGGCGCAGGCGAAGTCAAACGAGTTATGAGATGCGGATGAGGGGAGGGGAGGAGCGACACCCTGATGTCATCGTCGCCGTCACGCGAAATGGTCGATCGCCGGCGACGGCAATCCAAACGAGATGACTGACGAACCCGATCTGTTCAATTGTCGGTCAAACCTGTGATGGGTAAGCAGAATTCCTAATTAGGGGGTGGTCCCTGGCCTACCTGCGGCTCAGATTGGTCGGGGATTGTTTGACGCGCGCGTGGACCGGGTCTCCTTCCCAGGCAAGCAGCCGCGGCGACCAGCGAGGCCTCCCCCCGTCAAGAGCGGCGTTCCCATTCTAGCTTCTTCTGCTGCCACTGCTCAGCCATATGATGTTAATCCACTAATCCTTCATATGCCAGTCTCCTCGTTAAACATCCCCTGGGGCCAGAGGCGCCAACAAAGTGGCGCAAAATCTGGTCGTCAACGGATCCTCCTCTCTAAAGGCGATGTCAAGCAAGGGTTAAGCAGAGGTTACGGTAACAGGGTACCAGGTCTGCAGAGCAGGCAATGATCTGTCTGCTGCCGTCGACCGTCACACACACAGTCCTGCGAGGTGTGATGGAAGCGGGACTGACTCGAGACGAACACGCTGTGTCTTTGCGATTGCCTCGAGCCTACGGAACGCTGACGTAAGGTGAGCTGTCGCTCTGAGCCGTGCTATTTGTGGCATGATCTCGGTCGTAACCGAGGCTTGGCTTGCGTTGCCCCTTATCTAGGATACCCCCACTGCTGACAAGATATGCTCCAGGTACACACTGGAGGATGTTTATTTGACAAGTGTGAGGATCGTGTAATTTGCAACTATCCTAGTGTTTTCAGGCATCCACACTTTGCTCTCGTTCTCGTAGGAGTCATATAACCTATAAACTTGTGGCCAGGTAAAAGGGAATTAGATGGATCCTGGATGTGCAAAAATCTACAAATAATTTACATGCTTATTAACTTGTGCCTTCTTTCACATAATATAGTCTCAAAGCAACAAAGTGTGTACTACATTGATCCAAGTGCAAGTGTAGACAATAAAGGGGCATATGGAAGAGTATTAGAAATTGGTGTTATCTTGATTTTACCAACATATATAGAAGATCTTAAAAATGATAATGAACAGTTTAAACTTGATGAAACTATAAGAAACATCTTTGTCCATATTTATCATAATAACTTCCATATAATTACTATCCTAACTGAGATTAGTGTATACCTAATCTCTTTTGACTAAATGTTACTACAAACAAAATTTAAGTCAAAGTAGCACCAAAAAATACAACACAAGCTATTTATAGATCATGGGAATGATAAGAAACTTACATATGTAAATGACTTCTTGTAAATGACTTCAAGATTAAGAGTGAACTTGGAAACAGTCCTATATGGAAGATTAGTGCACATGAGTCTCGAGGGATACAATAGAGTGATAGATGAAGGTATAGGAGTCCTTCTTTTGTAACCAAGCAAATCATTTGTATGCTGATAGATTATCCATGTCTGTTGTCCAAAACTGTCTAAAAACTTAAGAGCGCAATATGGACTAAGAATGCACTCGACAATGCAATGGTTAACCTGCAATCGATAAGTGTTTGTTACATAAATCACATCTAAACTCAATTTAAGGGTTTCATTGTTCATATTTATAAGGGAAACAAAACGTCAGGTCGTAGTTTGTTAGGAGTTTAGCTGCTAGGCGCCGGTCCGCCCGGAGAAAGCCGCGTCGTGTGCTAGAGCGAGGTGCTCGTCCAGGAGCGGGTCATGCGGATCAGGAGCGCGGAAGCCGGGCATGGAGGACGTTGCATCGTTGTGTTCTCTCGGCTGATAAGTAGCCCTTGTACTCCAACGTTTTGAGTTGCCAGTCCAGGAAATAAACGCTCGCCGAGATACAGGCCGTTACGGCGGCCGCGGCGTTCAGCGCCATTGACGAGTGCTCAAGCTCTTGCGTGTGTTCCAGTGAGCTGTGAGGGTAGTGTGTATCCGGGCTGCGCCAACAGACGAAAAACTGCAGCCCGACGACGCAGACGAGGACGCGGCGCACACTCGCCGACGTCCGGACGATTTCGTTCGAGACGCCGTCGCCGGCGCCACCGGTCTGCGGAGCTTTTGCGGCCGCTTGCTTGATCTCCTCTAGACGTAGGCCGGCCTCGGTTGGGGTGTCCGAGGTGCGCAGGAGCACGGCGTGAGCCTTGTCGTGGCGCCCGCGCGTCGCGAGCCACTGGGGAGACTCCGGCACGGCGAGCACCGCGGCCGCGAGGAGCACCGGCGGGAACACGCCGACGGCGTACATGACGCGCCAGCCGAGGTGCACCGGCATGCCGGCGAAGGCGTAGTTGGACACGTATCCGAGGAGGGTGCCGAGGTTGATAAACAGCTGCATTAGCAGTTAGCACACATCAGCCAAGAGTAATTATAAGCTTCCAAATCAAGCGAGCGATTAATTGTCGCGTACATCAAGCAAGGTGGACAGGACGCCGCGCGATGACGCCGGCGAGATCTCGGCGTTGTAGACGGGCACCACGACGCGGACGAACCCGGAGCCCAAGCTGGTGCCGATGCGGGCGGCCATGAGCGCGGCGTAGCTGCCGCCGAGGGACATGGCGAGCGCGCCGGCCATGAGCAAGGCGTTGGCGAGCACGAGCGTGGCGCGGCGGCCCAGCATGTCGCCCGCCCACCTGGCGGCGGCGATGGACACGAGCATGTACACGTTGCTGCAGCCGACGAGCACTTCGGTCTGCGCGTCGGAGAGGCCCAGGTCCTCCCGGATGAATTGCTCGGCGCCGCTCATCCGTGAAAGATCTGAAAGCAGTGAAAGAGAGAGTACATGAGTGTCGTTGTAGTTGTGAAGCGTGACGAGGGATGTGACTCCTTAGCGGCACGTAGTACTGTAGCTCATGAGAATGGTGGCCATGGAGGCGAGCGAGGCGCAGACGAACCGGAACATGTTCCGGCGTGGCCGTGGTCCAGTGGACGACGGGAGCAGCGGCGCAACCGTGTCAGCGGCGGCATGCGCCATGGCTCTGTTTCTTAATTGACCTGCAGCCTCCTACCATTGAGGACTGAGGAGCGCAAGTGGAGCTGTAAGTGGTGGCTCACAAGAAGTGGAATCTGAAGCGCGAAACTCGCATCGGGATTAGTCATCAAGGGCAAATATAAAAACGTGTTTCTTAAATTAAACTAGTAAGGTGACCCGCGCAAGACTTGTTACATTGCTATTTTGTGATGACCCCTCTAACGGTATCTAATAATTGAAATATAAATAAACATTCAGTAAGCTTTATAGCATAACGTGAAGGCTTAAATAATGATCTTGTGCATATTTTAGCTTTTAAATTGTGCATCATAATCATAATCAGCTTACGAAATATCTTTGTTGTCTGCAGCGCCTTCAGATCCTTAGGATATCATAATCCGCTAACGGATATCTTTGTTGTCTCGCTAAAACATGATTGACCGTTGATTGTCCCCTTCCTCGAGCAGTTTGCAAGCTGACATGAACCGCAGGCTCGTTCCTGCCCGTTTTTTAAGCTAATGGCCAGTCCTGCTCGTTCTGCAACCCCTCACGTGCCACCCTCCATGACTCTGTTCGCTTGCTACCACATGGCCTGCAAATCCTCTAACTGATTAATGGTTACGTCTCAGGACCGTCTGGTGCCACCCATCACCAGACCGTCAAGTGTCTTCATCTTCATCTTCAGCTCGCTCAACTCTGACCCAATGCAAGGTGGCAAAGTTTCCTCCACTCATGATTCTGCTTCACCGAAGTCGGTCGTGTCATCGACTGTTTTCTCCTACTCCACCACGCGCCGTTCGTTCTTTTGCAAAAAAACAGAATCTCTCCCTAGCAAAGGCATGGGACATGCCAAACTTTCTAGACCTTTTTCACTTGCCCTTATCTGAGCAAGCATATAATCAAATGCAGCAATTGCTAGGAATTTTGGAGAATACTAATCTTGAAGGCGAGAAAGACATATGGTCATATATTTGGGGAAATGGAGTTTACTCAACATCTAAGGCCTATAAGGTAATGAAAGGACATGCTCATGTGGATAAAGCTTTCAAATGGTTGTGGAGATCGTCAAGTCAACCAAAACATCAAGTCTTCTTTTGGCTGCTAATGAAGGATAGGTTAAATACAAGGGGAATGCTGAGGAGAAGGAACATGTTTCTGGATTCATATGTGTGTGAGCTGTGCATCCTACAAAGAGAAGAAACTCTCATGCATTTGTTCATTAGATGCAATTTTGCCAAGGCATGCTGGGAATCAATTGGAATTAACATACCAAGACATTTGCAGATATTACCTTTAATAAAGTGGATCAAAAGAAGGCTCAATGTGCCATTTTATATGGACATAATAATTCTGATGTGTTGGAGCATTTGGAAAGAGAGGAATAATTGGATATTTCAAGGACTGGATCCCACAATTGCTAATTGTAGAGCAACATTCTTCAGTGAGCTGCATATGGTTGTCCATAGAGCTAGAAAAGGAATGGCTGATCCTTTAAAGTTATGGATCCAGCTAGTCATCTGATTGTTTTTTTCTTTTTCTTGTTTTTTGATTTACTTCATGTAATCTTAATTCTTTTTATTAAATATATTAATCTGTAGGGGGCTCTCCCCTCCAGTTCCTTCAAAAAAAAAAAGAGCACAGGCAACCATTCAACTGTTGTAATGTAGGTTGACATGCGCTCACCTTGCGCTAGCTAGTGGACTGCGGCAACAATAACCACGATATAGTGCGGGCGAGTCATTGAACACTGCCTGAAGCTCATGGTTCTCAAATCCGAATGCCTCGGTATATAGAGGATTCTAATGGCTTCCTTCAAAATTTTCAGATGCCATCCGTGTCTGATTTGGGCCTTTGGCATAGCTTTATTCACACGTGAGACCTCCTTCTCCTCACCATGGTGGATGCAGACCTTCTTGAAAAAGGTAAGACATGACTTTTGCTGCATCACGGCGCGCGAGTCGGCGAGATCAGCACATCGACGTGACTTGGCTGGACATACCAAGGAGGCAGGGACGTTGGATGCGCATTGGTTGCGGCAAAGCTTGATGCGAGCAGCAGGCGAACACCGGCGTCATGCAGACCTCCATCGCATGACCGTCTTAGACTGACCGCAACAGTATCCTGTATTTTTTTCCCTCCAAAGGAATATTCCATGTCTCCTGTAAAAGATTCCAGCCTCCAAAAGCAAATTCGTTGCAACAGTGAACGGGATCGCGTCCTCCATCCGCCGCCTCCCGCGCCCCTGCTCCGGCGCCGCCGCCTCCCGCCTCTCCCCCTGCTTCCCGGTCGACGTGCCCCTGCTCGGCGCGCCGGTGGAAGTCGCGGCGCCCCTGCTCCGTGCTGGGCGCGCCGGTGGACGTCGCGGCGGCGCGGCGCCCCTGCTCCGGGCTGGGCGCGCCGGTGGACGTCGCGGCGGCGCGGCGGCCCTGCCCAGCAGACCCTGCTCGACGGCGCCCCTGCCCGTCGTCTTCAACAAGTCAATTAATTTTGGTTCCTTCCGTCGCGACCGTCCCTGCACCGTCGTCGCAAGCCTCGACGGCCGGCAACTGCTCCTGCAGCTCCTTCACGCTCCGGCAGCTCCAAGGTGCGGATGTGCAGACGGCAAAGAGAATTGCAATGAGCCAATGAGACATGGCCTTGCTTGCTAGTACTACCTTCCATGTAAAGAATTTTGTTCCATTTCAGTCTGCTTGGTTGAGATGCTTCTGAATTCTGATAAAATGCTCACCAATTGCTACTTTGAGTACTCTGAGATAGAAACACTAGAGTGCTTACTTTCCTAGTTTGCATCTAAATTAAACAGGAACCAACAATATCCAATATCTATGTCTGTCAGGTCTCACTGCTAGAATAACCAATATTATGTTTGGTTGAGTGGATGGCAATCTTGGCTGAGTGGATGACAATTTCTTTTGCTTGCAGGGCACCAATCTTGCATGCGATGGTAGTGGAGGAGGATCTTGTCGATCTTGTGAATCTTGTGCATAATGGATATCCCACGTCCATCGGTACGGCTGCACCAAACATTGGAAGAAGAAGATGATGATTGTACCTTGCTTCGGTTTTTGATTTAAGAGGATCAGCCGAATTATGAGTTGCTTGACGACAGCGAAGAGATAGACACCAAACAATATCTATGTTATTTATTGGAATTCATGAGAGTTGTACTGTTTTTGAATTCATGAGAGTTGTACTTTGTAATCATACAAAATTCAGTTCAGTTCACTGTGTATGAATAAGGGTTACTCTCATTTTGAATTCTTGTATTTTGAATTGTTCAGAAATACAAACAGAGCCTTGTAGTTTGAATTCTGTACACTGCAGAATAGCACACTGTGTTCAGCTGAATTCTGTACACTGCAGTTGGAGAGCTTTTTCAAATTTTTCAAGCATGCACAGGTAGCACAGAATAGCAGCTGCATGTGATCTCTGTTTTCTAGCTCCATGAAGCATTTATCTCAAAACAAAAAAGCGTAAGAAGCATGGGCTGTCCAGAAAATAGCACATGAATCCAGCATGAATATTGCAATGACAGAATCAACCTCTGTTTGATGCATGAGAGACAGTACAGAAAATAGTTGAAAGAAATTCCATATAAGTGACCTGATCAATTACACACTGAAACAGCCTGACAAGCAATCTGTACACTTGATCAGTTACACCAAAATTCCATATAATAGCTTGACCTCAGATAAATATCAAGTACCTGTCAAATGAACAAACAGGATTTAACTTGCACAAACAGGATTTAACTTGATAGGTATTTGACAGGGAACAAGCATTCTGGAACTTAAGTTCAGAGAGCTGGAGATATTCATATAGATCACAAGTCACTCCCCATTGGACGTTTTCTGGCTGGTGAGGCACCATCAGGATCAAGATCCATAAAGTTGTGCTGCTCACTGGTGAGGTCATTGTCCTTGGAAGCGCTGTTTTAAGGATTGTCCAGCTTCCTTTTGAGATCCATCCATTTGGGCTCATCTTTCAAGATCTGCCAGCAGTGTAGGAGGGTGAAATTATGCTTCTCTATGGCAGCAGTGTAGGAGGGTGAAATTATGCTTCTCTATGGCAGCAGTATAGTACTGAAATATCACATTACAGTATAGTAGTGAAAAGCTCAACAGTTCAAGAGAAGCATACATATTATGTGGCATGAACAATTTTCAGATAGCAGGCATATGATGTTGTCCAAAGTGAGAAGCATATAAGTAGCAGACAAGCATCAGACCAAAGTGACAATTTTTTTCGTAGCATCAGACCAAAGTGACAATTTTTTTCGGTAGCATCAGACACTAAGTTAACAGCATCAGACAAGCATATGAGTAGCAAATGGTGACTGCATTTTTTTCAGTGAAAGAGAAGTCACAAGTTGACACTAATTTTTTTCAGTGAAAGTGAAATCAATGTAAAAATGGTGACTGTGCCGCACATGCTGAATTTTCATAATCATTCAGAGTACAAAAAGGACTGATACTGAATTATTGGCCAAATAGCAATGAGTTATTGACAGTTTGAGAAACTTGATGACTGCAGAGTTACAAGGGATGACCAGACAAACACTACAAGTAACTGTATTGCCAAGTTGGAGACCAGAATGATCAATGAATTCAGATAAAGTGACAATGGTAGATAGGTGTATATTTCAAATCAGTCACCACACCAGCAATTGGGGCAATTCAGAATATCCTCTGCAACTTCACACAAGCAAAACGACAAAGAATTATTGAGCAATCATGCTACCTCTAATCTCGTGGAACTGATGAATTTGGGGCACACAATAACCACTTTAAGCAAGCATATCGACAATGCAGCAAGAACCCCACATTGATGAACTCCCACTGTACTTACCCAAAGAAAAGATTCAGATGTCCATGTTTTTTATGTCTCTTTGAAGAATTCAATACACCTCCACTAGCAGGCAGAATTTAAGAAAGCAAAATTATCTGTCGTGGTGTCGTGGTGCAGGGGAGGCACGGCGCCGAGGCGTAGGGGAGGCCGGAGACGGTGCATCGAGGAAGCAATTCAAGATCCAACGCTCTCCAGGTGGCCCTCTCCAGGATGTTGCCACGACGGCGTCGAGAACCAGGTGGAGGCGGCGTCGACGGGCAGGTGGAGGTGGCGTCGAGGTGCTGACGAGGCGGCGAGGCGGGCGCGGCGACGGCGAGGCGGCGACGGTGACGGCGACGGGGGAGGCGACAGGGACGCGGCGACGGCGAGGCGGGTGCGTGACGGGGGAGGCAGCGGGCGCGTTTGGCGGACGGCTGGGCAGCCTCCAGATTTGGCGGCGGGCGAGCGGAGCCTGGACAATGGCGGCTGCTTTAGCGGCTTCTGCTGCACCGGGTACCGGGTGTTGGATCCACTAAATTTAGGGTACCGGGTGGCTTAGCGGGCCTTGTTGCGGTCAGTCTTAGATAGTCCACGGTAGAGAATGATTAAGTGCAGGACACATAGGGGTATACTTGCTAATCGTATTCCGGCAAGATTCACGCATTTGGTGTAAGCTCTCGATGGGTTTCGATATTAAATCAATTTAACTCTTTCCCCTTTTTTTTAGTGGTGTGACTGGCCCATCGCTGCATTTCGCTTGTCCATTAGCTGATGAGAGCGACAGTGATTCTTAATTATCACCTAATACGACATGATCGAGGGGCCTGGCCGGTGATGCAATCTGTTTAGTCTGCCAATTATCATCAAGTAACTCTGATCACTGTTTGTCCCCGTCCACAGGTAACGTTAGTTCGCGCGTGGAATTTGTCATCGTCTCCGCAGGAGGACACAGTGCTCAAGCGTGAACTCTTGCCAATGTATCTGTGAATGTTACTTTTAACATATCTTTCGAAAAAAAGAATGTTACTTTTAACATGTAATCATTGTATAATTCTTTTTAAAGTAGGTACAACGCTACTTATAGGCAGTCTCATAGCCTGTCTCATGCAACGCCACGTAGGATTTTTGATGAGGTGGAAGAGAGAGAGGGAGGTAAAAAAGAAAGAGACGGTTGTTTTGCGAGGCAATCACTTCAAGCGCTAAAATTTATGAGTATGAGACAACTTACACACTATTGTACGAGTTGTAGTTGCCATGCAATTCATAAACATTCATTTTCTTATCCATAAATTAAGGGAAGATGAAATTACTATGAGACAACTAAAACAATCATCTACTTTATGTGTGGTCTCATAAATCGTCTTATAATTACGTGTCATGCATGAGACCACCTATGAGACAACACATTTGTACCTGTCCTTACACCTATCTGGCTAGATATATAAATATAATCTAAAGCATTGTACCTCAAAGAATTTTATTCTGGAAAATGATATTTATACAGAGAAGATATTAGTATTGCTACATGAGATTCGATGACTGATCTAGGCTATAAATTTATATGTCCAAAAGCACTATTTATTTGAACTCTAGTTTATTACAACAAACACTTCAAGTTTGTTCTTTTGGACCTGGATTTTGTATTACTAGTTCCCCATATTATGCAGTTTCCATGAAGATTGCAATTACTAGATACAAATTACAAGATAAAGTTGCCGACAATGAAAATTTTCACTATGTTTTCTAATAGAATGAATAGGAGAGGGAATCCAAATTCAAAGATTCTAGCTATACTGTTTTGTTTAATAATTTAAATTTTTATGAATAAAGGTTCATATGTTGGGCGAACTAAAATACTATATAATACATATTTATGGAAGAAAAATTGAATGCTATTGCCTTCTTAGGGATTATAGTATCACTAACCATGGTTCGTATGCCACCCTATTACCCACTGCCACACTTTGCTGCTCGAAAGTTTTTCTCACCTCCGCAACAAATTCGCCACACGCGCTCACATCGAATTCACCCACCGCTGCCTTGGTTTCAAAATCCACCGCTGTCACTCCTCTTCCAAAATCCCGTGTCACCTCCCACATTCCAAACTCTCATTTCGAGCTTTTGTCTCCGCCACCTACCATTGTAACAGTGCACTGTCACCTACCTCGCCTTCCATCATAACCACATGAGCGCCCACTTGCAGGAGCTCCGCATCCCAACCATCAAAACCTGCTGCATGATAAAAATTATCATGTAACAGTGCAGTTGAGCATGATAAAGACTAGAAGCCTCTGCCACCCTTGACCAGGAACTGGTGTTGTCTCTATCGCCTTGGATAGGAACTCGATACAACGTTAGTTTCCCACTCTATCATGGATTTTGTTTAATTTGGTTGCACTGTAAATCATCTTAGGCAGTTATACGCCAAATCAATGAATTTATTTGTCTAGAGCAGGGTTTATGCATCATAATATTAGTAGTGGTTACTAGAATTTCAATTCAATGATTTTCTAATGAGAGTGGATTTTGTGCCCGCAAGGTCAGGTGCCCATGTGATTTCACTGCCGTTTGATTTTCTGGATGCCTTGGACAGCCAGGGTGCTTATTATTCTAGGTTGAACCGTAATCAGCCTACACCCACCGAAGACGTCAAGTCTTTTCACCCTAGCGTTGCAGCTTTCCATCGCTCCTTTCAAAACACGGATCGAGGTAGTACGGAAGGAGGTGAAAGGCAATACGGAATCCAACAATTTCAAAACACGGATCGAGACAGTACGAAAGGATATGATAACAATATATACGAAAATTATTTGTGATGAAAAAAATTAAAATACATTAGCAACTGCGGCAGAATTATGAAACTTTATTAGTTGTGAAACATACATTTGGAAGTAACAAAATACAAGATGGCATACCATCTAGTTGGCACCATTCCAAGCTGACATGGATTCATAAATACTTGATTGGGATATTAGCTAGTATAGGAACTTTGCACACTGCACGATGCGAACCAAGTGTGTCAGAAAGAAAATTCGACGTCTAACGGTGCTGACTAAAATATTATTTCTACCACGGGCACAAGATGAAGCGCGTGCAAACGAGCTGCTACCCAGACCAAGCACGCAGCGAACCATCAAGAAATATTTCTTTAATCCACACTGGGACGGAAGGCACATGCACCAGGCTGCAGCACCAAAGCACCCTCGGTCATTTGATTTGATTATTCTATTCCGCGGCTTTTCATCCCCCTACACCCGAGACAGGCCTATGCCTAGCTGGGTTTATCGTCGTCTAAGTATTAAATAAAGTTTAATGACAAAATTTTTTTACAGATGGGTACATCTTTAGAAGACGAATCTAATGAGCCTAATTAATCTATGTTTTGCTACAGTGATGCTACAGTAATGCTACAGTAAATATCGTCTAATCATGGCTCAACTACCCTCGTTAAATTCGTCTCACGATTTAGAGGGGGATTCTGCAGTTAGTTTTGTAATTAAAGTTTATTTAAGACAAGATTCTTTTTGTTTAGACCCCTCTAAATTTTAGACTCTAAAACGCCGAACGCGCCCTAACTAGCTTCCCCGCCAGAATTGACTAATTTCAGTGGATTACACGTGTCGAGCAAATAAAAGGTGGGCACCTGGCCCTATGCACTCAGGATAGATTCCCTTTTCTAATTTGTTGTTAACTAAAAATGAATAAAGCAAAGTTATTTTGCATCATCTTCCAGACAAAAAAAAAATAAAGTTGGTACATGCATTAATTGCAATTTGTGTTTAACATGTCACGAGTTAGCATGATGCACAACATATGCAAGTTTCCTGTAAATCTGCAAGTCTCACAAGTTGGCATGATGAACAGCATCCTATTGATGATGATCTGATGAGGCAATAATATTGAAACTTTGTTTGACAAAACATTTCAATTATTTGTTGATGCCACCATTCAGCTTAAACCTACTTTAACATATTGAAAACTTGGTTAATCAACTTTCTTCACCTTACTAAATGATCACTGAGCCTAGGAACAGGGCAAGTAATTGCACATATCGTTATGCATCTGACCTGCACTTGCTGCTATCTGACTAGAGCACAGCAGGATAATGCTCACTGTCGAAACTTGTATAATCATCATTTCTAGGCTGTGTCCCCTGGCAACCGTGTGTGCACAAACACACACGCGACCATCGCCGCGCCAGCGTAGACGAAGAAGCACCCAGCTGGCTTGGTGATCCAGCCCGAGGCTCGCGGCCTGCGCGCGCAGCCGCAGCGGCACGATCTCCGCGTTGTACGTCGACACCAGCCCCACCGAGAACGCTGCGACGAAAGCGAGACCCGAGACGACGCACGCCGCTGGCGCGGACACGAGGCCAGCAGCGCGACGGCGACGCCGGCCGGCTGGCCGACACGGTCGGAGGAGAGGGTAGTGAACACGAGGATATGTCTTGGCCGGGACATCGACAGCGACGGTGTCTTATGCCGGCCACGCCGGCTTTCCTGAGCACGAGCGGGCACGACGGCCTCGATGCCCGACGCGTGGTGGAAGAACTGCAGCCCAGGCGAGGACCCGGCCGGCGCACGCTCGGCGACTGCATGCCGGACGAGCAAGCGGCTCCCTCCACACGCCAGCGGCGGTGTCGTCCGGCGCCTTGACGTCGACGGCCGGCTGCTTGATCTCGTCGAGGCGGAGGGCGGCCTCTCGTAGGTACAGTACAGTGCCTCATGAGGTGGAGGGCTCCTTGATGATGCGAGGTGCGCACGAGCCCCACGCGAGCCTCCGCGCATGGCGAGCACCGCGGCGGCGAGGGACACGGGCGGGCGAGGGCAACCGAAACGAGATACCACGGAACTGACTGACGAACCCGAGATCTGTTCAATAATTCAATGGGACATTTGTGTTTTTACCCTCATTTTGAACTCTAATTCTGATTTTATCCTCACTTTTTTGACTTTGTGATTTTACCTTTAGTTTTTCAACATGAAACCAGATCTTACCCTCAGTAGGGGTAAAATCAGAATAATTCTATTTCGATTTTACCCCTAGTAGGGGCCAACTCTGGCTTCAGGTTGAAAAAACAGAGGTAAAATCACAAAATCAAAAAAGTAAAGGTAAAATCATAATTAGAGTTCAGAGTGAAGGTAAAAACGTAATTGTCCCTAATTCAATTGCCGGTCAAACTGTGCTGCGGCTCAGATTGTATTGACGCGCGCGTGGACTTGGTCGTCATCATCGGGCGGAAGCGGAAGAGAACTAGCATGCATGGCGCAGCGGCAAACCAAACCTCGACGGCCGGCGTCTCCTTGCCAACCTAGCAGCCGCACCCCGGCTCCACGCATCCCGTGCTCAAGGTCAAGTTCGAAGCCTGCAAACACGGCATCGAGCGGCGTTCCCATTCTAGCTAGCTTCGTCTCTCCTTCATATGCCAGTACGTCTCCACGTTAAACATTCTCTTGCAAAATCTGGTGTCGTCAACGGATGCTCCTCCCTAAAGGCGATGTCAAGCGGAGGTAACAGGGTACCAGGTCTGCAGATCGCTGACAATGATCAGGCCGCGGCCGTCGGCCGTCACACGGCTCATGGCGGGCAACATGGATCGCGGCCCTAGACACACTCGTCCTGCGGGGTGTGATGGCGGCGGCACTAAACGTCTTTGCGATTGGCTCGAGGCTACGAAACGCTGACGTAAGGTGAGCTAGCTGTTGCTCTGAGCCGTGCTATTCGTGGCATGATCTCAGTATTCGTTCTCTCCAAAATGAAGACATCATACCGAGGCTTGGCTTGCGTTTGCTGCTTATATAGGATACTGCACCGTGCAGGAAGCTGCTATAATCATGTAAAACTAGCCAATCTAGTCTTGAATTATTGACATTGAAATTTCTCCTTTGAATATTGTATGTATGAATGCTTTCTTTTTTATCTTGACTTATGGGAAATGGAGGAATTTATATTTGTTTTAGGATTTCTCTTATGCTTACATTGAAATCCAATATGATGATTATCTGGACTGTTAAAGTTTTTTAATTATATTTTTTGTCTACAGTTTTATTGATTCAGGAATTCGGCAACATTGTTTGCTGATAATATTGAAAGTTAAGCTTATTCATAAAAATTAATAATTCTGACCACTAAGATTTTTCAACACGGCAAATAAGATACACATATCGGCAGCACACTGCTTATACTTTTTCCCACAATTTAGTTAGGCACACTAATTGTACGAAATGTATATGTAAAGTACTGTATACTCTAAAATTATATGACCTATAAGAGATATAATCCCAGTGTACTAACAGAGAAAAGGATAAATAATAGCTAGTTAATCACTTGGGTTTGTCATACCTTTTGTTTCATTGAACTCCCAAACTGAATTGTTTCTCGATCATTTTCTCATCAATTAACAAATATACATGCGACTGTGGCATCCTGCATAGCATTTACCAAAGCTATAGACAATAATCTTGGCCGCCTCTTTGTAGCATAAGACAACTTCATGCATGACAATTTTCACGCCGGCGGCTCAAGAACTGCATGTATTCTGGATCATCTTCTCTTGCATGCACCAACGTGAAGCCGATCGTCTCCTTTGTATCAAAAATCCAATGCTTGTAAATTTAATACGCTCCATACGCTATATCTGAGTGCAGCAGTTGGACCATGAAGACAGCAGCAGCCTCGGCTTGCACTCCTGTATACTGCCGCTGGCATGGGAAATGGAGGAATTTATATTTTTTTTAGGATTTCTCTTATGCTTACATTGAAATCCAATATGATGATTATGTGGACTATTAAAGTTTTTTAATCATATTTTTTGTCTACAATTTTATTGATTCAGGAATTCGGCAACATTGTTTGCTGATAATATTGAAAGTTAAGCTTATTCATAAAAAATAATAATTCTGACCACTAAGATTTTTCAACACGGCAAATAAGATACACATATCGGCAGCACACTGCTTATACTTTTTCCCACAATTTAGTTAGGCACACTAATTGTACGAAATGTATATGTAAAGTATTGTATACTCTAAAATTATATGACCTATAAGAGATATAATCCCAGTGTACTAACAGAGAAAAGGATAAATAATAGCTAGTTAATCACTTGGGTTTGTCATACCTTTTGTTTCATTGAACTCCCAAACTGAATTGTTTCTCGATCATTTTCTCATCAATTAACAAATATACATGCGACTGTGGCATCCTGCATAGCATTTACCAAAGCTATAGACAATAATCTTGACCGCCTCTTTGTAGCATAAGACAACTTCATGCATGACAATTTTCACGCCGGCGGCTCAAGAACTGCATGTATTCTGGATCATCTTCTCTTGCATGCACCAACGTGAAGCCGATCGTCTCCTTTGTATCAAAAATCCAATGCTTGTAAATTTAATCCGCTCCATACGCTATATCTGAGTGCAGCAGTTGGACCATGAAGACAGCAGCAGCCTCGGCTTGCACTCCTGTATACTGCCGCTGGCACATGTAGACATTTGAGGTTGCCGAGGCTTGTGTGCATGTCGCTAGATCTAACATCTGAGTGCAGCCGTTGGTTATTTCCCATGGTTTTTCACCTTTGACCTAGGAGATCTGCTATATGCTGTTGTCTTGGTGCCCGTTACTTGTCTGCTCTAGCACATGCTTCAGTGTTGCGCTGGCGGCTGCTAGAGTTTTCGCTGCTGGTTCGCACGCACCCGCCGCCAGTTCGCTCACACTCGTGGGAGTTTCCACAAGACAAATCAAGATCGATTTTGGTTTGTTAAGTAAGATTGCATAAATTGATTTTAATTTTCTCTTCTTATTTTCTCCGATTAACGTGGTAATGTATGTTACGTTCATATGATTTTAATTTTTAATTTGACATATGTTCAATTGTGTTTGAAATATTGAAATAAACATTTGTTTCATATTTTTAATTATTTTGATTTAGCTATTTTTGGACTTATGATGGTATTGTGGAATTAGAAATAGGTATTAGGGATATTTTGAGCTATTTTTTTACTTATAATGGCATGATGGGTAATTTAAAAATATGTGTGAAGGGTATTTTGCCTATTTTTTATTATTCTGAATTTTGTTATTTTGAGGGCTCATAATGGCATGGTGGGTAATTTAGAAATAAGTGTGAAGGGTATTTTTGTCTATTTTTTAATTTTTGATATTCTGAATTTAGCTATTTTTCTGGGTCATAATGGCATGGTGGGTAATTCAGAAATAGGTTGAAGGGTATTTTTGCTTGTTTTTTATTATTTCGAATTTAGCTATTTCATAAATATTTATAGGGGGTTTTGTGACTGATTGTTTCATAATGGCAGTGGTGGGTAATTTTCTTTTCTTATTTTCTCGGATTAACGTGGGAATTTCTAGCATTTTAGAGCGAACGTGGTGGCTCCGTTTTCTCTTCAATTATATATATAATAGATATGCTCGAGGTACACAACAAAGGATATTTATTTGACAAGTGTTAGGATCGTCTGATCTGCAACTATGCTAGTGTTTTCAGGCATCCATACTTTGCTCTTGTTCTCGTACGAGTCATATAACCTATAAACTTGTGGCCAGGTAAAAGGGAATTAGGTAGATCCTGCATGCGCAAAAGTCCACAAGTATTTTACATGCTTATTAACTTGTTCCTTCTTGCACATAATATAGTCTCAAAGCGACAAAGTATGTACTACATTGATCCAAGTGCGAGTGTAGACAATAAGGGCTTAGATGGAAGAGTATTAGAAATTGGTGTTAAAACAAGATGTTACCGACATATACAGAAGATCTTAAACATGAGAATGCACATTTAAAGTCGATGAAACTATATGAAACATTATTGTCCATATTTATCAAAATAACTTCAATGTAATTACTATCCTAACTGAGATTAGTGTACAACTACTCTTTTTTGACAAAATGTTACTACAAATAAAATTGAAGCAAAATTAGCACAAAAAATGTACATGAAGAACAAAACTGCAAGACACGCTCTTGATAGATGATAATGGGAATTGTAAGAAATTTACACATGTAAATAGCTTGTTTTGTACGTAAGCGTTAATTGCGATTGTCACCAGATCAAATTAGTTGTGTCTAGACATCACGTGAGAGTTGAACTTGCTAGCTGAAAAATAAGTAATTATTTAGATAAGACTTAACTGTAATTTTGACATTGATTTGATATATCTGATCCGGTGACCAGTATTCAAAGGGAGCCGGCAACACCAAAAGATCATTTTCAGCCAACTGCTTTCCTATGTACATGGAGAGAATGTGGTGCAAGTTGGCTTTTGAATATTGTATACTCTAATTTCAACTTTTATGGGTGTAGAATGTTTTGATTTTAAAATTCAGTTTGACCTCATATGGTGATTAGCATCCTATAGGATGAATTTCATGTGATGGAGGTGCGGATGAGTACCGCTGGAGCCTCGTCATGGCGCCTGTGCATCGTGAGCCGCTGGGGTGACTCTGGCATGGTGAGCACTGGCGGGAGCACGCCGACGGCGTACATCACATGCCAGCCATATTGCACCGGCATGCTGACGAAGGCGTGGTTGGACGTAGCAGAAGAGGGTGCCGGCATTGTTCAACATCTGCCCGGGCCAATCAACAAAATATAAGCTTCCAAATCAAGCGATAGGGAGTTAGGGACCAAGGATGAAGCGATAGCTTCCAATCACATTAAACAGGGTAGGCTACCATAGTTCAAAGCTTACATCAAGCAAGGTCGACAAGACACCTCGAGGACGGCGGCGATATCTCGGCGTTGTACATGGGCGCGACGGCACGGGCGAACCCGGACCCCAAGCTGGTAGCGAAGCGTGGCGTAGCTGCCGCCGAGCGACATGACGAGCGCGCCGGCCATGAGCAAGGCGTTGGCGAGCACGAGCGTGGCGCGGCGGCCCAGCTGGTACCCCGCCCAGCCGGTTACGACGATGGACACGAACATGTACACGTTGCTGCAGCCCACGAGCAGCTCGGTCTTCGTGTCGGAGAGAGGCCCAGTTCCTCCCAGATGAACAGCTCCGCACCACTCATCAGTGGAAGATCTGCGACCAGTGAAAGAGTTCATGAGTGTTGTAATTCGGAAGCATGAGTTGTTGCATCAAGCACTGCCGCGCACCGGCGAGCTGCGTGAGGACCCGCTTGCGGCGGACACCCTCCTCTAGGCTGGGTGGTCCGTGGCATACGTTGGATCTGAAACCTGAGGCTCAGATTGGTCGGGGTTCGGTTGACGCGCGCGTGGACTTGGTCGTCGTCATCGGGTCGAAGCGAAAGAGGAGAACGAACACCAAGGCCGGGCGCGAGCATGGCGCAGCTGCAGAGCTCGACGGCTCCTTCTTGCCAGCCAAGCAGCCGCTGCGAGGCCTCCCCACTCCACTGGTGAATTCGGGAATACCCGAGCAAAAACAGAGCAAAGCTGCTGAAACAGAGCACGGGGGGTCGATGCCTCGTCTGCTTCCGTCGCGTCACTACGATACGATGGCAGCAGGCCATGGCGAGCCCCGCGACGGCAAGTCTGCGTCTGAGGAACCCGCCTACACCGGCGAACGCCGCGTGGCCGATCCGATGGGTATCGTTGGTTCGACAGCCATCCGGACACCAACGGCAATGAAGTTGTTGCCACAGATTTGCAGGAGGCGAAAGAGTAAGCCGTATTCGTAGGAGCCGACGCCGGCCGGCAGCACTGACCCCAAGTGGCAAAGCTGATGGCCGTCATTCTTCTTCCCTGAGTGCTCACCGGTGGCGGCGCCTGGAGGGAGAGATCACCGCTTCACGCGAAAACGAACAGAAAACGGAATTGCGTTGGTGGCATAAACGTTGCCAATCTTGCTGGCCTCGTGCTTGAACTTCGCCCGGACGCTCTCTCGGTCAAGTGGAAATGAGCGAGGCGAGGAGGCTTGAAGCTGGAGAACTAACTGGACACCGTGTTCTCAACTGCGGAGAGGGTGAACGAGGAGGTATGGTGTGGTTTGCTGCGGTCAGAGTCATCTGAACAGGTGGGCGTTGGCCGGAATGGTAGACGGGTGTTACATCAGCACACCAAAATCATGATGTGGATTTGCCCCCAAAAAAGGAATACTGCGCTGTAGCTTTTTGGACATGTTGGCAACAAAAAAAAAAAAATCCCATTAGGACTAGCCTAACGTACTAATCCTTTGCATGCTAGTCTGCTCGTTAACATCTCCTCGTGCCGGAATGGTAGACGGCCCTCTCCTTGTGCTGGAACCTTCGCTTTGTCAGCACACTCCTGGTGTTTGTCCTGTCATCCCTACTTCGAGGCTTCCTCTCCTTGAAAGGCGTCAGATGACGGTAGGTAGAGCCCGGACATGCTGCAAAAGGTGTTGCTATCGGCTTGAAGGGAGATCGTCGTGTACGGCTAGCTTTGACCTCCGTATTTTCCCCATCCTTGACACCCTTTCCGCAGGGTGTGGCGGATCGACATAGCTAAAAGCTAGTTGTGGTGTGGGAGCACATTGGTCCTTATGAACCCGGCAAGTATGTTGCTCAGTTGCAACATTCTCTAAAGATTGGCGGTTGCTCCTTGTGCATGTCTTTTTGTCTGTTGATTGTGTTTTCTCTCTCTCTCTCTCTCTCCATTATTTTTTTTCTCCATTTAACTTCTTTACATCCGCCCTTTGTTCTTGGGCATCATATAAATCTTTGTGATCCTTTGCCTTTGAGTAACAAAATTGTACAGGCGCAACAAAGGTTGAATATTTCGCCTCAAAAAGACATCTCCTAGAGTGAGGGACGCAAAAAAGGTGGCGCAAATTTGGCCTTCAACGAATGCATAGTTTAAATTTGATAACTGAAACGTCATTTATCCATATCTATTGGAATCACTTCAATATAACTAATATCATAGTTGAGAATGAAAGTACACCTACCTGCCTTTTGACTAAATGTTGCTACAAAAAAAAAATGAATCCTAGAGAGCAACCAACACATGACATGATAATTGGGACCGCAATACACGCTCTGAATGATGATCACGATGCCAAGAAACATGTAATCTTATTAGAAATTTTCACATGTCATTGGTTCTTGTATTTTATTTTGTTCAGTGGGTTGCCCTCGTTCTGGTTGTGGCCATGGACCTCACGGGCCATGGTAAATGTGTAAGCATGAAAAGTATTTATGACTTCCCTTGGTTTTGCTTCCACCTGTCTTCTGATCCACTATCGAGTGAAAAGCATTGTTCTAAAGCCTAACTGCAATTTTTACACTGAATTTGTTGTACCTAATGGAGTGACTAGCTTATATTTCAACAGGAGCGGCCAACACCAGAAGATCATTTCATTGGGTTGTAGTCCTATGTGCATGGAGGTAATCTGGTGCAAGTTGGCTTCAGAGTTGTAGACATTGATTTCAACTTGATACGAGGAAGAATGTTTCAATTCGTACACCTCAACCTTTCCTAGTGATTAGTTGACCAGGCCTTGGGTTAATTTCTTGCGATAAAATGGCTTGAAACTGGAGGAGCATGCTGCCCGTTCATTCAGTTGCTTTATGAGTCAGGAGTCTTGCATAGGAAAAACTTCACCTGGGTCACGTACATGGGATATGTAGACAATGGATACTATTTTTTAACTCGTGTTACCGGAAGCCTCAGTCTTCATGTTACCTGAAATCTGGATGCAATTTTGGAACGTGTTACACGTCTACTTCCCTCACTCTTATGGTTGCATGTTCTTTTCAAAATCCAGTAACTGCATCAAGGAGAACCTCATTCTAGGAGTGATGGGCATCAAAGTCAGACTAGGGAATTAGCTAGGCCGGATCCATGTGGCCCTCAATTAGGACATGACTGTTATCTATTCTCATAAACTCCTTCAAATTGAAGGCCCACGGACCTTTATATTTGTATCAATAGCCCATTTAGCCACTTACCACTACAATCCAGAGGCCGAGTTGTTGCTCAAAGAAAAAAAATCCAGAGGCCGAGTACCCTGCTTTCCTTGTATTGATTTTTGTTCTGTATCCAATGAGAATATAACCAGATTTTGTTCGTATATTGTAAGTTATTGAATCAACACAAAAAATGTATTATATATCTACTGTAATAATTAACAAATATATCGTATCCACTGTAGATATTGTCACATGTTGTATATCAAAGATATAAACAATTGTTGTAGCTATTATTTATTGACCGTATCATAAAGATTTCAACCGCGCAGCCCAAAGTTACTATATAAATAGGTCTAATGTTTCGTTCACCCCTCACATCATTGCAATACAATACGCAAGATTTGTAACTTGTGTGTTTTTTCATGGCTCGATCTCCACATATTCTCGTTGTTGATGGTTCTCTTGTTGCCTGTCTAGCTGCATCCAGGGTCCTTATGCCCTACAATATTCGAGGTCTGACAATGGTTATGACTTGCAACCATTCTTTCATGATATATTGCTTCAATAGCTTCTGCACTTCAGAATTAAACATGTAAACTTGCATCTACAAAGCATTTTCACAATGTTACACATGTCTTGTTCATTACAATTTCTCATTCCCTTCTTTTCATTCGCCTAACTGCTTCAATACTTTCCCTTTTTTGTAGTGACTGCTGTTGAAAGTCCTCAAAACGCCTTGAGGTTCTTAGATACGGTACATCGACTTTCTCATCTAGTTTATGTCAATGTTTCTTATGCAATAATATAGTTTTATGTTATGTGTTTATTCTTTTAATACATTCAATATGTTTTTTTTGTGAAACAATACTTTCAATATGTTTGATACTTTTGCCTTGGTAAACTTTAAATGTAGGTAAATGATGTGAACTTAATTTTACTTGATTACCATGTGGATGATACGTGTGGCTATGATCTTCTTACAGAAATAAAGGTGACTTCCTTTTTATTCTTTTGAAATAAATTTCAACCTGATTTTTTGGGTAACTTTATTATTATCTTTTTATTTTTTGCTGCATTATTAATAGATATTTAAATATCATTATTAATTAATATTGAAATTTCTTTTCCCAACTTAGGAATCAGCCATACTGAAGCACATCCCTGTAGTGATGGTTTTCTCCAAAGTGTCACCTGAGGAGATAAAAATGTGAGTGAAGGCATATACATCCGCTATAAAGAATTGTGAAATGTTAAAAAGTGCATAAGCTATATTATATCTGCATTTATTGCCATGTAGGTGCCTGGATGCAGGGGCCGTGGAGTATATCTTTAAGCCCATTGTGGCTGATGATGCGCCTCGCATTCTGACCTACATCTGATGATGAGTAGGATGAAGGCAATGAACTACATCTGATTAGTCGAATGGAGGTTGACGATGCGCCTCCAATATGCGAATATCTATTGAGTTGTCTAATGAACCATGTTTTAGTTGACCATGTTTGGTCTTTGCTTATTGTGTCAACATTTGTGCTTGAATCATTTTACAATTAGAAGACAATTTTGTGGCCCCGGAATAATATTTTGTTGTTTTAAATTCTACTGACACTATATATTGTTGTGATTACCTACACACTTTTGCATCACAAGCGGTTGGACGAGCATCACGTAATTAATTATAACAACGGAAGAGCATCTGGCTCCAAATTTCCTTTTAGTGGTTGGACGATGTTCAAAATGGCAACGCGTGCGTCTCGTTTAAACTGTGTGCGGTTTAGATTAGGTCGTCTAACGCTGCTGAATGCGGTTTAGATTAGGCCGTCTAGTGACGCTGCTGAATGCGGTTTAGATTAGGCCGTCTAGTGACGCTGCTGAATGCAGTAGTTTAGGCATCGTGCTTACTTCATACGTCTGCACAAGCACGGATATTGCCATAGCCAAAACAAACGTTGCATGGAGACCCCAACTTATTTGGATAGTCTCTGTCAGCCGTCCACCAGGCCCCGGCCTCGGGTCTCACCTTTCTTGTCTGATGTCTTGTATACCATAAATAGTAGTCTCCTCGTTAAACATCCCCTTGGGAAACACTGAGAGGCGTCGACGACTGACATAAAAACTGACGCCTTTGATCTATTCCAGGCTCTACAATGCTCAAAGACCAATGCACTGTCCAGCGGGTGGTACTGGCTAAGGCCATTCTCAATGCATCATTTTATTTTATTGTTGACAGATTTTTTTAAAAAAAGAGCCAGTTTCTTTTTATTGGGATGAAAGGCCTCTCACAAGAGATGAAATTTTTCATTTTCTCTCCTCATAATTACCTTACCAAGTCAGTCAAAAATGCATATGTAGCATAGAATTTACTTATGAAAGGATACATTGAGACTAGCCTATAGGCAATGTGTTATGCATGCTAGTGTCAATCAAACAAAACAAGGTACAGGTCACGGCGCTGACAACTATCCACGCCGCTGCCCTCGACCATCACACGGCGGACAACATCGCGGCGGACAACATCGCGCCACAACATCAGTTGTGAAGGCCCAGCTGTAATTTTTGGGATCTTGCTTGAGCTCGCGATACGCTGAGGCAACGTGAGCAGCAGTTGCTCTGAGAGGTAGTATATTTTAAAGTGTATCGTTTACTCTGACTGAGTCTAAGTTTTCATGCTACTAGAAATATATGAAAGTGGATTTTGCAGAGCTGGGGGAAAAGGTCGGTAGATATATATTCACTAAATCTCGGTGTTGTATTTGTCATAGATTGATTGTTGTGTATTTTGCAGAGACTGCATAGTCTGTGATGACACTGCATCAGGAATCGGCAGCCAATTCATCAGCAGACCTAGATTCAGTAAATCTTGGTTTTCTATTTGCAAGGTCAATTTTGCTAACGGCAGTGGAGTCAAACATTAATGCAACCTGTTCTTGTCATAGCAGCACAAACAAAAGCAAAAAAGAACACGTGTACGCGATAGAGGATCGCCACAACTCCCATTCCTTTCAGTGTACGTAGAGTACATGGTAACAGGAAAAGGACGGAAATGTTCCATTAAAAGACAAAGAACAAGAGACAAAACAAATGGACACTGAATCAATATTCGCTTATTACCATAACATAGAACAGACTGTGAACCTTTTTAGTACTACGGTTCTTGCAAAGGTACCGAGAGGTACCTGTAGCAATATAATTTTCCGTGCACCCACTAGCTAACAGCCCATGTCGGAAAACATGGCATAAATACTGTCAAATTTTGTGACAACAAAAAAGTCATATATGAATTACCAATAAAATAAAATAAAATATGGTATTTGTGTCGATCGTCCTTGAAGAATTGCGGCCTGTCTTGCGTCACGAGATCATACCTGCAAGCTCTGATCAGCAGTGCTCCTGCTAATGTCAATCACCCCTTTACCGCCGTCACTGCTCCCATCGTCAGCAGCTGGCACGGCCATGTCGATACAGTACAGTATCGGGACGACGGCGATGGAGCCGAGGCAGGGCAGTACGGGGCCGAAGACCCAGAGAAGCAGCGGCGCACCGGCGAAGAAGAACCGGTTCCCGGCGAAGCTGAGCATGAATCCTCGCTCGAGAACGTCGGCGACGTAGTCCCTGGTGACCACGGGGAGGTGAAGCACGGCGGCCGGCGACGCCGGCGAGAGCGCGTTGATGAGGAAGGCGGCCTGGTTGAGGGAGCAGATGGCGAGGGAGTGGCAGAGGAAGGCGAGGAGGAAGAAGAGGAGCAGCGCGCCGTACTTGAGCGCCGCCACGAACTCGCCGTGCGCGCCGAAGATGGCGTCGCTGAGCGTGCGCTTAATGGCGTACGTGCTGCTCAGCACGGCGGCGATGCCGGTGCAGAAGAGGATGGAGGTGGTGGCCACCAGCGTGGACCCCATGATCACGTTCCGCAGCGACTGCACCACCAGCACCGCCTTCTTCTCGTTGTCCTTCATCATGCCGGCGACCCAGAGCCGGCGAGCGGCGGCGCTGATGCCGACGGCGGAGCGGAGAGGGTGACGGCGCACGGTGCGCCACAGCCAGAGGTGGTAGGCGGCGGGGAAGAGGAGGCCTAGAGGGATCAGCAACACGTCCAAGTAACTCTCCTTCCACGCCATGATCTACCCCTTCTTGGAATGGGCGAAGGTCATTTGTGCGCTCTGACTGAGGTGTCCGGATAGGTGGACATATATATAGGCGTCCGCTTATAAGGGATTTCTTTTAAAACTATTATGTTTCGGACAAATTCTCGAAAGAAGTGTGTAGAACAGAAAGATACTTCAACAGGCTGGTTGTTCAGCCTCGGCATCAGATAAGAAAAGGATGTGTTTGATTTCTGAATGTCTTTTGTAAAGTCTCGTGCAATCTATCTGACATCATAAAATTTGAAACATTGGAAATTCACAGGAACTCGTGATGTGATCAATTAGTAAATGCTTGACATGGCTAAGAAACATTGCATGTACTATCTTAATTTCTTCCATGCATGGGTGACGGGACACGTTGACGTCGTGACGTGCAAGCTTTCTGCTCGTGCGTGTCGAAACAGACTTCTCGAAGACTTTTGAGTCAAATCACACAAGGATGGAGTACTCCCAGGAAAAAAATTCACACAAGGGTGGAGGCACCGTGCTTCATCAAACATCGCATGAATATAAGGTGAAATGAGATTTCACGCAAGAGTTATCGACACCATGCATGCATCGCGAACGTTTACAGATGTGCTTCACATAATAACGCCGTGACTCGTGAGTGAAAGTTTATTATACAATATATCTGTCAATATTTTTTTCTAGCATGCATGATCCGTCACGTGTACGGAGTCAGTCGAACCTCTCATAATGATGACCAGAAAGAAAACGACGCATATACATTTCCTATTGTTTTTTAGAGGACAAATAACACATGCAGAAAACATATAATGTATAGAGGCCCTCACCTAGCTAGGGTCTTATTTCTCGACAGGCAGCTGTTTGATCAGCGTCAGAAAACAGGAGGAAATGTTAGACAGGCACTGGTTTAGTGGTTTGCGAATGTCTTTGGAAAGTCTGGCATCATAAACAAAAGATCCTAATGGCTTCAACATAGTTAAACAGAATTCAAGGTAAAATGACATGGGATTTTCCAAATGAGAGACCGAATATGATACCATCCATGCATCGAACATTCTCGGAAGGCCAAATCTAAGACCAGGCACGCATGCAAGAAAAACAGGAACCAGAATATATCAAAGCAGAGTGAAAATGATCACACGTGCTCAACTCCTTTCCGTGATGACCAACATGCATGTATACTGCTTTTGATTTGCCTGCAGTTACAAAACTTGACCCGTGAACAACCTAGGCTGGACGGTGTCATACTAGCAGGGGCAAGTGACTAAACAGAAGGGAATATTTTGAGAACGGATACGTGCCATGAAACATTTTCCTTTGCTTAACTAGGAAAACATGGGTAGCATTGATGCTTAACTTGGAAGCAATGCATAATATGACACGTATAATTACATCTCGTCAGTCAAAAAGTAAATGATACGTTAGTGTCTATATTCAACTTATAAGTTTGAACTAAAGGAGACAAATATAGCATGCGTGAATGCAAGAGTTGATTACGACAGGAGTCGGCGCTATTGGATCTAGCTATGACTCTGCATCTGAAAGCCCAGCGAACATGACGCCTCAAGCTTAGTAGACGCTTTGACCTTGCACCTAGAAGTACACGGTCCATGGAGACACAGTCCAAGATTGACATAGGTCACATAGCTGAAATTATAAACAAAGCTTTCGATTTCTTGACTGAAACTTTCAATTGGTTTCATAGTCGTCAAATATTGGACATGCAGCCGACTTTTTCATAAATTCAAAATATTCTTGCCTCCAAGAATTGTTAGCATAGTGCAGACACATTGGTTGGTTGACGGACTAAGTCATTATAATTCAGGGTCACAAATGACCAATTCTTTAAAAAAAAAATTGTTAGCAAATGCAGACACATTGGTTGGTTGACGGGCTTTGTATTTTTTTTCTTGAATTTCTTTGTTTCGTTGAAATGGAAATCATGCTCCTCAGGTCCTCAGGTTCGTTACAATGAGGTTATTGTGCCATCTATGGAGTACGTATGGTTACACGATCGAGTGAGATAGATGGTCATAGACTCATAGTGACGGATTATCTGGAGACTGGAATAGGTAGACTATCCATCACTACCATGTTCCTCTTTTCTTTTTTTCCTTAGGAATATCATGTTCCTCACCTTTTTTTTAGCAATCCATGTTCCTCACATGCAGTTATTTTTTTTTAGGGGACACATGCAGTTAATTAGTTGCTTTCGTGTCTACAAAGCCCATGTTCGTAGGAGGCCGGCCCAGTGGCCCACCATCATGCGGGTCCGCGCACCGGAAATTTTTCAGCCCGCGTGCCTAGTGCTGGGACTCGGGCCGTGCTCGTGCCGGCACGGCACGGGCCCGTCGTGCTTCGTGCCGTTTCGTGCCGTGCCATGACGGCCCGTCGTGCCACGTCGTGCCGTGCCGGTCGGCCCGATGTGATGAAAATGCGGCCCGGGCACGGCACGGAGCACGGCGGGCCGTCGTCGGGCCGTGCCAAGCACGGGCACGGCCCGGTTTCAGTTAGATGCCTCTTTCAGAGTGCGTTTTCAGTATAGAGAAGGCGCATTTTTTTGTTTAAATTGATTCTTTTATAGTGTTACATGGATAAAATAATTTCAAAAATTCCACCAAAATTACAATAGCTTAGTAAAGATATACTAGATGTGTATATCAAATTTGAGTTCCAAAATCATTATACTTTGAGCGTGACAAAAAAAAAACAAAGGAAAAGTGAGCTTTTGCAATTTTTATCTCTAAAAAGATATTGAATTTTGAACTCAATTTTGGTGTGGAAGGGTTCCAAGTCAATACCAACCTCTATAATTTTTGGGGAATTTTTTCAACAATGTTTGCATGAATGTGTGTTCAAAATTTACTAATCAATATAGAAGTTATGAGCTTTTGAGACAAATGGGGAGCAATTCAAACATACATGAGTGTAAGTGTCACAAAAAAATTTATAAAAAAAATCCTATGTGTAGATATGTAGAAGTTGTACATCCACACAAAAAATTACTTCAAAATTCAAATTGGTTGGGGATTAACAAAAAAGTAAAGATAATGGTGAATAGTGACTATTAGTGTATTGATTGATCAGTACAAAATTGAACCAGGGAAGTTTGCATACAAATATTCGACATGATAGAGATGATTTTTTGAAGATTATAGAAAAAAGAATCATCAAATTTGGACCACATATGCAAAATCTATACAAGTTTATATTTTGAAATACAAATCAAAATAACAAAAATAACGTTGACTAAAGAACTTGACAAGAACACACTGCTGGGCCAAATCCGGGCCGCCGGGCCACTTTCGTGCCGTGCCGGCCCGAGCACGGCCCATGTAACAGTTTCGTGCCGTGCCGGCCCGATGTGCCGAAAACCCGGCACGGCACGGCCCGTCAGCTCGGGCCGGGCCGGCACAGCACGAAATCTTATCGGGCCGGGCCGTGCCACGGGCCGTGCCAAACGTTCGGGCCACGGCCCACCCGGATTTGGCCCGGCCCAAGTCCCAGGACTACGCGTGCCTGACGCCAGCTGAGAGGTTGTGCTGTTTGCGGCCACCACGCGGCGGATCTTCCTATATGTCAGAGAACGTACGACTACTGAGTACTGATACTGAGTTACTGACCACTGCTCTGCTCCTCGATCGTAACAGAGGCTGCAACACTTGAGCAGAGCGCATATGAGAGATGTGTCTTACCTGCACGGAGTAACGAGACGGACGGCCGTCGGAGCAAATGCATGCGCACCCTGCTCATCGGTGCAGCAGCTGTTGCCGGGGAGCTTCTCTGTGAAGGGCACTGCGTGATCGCGCACGAACACGAGGCCACTGACGTCGAGGGAGCCGGCGACCAGACAGGCGGCGCCGTTCTTGCCGAATTGCGCATTGTCTGCGAACGCCGCGGTGTCGAGGCAGAGGATGCCGGACAACTCGACCAAAGCGGGGAACCCGTTCCGTTGCTCAGCTTGACCAGACCGCCACCGCTGTTCACCAGCACCTGAAGAATTGGGCTTGTGTCCAGCACTCCAGCTAATCCACCGCCATCCCGTCCTTCTTCTTGAACTACCAGAGAAAACAGTCAGTGAGCAAAGTTAATTCAGACACCGGCCGGACAATCGGCAGGAGAACATCACCAGCGAGCTGGCGGCGGATGTTCGCCGGCAAGACAGGGTCACCGGCGTTGACAATCAGGTAGCGCAACGGCTGGGCCTCCACCACTCAGAGGCGCCAGTGACACCGCAGCGCATCCGCGCTGACGAGCTGCTGGCGGAGCTCCTCCGGCATGTTTGTGAGCCGGCCCGCGGCAAGCGGGTAGCAGCCGGATGACGCCTTGCCCATGACAAATATTGAGTCTTATTTATTGACTCTGCGCTTTGCTCTTTTTTTATCAGAAACATTTTTTTTTTTTGGGAAACATTATCAGAAACATTTGGCATGGTGCATTTGGCTAGTATTGAACATTTGGCACCTTTGGTCAGTTGGCCAAATCTTATTCGGCGATGCTTTTGCTGGTATTGAACATTTGGCACATTTGGGCATGGTGCTCTTTTTTATCAGACACACTTGGCATGGCCGATTTTCCCATCACTTTTATGTCAGTTCTCTTTTTGTCATACCCTATTTCTGGAATATGTTGTGCATCTTGTATCAGCCTCTGGATCAGTAGCTGATACGCACAATAACACAGATATGATAATCAAAAGCATACTTCGAATTGGTAAATAAGCATAATACCTGATATAGGACCTTTAGTGGCGGCACAACAAGGAAATATCCAAGTCCAACCAACCAGCTAACGGTGAAGCAGACAGCGGAAACCTTGGCCCAAAGCCACAAGCACACTTGAGATGCAGAACCGAAAACCCAAACGTCGTCGTCTTCTACGAAGTCTTCTCCTACTAAACCAACAATCGCAAACGCTTGAGTACATAAGGTACTCAGCAAGCCCTACACTACACAAGGGTATATATATACATGCATACTTGGTCTTAGCAAGGAGGAGGCTATATGGTTTATTTGCAGCAAAGCAAGCTTTATGCAAGGTTCACTAAAGCAAGACAAGGATTCATAGATAAAACAGGGAATTGATTGTCAATATTTTAGTTGGTTGGCCCTGGGGGAGTATGGGCATTCCCACCAGTTCCCAAGTTTTAGTTGGGCCTTTTGACCTCAAGGATCATACCGACCCGGCACACTTGCCATCACTTCCAAAACACGGGCTGACTGCAACCCACTCACACGCCAAGGGAAGAGAAAAGTGGCTAATCCATACGTGCGTAACAATAATGTGTCATATGCCGTGACAACGTCCATCCGGATGAATTTTATACTCTGCAGAGGTTGTACATCTTTTCCCACGGGCTATGCACTCTTGTACGGAGAGTAACATAACGCCTAGTCCATCTCCTCCGAGTAGTCTCACAATTCCACCACGAAATCACACTCAGGGGCTTGTGACATGAAAGGTCACACATTGGCACTGTACACCTATAAAAGGGTACGTCATGCTCCTGTAACAAATAGCAGGATCCTGTAACACATACCAGGACGGGCGGCACTCCCGTAACCTATAGCGGGTTCCGCGAGCCAGATCATAGGTACGTTTCCTATGTCCTTTTCCTGAGCTTTCGTTGCCTCGACTGGCCTCCAGATGGCATTTGCAAGAGTACCAGGAAGATAGGGTAGGTCCTTCCCATAGGGGTTCCGTGGTTGTACGAGAATTATTATGTTAACGGGCGTCAGAACCGGTCCTTATATGGTCGGGCAAGCACCATATCCCACACTAGGGGCCTATAACACCAACATCAATCTACTAGTGGCCTTGCCCGCAATCCAACCCATCCCATCTTCACCGCCACCATCAACATCATCACCTAACACAGTTGTGCTACTCCCAAACCCATTATATATCACACACACCACCAAACTCGTTTAACACAGTTGTAAAACATATATGTGTGTAAAGTGTAGCAATGTAGATACATTGCAGGGGTCCTAAGCATTCTAGTAGCAAGGTAAAAGTGCCATCATAGAAATGATGGAACTATCTTAGGGTTATCAAGGTGACAGGTAAACAAAGGGGTAAACAAGGATTCAGATATTAACGCCCTAGTAACAGACATCAATATCAATAAGCAAGTAGATCCATAGCTACACAAGCAGTAAAATAACAAGTGATGCATAATACTAGAGTAGGCTCCATAGGTGCATTGCGAAAACAGTAGGTTCAATCATGATCAAGGAGATGTAGAGCTTGCCTTCACTAATTAGTCTTCTTCTTCACGTCCTCGTAATCCGGATTCTCAGATCCTTCCTAGAAGCTCATATCTTGACTCCTATGTCGGGGTCGATGTCTTCAAGTCCTTTTTCGAAGCTCGTCCTTGAAGCTTGTATCTTCTGGATCTTCCTTTAGTTCTTCCTCGAATCTCGCGTAAGCTAGCGTATAAAAAAATACCGTATAAACAAACTACCGCAGAGGAAATAAAGATCGAGAAGAACCAGATAAGATCCAATTAATTCCAAAAGAATCGATAGAACACCGAGAAAAGACAAAGGACACAATTTATGCATGATGCATTAGGTTTTACTTTAGGAGGATCTTATTATCTTAATAGAGGCTATTAGGGGTGATGCATCGAGCACTAGGGCTTTTGATGTAAATGAGGGATGCTAAACCATGATAAATGCATGCGGGTATGTGTAGGTGGAAAGGGCGTATGCATGTATTAGTTGTACATTGGCAGCATCACGGCTTTATATAGGTCGTAACCTATACAAAGGTTCATGCAACAAACGTACAAGTGCAAGGTGTGTCACTTTAATTACCTACTTAAATTAGGTTATTAACTAATGGTGATTAGCTATTAATTACTTATTAAATTGATTAATTACTAAGATTATTTCACTAGTTATTTGTCATGAGCTAAGCGCATGACGATGGCACGTGTACGTGATTGATCATGACATGGATGCATGGTTGCGAATAAAAGACAAGGATCAATCGATAAGACCAACGAGTAATGGAAATAGCAATGAACAATGAATCCAATAACCTCCAATGAAGGACCACATAAATACGAGAATAGTAATAAATAACAAAGCTTGGTAAGGATCGGTGGTAAACAATAGGTTAAGGTTGATTGAGCGATGGTTGAGATAGGTTAGACTTGTAGCTGAGTTGCGATAAAAATATATTAGGTTTTGGTGTGAACAATACAACAAGATTAGTTAGATTCACGTTAGGAGGTGAATGAGCATTGGTGACAAGTGATATCGACGTCACATGATTTGTCGTCATGGTAATTAGGATACTAGATTTCAAGGCGATACAACACGAAAGATTGGGTAGGTTTACTGCTAGGGAGTGAGGGTGTATGTGCGACATACAAGGTTAAGGCGGAATGATGTATTGCGATGAGGGGGTATTAGGATGTGAGGCAAAGAGATATTGAATGATTGGTTAGGTTCAACGCTAAACGATAAAGCGGATAGCTACAACATGCAAGATTAACGTTGCATGAATTGCCGATATGGAAAAACATCAAAAGAGGGAAGATCATAAGGTATTGACGGCTTGCTGGTCCATTCTAGAGCTCCAAGAGTAGTACCAAAGGGTACTACGCGTTTCTACGAACGCGTGGGCGCAAGAATCGCCCAAAACGGAGCTACGGTGATGAAGTTACATAGGTTTATAGGTTCCAGGGGCTTACTTGCAATTACAGAAATATACCGAGGGCATATCTATAATTACAGAAAGGTTTTAGGGACTGAAATGTAATTACAGAAAGTTTTGGGGACCAATCTGTAAATACAGAAAAGTTTAGGGGCTTCGGTGCAAAAAGATAGGGGCTAAAATATAATTACAGAAAAGTATAAGGTCGTTTCTGTAAAAAGACAGGACCTAAACAGAATTATGCAAAAGTTCATGGGCTTATCTGTAAAAGTACAGAGGCTGGGATTTTCTGGAATTTTTGGGTTTATTTTTCTATTGAAAAAGCTCATGGACCGAGTCCACGGCTTTGTGGACCGGGCGGGGTTCGCGGTCTACGAGTCCACCGTGGACCCAAACAATCTGGAGCGTTGGATTCGAAACAGGTGGCTGAGATTTAATGAAAACGAAGGGGTATGTTAGGTCTAATCTCAGCCGTTGGCTTCGAGATGGACGGTGGCCGGCGGCGAGGAACGCGGCGGCGCCATTGGTGGCGCGCCGGAGCTCGCCTTTCCGGCGTTCCGGTGGGCCAACCGTGATGGGATTTGGACTGGGGGAGAGAGGAGATATCGGCGAGCTCACCACGGGGCTTGTTGTGCTCGGGTACGGCCTGGAGGTGGCGCGCGACGAAGGGGAGAGGAGCGCAACGGCAGCGTCCGATGAGGAGGGGTCTCCGGTGGCGCGGCTTGACGAGGAAGTGGTTCGGGAGGAGCGGCACGTCGTCTTAGAGCTCGACGTAGTGCCGTCGCTGAGGGAGGATGCGGAGACGCGCGGGGCGACGACGAGGCGCCGAGCGGGGTCGTGATGCTTGTCGGGAAAGAGGAGGAGGCCGCGGCGCGTCGAGTTCTTGAGGGCCGAGTAGGTGCACGTCGTCGCGGCGAAGTCGGTGCGCGCGAGAGGAGAGCGGGACGAGGCCGGGTGGGTCACCGGCGTGAGGCTCGCGCGGTGGCGTGCGGCGGCGCTTCCGCGAAGCGGGGCGCCTGCGCGTCTGCGGCCCAAGCTCGACCGTCGAGTGTGCCGGGGAGGCGGAGGGTGGTGTGGAGCTGAGCGTCGGACAGAAAAGAGGGAAGAAGGGGGCTCGCCGGCGGCGTATTTCGCGGCGGCCGGAAATGGGGAAGATTGGGGAAAAGCTCCGATTGGAGCTCGGTGATGGTCGAGAAGGGCAGGGAGGAGCTGGGAAATGGAGAGGGGAGCGCGGCGCATCAGCTCATATAGGAGGGAGGAAGCAAGGGAGGCCGAGAGGGTCGGTCGCGGTCGTGGTCTCCGGTCGTCAACTTTAATGGAGATGGGACGCTACGTCTTGCCAGGGGATGGGTGCCTGCGCAGTGACGAGAGCACGGGATGGCCACAGTGCCGCGGAGACGACAGGACGAGGAGGGAGTGACGAGGCGCGACGTCCGCGGCATGGGCGACGGCTTGACCGTGGGTGGGAGCTTGACTGGAGGCGAGACGGAGGAGGGAGAAGGAGGATGACAGGCAGGGCCCGTTTGTCAGAGAGACAAGGAGAGAGGAAGGGAGATGGGCTGCTGGGCTGCGCAATTGGGCCGGAGAAGAGGGGTTTCGGCCCAGGAGGGTTTAGGGAAAAGAAAATAGGTTTCTTTTTCTGGGATTTTAAATAGGAACTCAAATTTGAATGTGAATTCAAATTTGATAGGAAACAAAATCAAACAACAAGCATCCAAAATGAAGACAAAACAAAGATGCAGATGATGAGTTTTAGTGCAGGTTTTAAAAATCAAAATTTCAAATTCAAGGTAAATTTGTGAGGGTTTAAGATACAATTATTTTAGTTTGTTGTAAAATTCAAAAGTTCAAACTTTTAGTAAATTTTAAATGAAGACAAACACTTGAGCACTATTTTAATATTTGTAAATTTTATATTCTAACTAGGTTTTAATTTATTTAGTGCATTTTGTTTTATTCCTTTTGAACGCTTTGAAATTTTAGGGTGTTACACTTTTGTACTGGAGAAAAAGTCAGTTCTCTTTCGTGCGAAACGATAAATTGAACAGACAAACTGACAAAGCAATGTCGATCAAATGGGAAAAAAAAATTGGGTTAACTTCGTTTGATCAAAATGCCCAACCTACATCATGTAGAATTGAGGTGACAACGTCCAATCCATCGCGGTCCATTGGGCACATGTTACGCACTCAACAATCCCAAATTCTTGCCGGGGTTCACAAATCGACAATATTATTATCGCGTCACAAACGAGGTGACGAACACGGAGCAACAATGATCGGATGACCGGTGGCCACTGGCCACGGGCCACGCTTCTTAGGGGGCACGGACGTTCGCCATGGCCACGGACAGTCCGCCGAGCAGAACCAGGAAAGAGCCGAAGGCCATCGCTGGGCTGATAGGGCCGGCAACGATCGTCGTGACAGCTGCAGATGCTGAGAGGATACCCGCAACAGCTAACATGTTGCCGCTGCCACGGTACTTGCCGGCGACGTCGTCCTCCCTGGTCGCCTTGGCCTCGACAGCGACGGGCACCCCGGCATCCATACCAATGGCTTCGTCAACGGCTACCTGCATGTTTGGGGCACAACTGTCAGTGACTTAGTGAGTTGTTACTGAGCTTTACTTCATTAGCCTCTCCGCACTTATATTCCTATATATCCTTCCTCTAAAAGGAATATTCTGTCCTAGTCATCGAGATTCCTTCCTCTATACCAATTTCCTCTGCACACATCATTTCTCTATATCCATCCTCTATATCAACTACCCAATATTTTATTCAACCATCTCCAACTACCATCAGTGGGGCCCACTTGTAATTTTATCAAAATATATCCATCTGAGATCTTGTTTTGAATGATTTATTGAAACGAATTTAATGGTGCAATCAGAATTTGATTTGGGTTTTTGGTTTGTGAGTTATAACATTTTTTAGTTCGTTAAACAAGTGGGGCCCACCACTCTCTCACCTTTACCCCTCTCTCTCTTCCAACTGGCTCACGCCGTACCGAATGGAGGAATTCCTGGCTTCCTCTCGCAGTAACGGAACGGAGAGCTTTCTCTTGGATAGAGGGAGCCGTAGAGGACACCGCTGCAGCACATGAGTCCGGTAGGGAGCGGTAGAGGGAGCCGGTGCGGGCAGCCTTAGCTCAGTTCAAAGAGTCTCCTACGAGTCAACAGGTCTTAAAAAAGAAAAAAGGGAAGAAGTTGCTAGGTCTACGACAGGGATGGCCAATAATAGTATCTATACCATGATACCATCTGTTTTACTTGAAGTGTTTATTTTAGGGTTTAGTTTTTTTGTAACATTATATGCCATTCTTATAGCTCATTATGGCTCACTTAATTTATCAATCTCATTGAGCCAATAACAGTATCATCGATTTTTACTTGTTATATGCTCTTTCATCTTTCATTAATTCTTGTGCTTCAAAATCTAAAGCAACACTAATTTTTTTTGAGATATTACACAGTACAACTCAGACACTCACAACGCACGCACACTCACCCCTATGAACGTACATACGCAAACCCTACCCCTATGAGCATCTTCGAAGACTGAGCCGGCAAATTCTCCAGATTCCCGAAGTCACCACTGGCGCCTCGTTGTCGACGGCCTCGTCGAATACCGC
Source organism: Eragrostis curvula (assembly GCA_007726485.1). Lineage (NCBI taxonomy): Eukaryota > Viridiplantae > Streptophyta > Magnoliopsida > Poales > Poaceae > Eragrostis > Eragrostis curvula. The sequence continues at coordinate 13,404,741 of RWGY01000005.1, forward strand.
TGAAAGCACAAATGCCGTTAAATCCTAGAAAATTCGCTCCCACCGGGAGTCGAACCCAGGACCTCAAAGGTGCTACTCGGTTGCCTTAACCACTAGGCCAAGACCCCTTTCACTAAAGCAACACTAATTAACATAAACTAGAGAGAGCCGTTACCTGCATGCCGTCCTGCGATGGGGCCGTGCCCAGGACGACCATGATGTTATCGGGGGCTCGCACGTGGCCGCCGGAGTTGAGCAAGCCCCGGTTGGAGCTAAGAACCGTGATGTTCTCACACGCAGGTGGCCGGATAGGAGTATGCGATTTCTTGAACGGGAATGGGAGCCCCCGGGATTATATACAACCGTGAAAGGACACATGTCGAGCAACAACAGGGCGCAACGATGGCCAATTGCCTGCCAGCAGGAGACGGACGCGTGTCGCGCATCAGAGAATAGTCACGTACTGAGACGGACGCGTGTTGCGCATCAGAAAAGGCTCGTACGATTATGCGAATGCTTACCCCAGCAGTTTTAGGCGTCGAGCGGGTGGGGGTGTGCGTCATAGTGTGGGCCCGTCTCCCGGATTTGGGACTAAGCATAATCCTGAGTACTTTCCTCATGTTGGAAAGTTTGGTCGTTAGCGCGTCAGCTTTGAAAGCGACATGCCCTCGCGTGGCGCTCTCGCGTAAGCTCACAAACAGGCTGTTAGCGCCTGAGTCTGGATGCGCGAGCAAGCCGGCGAAGGCGCGCAAGGCCGCCCGCATTCCTGACGCGGCATCAGGCATGCGGGCAAACGCTCAGCAACATGACCAAGACCATGGGGACAGGCAGGCAGGCGAGCAGGACAGTGACCTAACGACATCGTCGTGCCAAGTCGCGCCGGCAAGTGTTTCTTCCCACTCTACAGGAGAGAGGGGCTACAAGGCAGGGGCGGAGGACCCGGTATGGCAAGGTATGGCAGCTGCCATACCTTGACGTCGGAACTGCAGAAGCTTAACTGTGTTTGTATGATTATTCTCTTCCTCTAATTCTTTTAGAAATAGAAAGATAGGCAATAAACCCAGATGCAATCCAAGCCTGTTTGTCTCTCGCCATACCTTAATTTTGTTCTGTCCTCCGCCACTGCTACAAGGAGAGGAAAGCGGTTGTGGCGACGATTGATTTCACTGACTTTTCCTCCTCCTTCGGTGGCCCGTAGGGCGCCGGAGGGTTGGGGGAACCAGGGATTTATCGTCCGCGGAGGTCTACCTGCTATTTAGGTGGTTATTAGTAGCAGGGGCGAAGACAGGGGGTGCGAGGGGGGGGGGGGGGGGGGGGGGCTGGCACCCCCAACAAATTTGTGGCCACCTTAGTCAACCTCCTAATCTCTGGTGCTTTACTAGTAGAGGTCCCCTCAACGTATGTGCTTTCTTGACCAAAACTTTACTGAAGCCAATCAGTATTCGTTGAGCCCATCGAATAAGAGTTCGTTTCATTGGCTCTTCTTAGTCATCCAGCTAGGTTCACGTATTCGTTGGTTGGTCTTTGAGGGCGTCGTTGCAAGATGCCTAGCTGCTAGCTTTTGGCTAAATGTGACTGATTATCAGATCATGCTCTTGCTGGTAAGGTACATAACTTCAGGAGTGGTCGCTGGGTATAACCGGCCAGAATTTATTAACATTAAGTCTTGTTTTTAAGGACAGTTAGATGCTTTTCATCAACTAGCAGTGCTGATGATGCTATGAATCTATGCCAAGTTCTAAAAAATCAGCCTAGAACTTGTGCAGCTCGGACACATGTTATGTTGGAACCAATTAGCAAAACATTATCGCTCTTTTGAACATGTAATTTACTTTACATATTCGAGCCCAACTACAATCACTGTCCACTTGGCGCCCCCCTATGCCTGAATCCTGGCTTCGCCCCTGATTAGTAGTTTAGGTTAGGTCCCGTTAGGGTTAGGGTTCCGGCGGCTTCCAAATGGATGTGTCAGCCGGAGTTGTTTCCTTACATGGCGGATATAGCGACGGTGATGTCGACGATGACGGCGAGGTCCTCCGTGAAGTTGTGTGGAGTTTGTTTTCTTCTACTCTTATGTGAAAGGGTGGGAGATTTTGGTACCTCTTCCGGTCGTCGTTGCCTATGACCGCGGGGTTCTTTTGTGCCGGCAGAGCTCTATCCGATGATGGATGCGGCTTCTTTGTGAGCTCTGTGGCGGCTGGTTTAACCGGCGGTGGCTTTGTGTTCGAGGCGCATCGGTGAGGTGTCAGCGGTGGCGGTGCGTCCATGGAATAAGGACTCCCGAGCTTCCTCCATCTCGACGGCATCACCTTTCACGCTTGGAGACACAAAGAGATTTAAGCGCACTCATCGTCGCGCATTGGATCCGGAAGATCCTAATGATCTCTCGAAGGAAGCGGTTTCACAAGCTGTGTATAGATGTGGGTTGGTCGTGTGCGTAGGTGTGCGTTGAGGAGTTTATGATTTGATGTATGCGCACGAACAGATACCACATTTGTACTTAAGTTTGAGAGGTTCAAAAAAAGTCACACGAGCAAGGCGAGCGTGTAGGCCCAGGTCGCAGTAGGCAAGAGGGGGTGCGAGCAGTGGTGTGGGCTTGATAGTTTCTGCCGTCTATGTTTGGGACTTGGAGTAGTAAAAATTAAGCCGTGTTTTTGCTTCAAATTCAACTTGTATGCCGAGAACAAAAAAAAACTTCAATAGAAGCTATATATAGTAAATTAATCCGTGGTTTTGCTTTGGGTTGAAACTGACTTTTCCCGTTAACAATAACTAAATAGGCATGTGCTCTGCCTCAAAGAATTGCAAATTTATACCGTCACATCACATAATTCATGTCTACTAAATCATGAGTGATTATTTATAGTAGGAACTAATTTTGTTGTATAAATACACGCAAACTCGATCTATCTGCCTTAATTAATAATCACACCAATATTTCTATTAATATCAAAATGTACTTATTTTCTTTGCCGGTGTATGCAAGATGTACATCCAACTTATTGATATCAAAATGTACTTCTTTATAGTAGCAACTACGCAAATGGATTGATCTGGAAGTCAGGGTTATTTATAGCAGAAATTTATTTCGATACAAATCCAGTGGATCTTTTGACTTTTGTAGATATTTATAGCAGAATTTTTTTCCGATACAAATCTCGTGTAACTTTTCTAACTATTTATAGCAGAAATTTACTTCGATACACATCCATTGTATCTTTTCTAACTATGTATAGCAGAAATTTATTTCCATACAAATGACTGCCATAAGTGACCGGCCATTTATTTGGCCGTGCGCCCAGGCCGAGCCCTATAAAAGAGCCCCCAAATACCTCTACAGCAGCAAAACCTTCACGCCACAATCTCCAACTTGAAAGCCTTAGTTGCCCCCCCTCCCCCCCCCCCCCCCCCCCCCCCCCCCCCCGCAAATCACTACGCCATGGGAAGCAGCAGCCTCTATGTTGTGGCTGTTACTATGATCATCTGCACCATTGCAGCACCAGCTGTCCGTGCCGTGGATGAGTTTGTTCCGGTCAACGTTAACGACCCGCACGTCCAGGATGTTGGCTCATGGGCGGTCGCAATGCATAACCAGTTAGCAAAATCTGCTACTGGTATTCAACAAGGTTGTGAGCGGCGAGAAAGAGTTGGCATATTCCACGATATATCACCTCGTTCTCTATGCTTCAAATGCCAAGTACTTGGCGTATGTGTTTGAGGCAGAGGACCCCGAATCACGAATTCTCAACAAGTTTCAGCTGTTAGCAAATAATGCGTAAACAAGATCGAAACGAGACACAGATTTTTACGTGGAAAACCCTTACGGGAAAAAACCACGGGCGCCGACCGGCGATCTTCACTATATGAGGAGAGTTTACAAATGCAGGGGAATAACAATGAGTCGTCAACTCTTCCCGTGCGGCATACAAGATGTATATATATGTGGAAACAAATACAACCCATAACGTGAGAGGACTCCACCTCTCACACCTCCTAGGCGTCCCCAGCGAGACCCAATAATTCGGATCATATTCCAACAAACTCCACCTTGAGACGAATTCCATCTTGCAGCGAATGAAGTATCATCAATCAACTCACTTCAATAATAAATAACACCGAGCGCCAACAAGTCACTAGGACTTAAACTTTAACACCAACCAAGCTTGAGCATAACTCAAACTTAGTAGTGGGAACTGGCTTTGTCATCATATCAGCAGGATTATCATGAGTGCTGATCTTGCACACTTTAATATCACCTCGAGCAATCACCTCTCGAATAAAATGATACCTCACCTCAATATGCTTTGATTTATCAAAGAACATCTGATCTTTAGTAAGGTAAATAGCACTCTGGCTATCACAGAATATAGTAGTGCAAGAATCATCTCCACAAAGCTCAGCATACAAACCTCTCAACCAGAGAGCTTCCTTTCCAGCTTCAGAAATAGCCATATATTCAGCTTGAGTAGTTGATAGAGCAACAGTAGACTGCAAACATGCTCTCCAACTAACAGCACAACCACCAATGGTGAAAACATAACCTGTGAGAGATCTCCTCTTGTCCAAATCACCAGCAAAATCAGAATCAACATAACCAACAAGTCCATCTCCAGATTTCCCAAACTGCAAACAAGCACTAGAAGTACCGCGCATATATCTCAAAATCCATTGAACTGCTTTCCAATGCTCTCTGCCAGGATTAGCCATGTATCTACTGACAACACTCAATGCATATGATAAATCCGGACGAGAGCAAACCATAGCATACATAAGAGAACCAACTGCGCTGGTATAAGGAACTCTAGACATGTACTCAATATCATAATCTGATTCAGGACATAAAGCTGAAGATAGTCTAAAATGTGGAGCTAATGGAGTACTCACTGGTTTAGCATCATGCATATTGAAACGACGAAGTACCTTTTCAATATAGCCTTTCTGACTAAGATATAACTTGCCAGAACTCCTCTCTCTGATAATCTCCATGCCAAGAATTTTCTTTGCTGCACATAAATCCTTCATCTCAAATTCACCATTCAATTGAGATTTCAATTTGGCTATTTCTGACATATCTTTTGCAGCAATCAACATATCATCGACATAGAGAAGCAAATAAATAGCTGAACCATTAACGGTCTTCAAATAAACACAGCTATCATAATCAGAACGCTTAAAACCATGAGAGAGCATAAATGAGTCAAATCTCTTATACCACTGTCTAGGAGATTGTTTCAAGCCATAAAGAGATTTCTTTAATTTGCAAACAAGGTTTTCTTTTCCAGGAACAACAAAACCTTCAGGTTGATCCATATAAATGTCTTCATCTAATTCTCCATGTAAGAATGCAGTTTTGACATCTAATTGCTCAAGCTCATAATCATGCATAGCAACAATACTGAGTAAAGTGCGAATAGAGCTATGTTTCACAACTGGAGAAAAGACATCATTATAATCAATACCTGGAATCTGGCTATAGCCCTTAGCCACCAACCTTGCTTTATACCTTGCAGTTTCATTTGGAGAAATTGCTTCTTTCCTCTTGAAAATCCACTTGCAACGAACGGGCTTCTTCTCTTTAGGCAACGGTACTAAATCCCAAGTACCATTCTTATCAAGTGACTCCATCTCATCTTGCATAGCGGTAACCCAATTGTTGCAATCAGCAGAAGTAATAGCCTCAGCATAATTAGAAGGTTCTGCACTACCTTCAATATCTTCTGCACAACTCAAAGCATAAGCAACAATATTACACTCCTCAATTAACCTCTTGGGTCGAACATGAGGCCTCCTAGACCGGTCACCGGCAATAGAACGTTGTGTAGGCTGCACAACGGGAGAAGAATGTGGAACAATAGATGAATCATCATCATCAATAGGTGCATCTGGAATAGCAGTATCTGGTGTATGATCTGAATCAATAAAATGCTCCACCTGAACACTAGAGGTCTGCGAACTCTGAACAGGAACATTAGTAGACATAGCAGATTCATTAAAGACAACATTTCTGCTAATAATAACCTTTCTAGATTCAAGATCCCACAATCTATAACCTTTAACACCAGAACCATAACCAAGAAAGATGCACTTAATAGCTCTAGGCTCCAATTTACCATTATCAACATGAGAATAAGCTGGGCAACCGAAAACTCTCAAACCAGAATAATTAGCTGGAGAACCAGACCATACCTCAATTGGAGTTTTCTTATCAATAGCAATAGATGGTGAATGATTAATCAAATAGCAAGCAGTGGAAGCAGCTTCAGCCCAAAAATGTTTGCCCAAACCTGCATTGGACAACATGCAACGAGCCTTCGAGATGATAGTCCTGTTCATACGCTCAGCCACACCATTCTGTTGAGGAGTATAAGTAACGGTGCGGTGTCTCACAATGCCTTGAGACTTGCAATAAGAATTAAAAGCATTTGAACAGAATTCCATCCCATTATCAGTACGAAGTACCTTCACCTTTCTCTCGGTTTGATTTTCAACCATAGTCTTCCACTCCTTAAATGCAGAGAATGCATCTGATTTATGCTTCAAGAAATAAGGCCAAACCTTCCTTGAATAATCATCAATAATAGTCAACATATAACGACGACCACCAATAGAAGTCTTGCGAGCTGGCCCCCATAAATCAGAATGCACATAATCAAGAATACCTTCAGTAGTATGAACCGAAGTGTTGAATTTCACCCTCTTGTGTTTGCCAAACACACAATGCTCACAGAAATCCAGCTTACTGATGCTATGACCATCCAGAAGTCCTCTCTTGCTCAAAACTGCCAAACCAAGTTCACTCATATGCCCAAGACGCATATGCCAAAGATTAGTAGCATCAGAATTAGATAATGACTTGGAAGAAACAGCAGCATTACCAATAACTGTAGTGCCTTGAAGAAGATATAAATTGGCAGATAATAAATCACCTTTCATGACAACAAGAGAGCCTCTAGATACCTTCATAACTCCACCTTCAGCGGAGTACTTATACCCTTTGCGATCAAGGGTACTTAAAGAAATGAGATTTCTCGTCATAGTTGGAACATGCCTCACATCTGTCAATGTCCTGACAATACCATCAGCCATCTTAATCTGAACAGATCCCATGCCTACAACCTTGCGAGGTGTGTTATCACCCATCAAGACAGAACCACCACTTTGGACAGATTCATAAGTGGAGAACCAATCTCTATTAATGCAAATATGAAAGGAGCAGGCAGAATCAAGAACCCATTCATCATCAATTTTAGCACATCCAGCATAAGCAACGAGAACATCACCATTATCAGAACTACTATCAGCAGAAGCAACAGAGGCTTTACCATTTGCAGAATTACCTTTCCCTTTATTTCTCTTCTCTTTATTCTGCAACTTATAACATTCTGAAATGTCATGAGTATCACCTTTGCAATACCTGCAGAACTTTCCTTTGCCTCTGGACTTTGAGCGGCCTTTGTAACCACTCGAACCCTTGCTTCTAGAGTCTTGTGTTGATTTCTTCTCTGTCCTACCACGAACAGCCAAGCCTTCTCCATCAGAACTGGCAGCTTCAGAAGACACTATCTGTTTCATCTTTTCCTTAGCATGCAAAGCATCATAAACCTCATTGACGGTTAGAGTATCATGACTATATAGAATAGTGTCTCTGAAATTAGAATAAGAATTGGGCAACGAACACAAGAGCATAAGAGCTAAATCCTCATCATCATATTTTACCTCCATGGACGCTAGGTCCGAAACGATCTCCTTGAAGACCGACAAATGAGAGGACACAGAACCACCCTCTTGCAGCTTGTGAGTGAACAATTTCATCTTCAAATGCATCTTGCTGGTGAGATCCTTTGACATGCAGATCGACTCCAGCTTGAGCCATAAAGCAGCAGCGGTTTTCTCCTCCAAAACCTCTTGCAAAATATTGTTAGATAAATGAAGATGAATTTGTGATAGAGCCTTACGATCCTTTCGCTTTTCATCAGCGGTCCAAGACTCCGGCTTCTTCTTGTCGAAGCTATCAAGCGCATCATCCAAATCGGTGTGCGCTAATACTGCCCTCATCTTGACTTGCCATAGAGAAAACCGTGTATCACGGTCTAGCAGCGGAAGATCATACTTGAGAGAAGACATCTTGAAGAATAATCAGCAACAATCAATCTGCAGCGTCTCTGGTACAGCCCCGTGTGCGCGGAGCAAAATTTGCAGACTTCCTGGTACACCTTCGTGTGCGTGCAGCAGAGAAAATCAGAAAACCAATCCTGGTAGACTTCCTCGTGTGCGCGAAGCAAAGATCCTTGAATTTCTTTGCAGCAGCGCGAAATCGCCTGGGAGCAGCGATCCTTCCTCGGGACTTGATCCCGAACAGCGGTGGTGAATTTTTCTTTTGATCTGCAGCGATGAGACAGCGCGCAGCCTTTTGTAGCACCGGAGAAACCCGACGAGATCGAGTCGGAGCTTGACTCGGCGAGATCACGGAAAAATAATTCCGTCCGAGAACTCTGCACGGGTGCACAGAGGAATACGGCACGACGGATCAGAACCACCACGCTTCCAGGCGTGAATCAGCAGCGGACGACGGAGCGACGCAAATCGCCAGAAGAGGATCGGCGGCGGCGGCGGAACAGCAGGAACAAAACCCTAATTTTTTTTAATCAATCTCGTGTCTGGCTCATGATACCACTTGTTAGCAAATAATGCGTAAACAAGATCGAAACGAGACACAGATTTTTACGTGGAAAACCCTTACGGGAAAAAACCACGGGCGCCGACCGGCGATCTTCACTATATGAGGAGAGTTTACAAATGCAGGGGAATAACAATGAGTCGTCAACTCTTCCCGTGCGGCATACAAGATGTATATATATGTGGAAACAAATACAACCCATAACGTGAGAGGACTCCACCTCTCACACCTCCTAGGCGTCCCCAGCGAGGCCCAATAATTCGGATCATATTCCAACATCAGCCGATTTAATTGATTCGATCATGTAGACTGAGAAAGATGTAGTCCTATCTGTTTTATGTAATAAATAAAGTCAGGACTCATGTGAAATTGTCTGGTTTATTGCGTGTGCCTCAAGAATCTCAGTAATCCTTCTAACCAAATGGTGTTGTTTATTTACGGGTAGCAATGGGAAAAGACTTTCCTTTTTTTTTCTTGCATGCCCCTGAAATCTCCGATCGTTTGGAAATTTAACCTCACTTTCCTCCCCTCCCATGGGCACAGAGTTTAGCCCGTCCTTTCAACTTCTAGATCAGCCGTGGCTATCCACCGTTGCTCTTTAGCCTCTAAAACTTCCCCATACAAATGCCAATATTAACACAAGCAATTTTATTCTTGCGTGTGTATGTTGTTAGCGCTGTCTTATTCCGAGTCGAGGCAGACATGGCGCAAGAAGCTCGAGGCTGCCGACCTCAACGGCAGCGAGGCGCCACGGGTGGCAGCGAACACGTACGGGGAAATCGGAGCAGATCGCACGTTGGTACGTAGTGATGCTGGGCAAGGCGTCGCCCCCGCCTGTGCCGCCGGCTGACAGCTTAATTTTTAAGGAGCAGGTTCTGTCCAGCTCAGGAACGGGTTCCCAGCTTGGGGGGTCGAGGTCGCCGGCGTCGTCTGCCTCGACGCCGCGTCGTTCGCGCGCGATCTGGGTACGCCGTTCTTCGACGAAGAGGCCCAGCCCAGTTCGGTAGGAACGGGCTTGCTCTGGGATCTCTCCTCCCCAGCTACAACTGCTGCGACGGACGCCCCTCCCCTTACAGGTACGCACCTTGTCGTCATGTCGTGGACGGAGTGGAGTCGATTCGCGAATGGATCTGTGTGGGGCGTCTGTGCTCTGCTCGGTTGTTGCAGCCTCTGTTTCGAAGAGAGCAAACCTGAACGGCTGAACATGTAGCTGTTTGTTGATGCGGCCGTGGAAACAAAGCTGGCGACCCGATTCCTCACGAGGGCGGCCACCATGACGGCTACAGACACAACCTCTCAGCTGTCGTGGGGGTCGACGTGTCGCCGCTACCTTCTCCGCTGTAGCTACTGTCGCCGGTGCCGTGCCGTCAGTCCGGGGGTGGCCTTTGGGTTCTTCATTGTTCTTGGCCATATAGCTGGTGCAGTGGTGCTCGGCTCGCGCCCCATGATGATGGACAACCACCGCCTCATTTTCGTTGATGATGTGTCTGTCACCTTGATTATGACATTTGAATAACCAGTACGGCAATCAATAGTAGTGCTCTATAACCTGGCGTTGATGATGTGTCTGTCACCTTATTTATTATGTCCTGATTTTCAGAAAATCACCCTTATAATTGTTTATTCATTTAAAATTCATAATTAATTCATCCTAACTTTGTTTGATGCGATTCTTTAGTTATCTTCTTATGACTCAAAATATGTTCAGAAATGCCTACAGATTCTTTCAACGTTAGTTTGCTTAAAGTATGCATTTGGTCTTGTTTTTATTTTGTCTTTATCATCACTATCATACATTCGATTATAAGATATGAAGATGGTTTGCTAGAATTTACATCGGAGTGGAAATCACGGCTAATCAAAAAAGTGTCTATCCCCTCCTTCATCATCATTGCTCCTACGTTGTTTGCATCCTCTACGTACAATACATCACACATGTTTCAAAATTGTTACTCATTGACCTAAACCGCTGTCATGTCATGTATATTATATATATATACAACATGTAGAATTGTTTTTATTATGCATCAAATATACTTTGATATAATACATGTTAACTTCATAAATCTTTGGAGATCATCAAATTTTATCACATGCCCACACGATCAATATAAGGTGTCCACACATACTACTGGAACTAAAAAAATGTTAAATTCTCAAAATTAGCACTCAACAACTAGTAGCCAATCTTATTATGTTATTCTGGAATATATGTTGTCCTAGAACTTTGACATGCTTCCTTGGGCGCTCTGTCCCAACAGAACCATTTTATTTCTTTTATGCATTAATGTACCAACTTAATTTGATGTACCTATCATAGTTTATTGCTCAAAATCATGTGAATTAAGGGTTATAAAAGACAATAACAAAACAACAAACAACAATAGTACAACCACAAGAGAGAAGGATATGGACAGAGTGGTTTTGAGTATTGTCTGGTGTGAAAACATGGCCACAACAAAAGAAGAGCGGTTTTGGGTATTGTCTGATGTGAAAACATGGCCACAACAAAAGAAGAACCTGGGAGTACGGGAAAGAGGGGGGGAGGGGGGGGGGGGGGGGTGTAGATAAGGTTTAGAGTTCGCAGGTTTCATAGGTGTATTCACTTGAACGTCTAGTGTTAACTTTAATTGGTTTCGCCAATCATGGTCCCTATTGTTATTTGAGTTGTGTCATAAGATATATAGCAAGTGGAACTAATATCTGAAAATCTAAGAGATATTTTACTTATAACTCCTATCCTCCTCCTACTTGCTTACACATGGCGCGATACATTGCGTGGTCAGCTGTTGTCTCTCCAATCATCAAAATTGTTGCTGAAAAAATATATGGGATGTAATAACTAAGTGTGGAACATGGAATCTCAAGCCTACGCCTTCAAGTTGTTGTCTCACCTTCTTTCTCTTGCATGGTACTATGATAAATTTGTAACACGTTTGGAATACCTAAAATCCAATACTCTTGATTTCAGCGTGGGTCACTTCCAAACTGGAAAAAAAAACTGAATTTCGAAAGAGTAATAACAATAATTATGAGCCAACTCTTGCACCATATCTTAAGAGCCAAGGGTTCATCTATTTATGTTGTAAAACGTTATCAGTGACAGAAAACTCCCTCTGGCGCCTCTTCTCAAATATAAGTAGACAAGAGACAAAGACGCAAGATGTAGGTGGAGCACTTCTTCTTTACGCAATAATGAACCGGTGATTACAACATGGGAGGTACTCGATGTATATATAGTTATGTGCACAAGGAAAATGCATCTGAACAAAGAAAACAAGGTATGGTATTGTCACAAGGAAATTGGTGAAATGTTGTGGTAACAGAGATTGATACCTACAAGGAACGTTTCCTCTTCACCTAGAGTGGTTTTGAAATCTTTCACTGGAATTTAATTTGTGTAGCTGCTATTATAAAATAGTACTATGAGTGATCAATTGAATATTGTTGACTTGACCGTTGAAAAGCATTATTTATGCCACATAAAATAGAACTATGAAAGATCAATTTCTCGCAAAAAAAAAGAAAGATCAATTGAATATTGTTGACTTGACCGTTGAAAAGGATAAATTATGCCACCCGTCACATTCAGCAATCAAACGTGGCATGGTTATAAGATAATGATGGGCTTCCGTACGTAGAAAAAGGTAGGCAAAAACTCTTGCTTATTGTTCATAGCTCACAATCACAGCATTTGCCTCCTGGACGAAAAACCATAATTCTTACACAATGTTCATACATCACAAATCACAATTACATTTACATTTATTCATCCACTCTCAGGGAACCACTAGAATGAAGGAATATTTAGACTCGAGTCATCTGGGCTCAGTCCCAGAACAATCCCCTTATTCCCCTCATCACCAAGGAAACTGCAACACGGAAGAGAACTCTCCAGTAATCTGATACTAAATACTCTGCAGACTCTTCAACACTTCTCTTTAAGACAACACTCTTTAGCGTACTTCGTAGCAGTAGCAGATGCAGTTCAACGAGACATGACGACTGACGTGTATATATATGTGTGTGCATATATATATATATATATATATATATATATATATGTTGACTCTTCCCGTCTCGATTTTATTACTCCGACTGGCTCATAATAAGATCAAAAGAAATCAAATCACCTACTGCCAGGAAAATGATGAGATGCTCAACGTACGGGTCAGTTCGCCAAGACGATTGTAACGAGGGAGACGGCGAACAGGAACAGAACAAAGAACCCAAATCCGAGTGCCGGCCGTGCAGCGTTGACGTCGAACGCCCCCGTGACGGCGAACGAGGCGGCGGAGACTGCCACGACGGCGACGTTTCGCCGGACGAAGGAGGACGTTTTCTTGAGCATCGCCCGTGTGGCGCCGAACAGGATCCCGGTGGCGGCGGCCGTGCTGCTCAGGCAGAGTCCGGCAGTAATCAGGTTCACCCCGGCGAGCAGGAAGAGGAGCAGGACGGCGGTGCCCAGGCCGCTGGAGCCTGCGGCGGCCGGGAAGCAGCTCAACGCCGCGGCAACGGCGAACACGGTGGCGAGGAGACCAATGGTGTGTGACCGCCTGTACTGCGGCCCGACGGTGTCATCCCCAGCGCCGGCGCCGCCTCGGAGGCGGAGGAGGATGTGCAGGTTGGCCTCCGTCCCGACGCCGTAGTCGGCGAGAGTGCGGGCGCCGTCGTCGAGGTGCCTCCCGGCGAAGACGAGGCGCCAGGGCTCGCCGGCGGCGACGCGCTCCCTGGACTCGATCTTCGCCTTCACCACGTCGACGGTGTCGGACGGGTAGACGTCGAGGGCGAGGGTCTTCCCCGTCGGAGTCCTCACGAACACCTGCATGCGGCCGTCGCCGGCGGATGCTCTACCGCGCAGAAGCAAGTTGTTGTCATAGCGGTTCATGGAAAAACTGCTACCTCCTCCTCGGCGGCCGCCGCCGTCCAGTCTCCGTCCCTTGCCGTTGCCGGCGACGGGGAAGACGAGGCGGCGCTGCTCATGTGGGATCTCCACCTTGCCTCCTCCCAAATCCTTTTCGGCGCCGGCGGTGGCCGCGTACAACGGCTCCACCTCACACGTGACGGTGCTCATCTGCACCGGATCAGAATCAGGCAAACGTTAACGAGAGAGAGAGATGGAATTTAATTAGCGGGTAAGGAGAGCTGGAGAGGCTAATTACCACGTACCTTCACCTGCCTAGCTAGTTGGAATCCTTTCTTCGCTCTTGATAACTAGCCTGCGGATTCAACCCCTTTGCAGCTCCGCTCCTTATATAGCGGATTGAGCCACCCAAAAATGAAATCGATAATGCTGGGCCGTCCGTTCCCCCGCTAACGATCAGGATTGCGCGCAACCAACCCACGTCACGTCGCATCCGCCGCATGAAAAGTACGTCACCCACCGGCCATCCGGCGCCATCTTCAGCGAAGCGAGACGTCACAGTCAAGATCGTCCACGAGCCACGAAGCTTCCTCTCGATGCGCCAGTTTCTTACTTGGCTAAGTAACCGTCATGGGACAAGGACAGGCTAGGATGTCGAGTTGTCGACGGGCTCCGCAAATGCAAGTTCTTCTAGACGCATATAAGTGGAGACACAAAATATTTCGTTTCATGTGTTTTGATAAACTAATTATTCGACGCGTGTGATGGAGAGTAACTTTTGAAAGCTAAATATATTTCTTTGCTATAAACTATGTTAAAGTTCTACTGAAGTTCTGTCAATCACCATACTGTTCAGGGCATAACTATCATGGCAACATGTTCTCCATCGAGTTGGTAGTCAAAGAAAATGACAGCACAATTTCCGTATTATATCGGCACAAAAAGGCGGTGTCTTTTGTGCAAGGTTTGCAATACCGACGGTTACCGAGCGGTAACCGCGGTTACCGGACTAACCGGTCCGGTCCGGTTAGTCCGGTAGCCCGGTTTCGAAATTTGAATTTTGAAATTTTTTGAAAATTTGAAAATTTTTGAAACAAAAAATATGTAAATAAACTAGACATTATTTCTAACACATTTGTGGAAACGGTTAAAAAAAACTAGATCGTTTAATGGGCCAAAAAAATGGCGGAAGATTGCTGGGCGAGAAAAATGAAAAAAAAAAAAGAAAAACCAACCTTACCCACTTACCCCTTCACCACCGACGCCCCCTTCGGTCTCCCCTGTCCACGAACCTCGCCTCCGCTCGGTCCCCCATCGCACAAGCTCCAAATCCGCCGGTCCCAGCCGCTCATGCAATCGACGTCGGACCGCCGCCGAATCGAGCCGAGGCTGCTGAATCGACGATTTGGGGCCGGTTACCGACCGGTCGACGTCGGTAACCGAGTTTTTGAATTCAAATTTTGATTTTTGAATTCTTGTTCGGTTTCCGAGCAGTAACCGCGGTAACCGGTAAAACCGGTGTAACCGGTGAGGGCCAGTTGGAATGGTAGCAACGATAATGTAAACCTTGCTTCGGTGTTAAAGTCAATGACCAGATAATTTCGTGACATCATTGCCTCCAGTGAATTGGTATTCAAACTTCAAAGAGAGTAATTTCAATGTCAATGTCAGTTTGCTCCCTCTGTTCGTCCAAAAGGGAGTAGTATGTTATATCGCTCTCCACGCTTATTATATAGACTAAAAGTAGCGGTAGCATATCCGACATGTATGAGACGTACAACCATTATCTGTGTACATGATAATGCAAATAACAGTACACATCCCACCAAAATGGGTAGACAAGCAAGAAACTGAGAAAGCATCACGGGTAGATGTGTAGGTCTCTCGTTGGTAGAAGAAGGGTAACTTGGTAAATTGCGTTACTTGCTTCTTCTTGCCAAGGTTGAACGATCCTCCACATGGGGACCCTGAAACATTACTGGTCGATTGCGAGGCGACCACGAGAGGTCCTCGGATGGGAAACATATCATTCCATATGTTAGAATTCAGAGTCTAGCCACTTATAGACCCATTGTTGAGGTGGTTGGTTGCTCATTTCAGGAATAGAGTCTGAGTGGTAATCATTAGAAGACTCACAATCATATCCATATATAGTTACTTGAGAACTCGCTAAATTAATTCAGGAATATAGCAAATGATTAGGGGAGGCCCGGGACCAAGGGCACAAGGTGGGTTTTCATTTTTCTTTTCTTTTTTGTTTTTTCCCCCATGTTATTCCTGCAACATTTTTTTGGCTGACCAAACAACGGTATTCTTTAGTTCTTGTTGCACCATTGGGCTACAAATCGCATCTACATTTTTGAGTTCTTGTTGCACCATTGGCTGGGCTCACCTAACGTGTGCTGGGCTCACCCAAAAATTGCTGCAACGGTATTCCTCATTAGCAACACGACGACGTGGAATCAATCGTCTTGTCTGTTGACACGGCGGCTCGTCCCATGGGATGATCCTGACGGTGCCATCTCCCTCCTCTCCCAGAAGAGCAGCACGGCGACACCCTCGCCTTCATTGACGTAATCATGACTTCGTCGGCGTCGAAGGTCGTAGCGACTGGCTGCACTGATGCAGGAACGTGCGGCCTCGAACTCAAGACGGTGAGTCGTGACACACATCCACCGTGCGGCGCCAAACAGGATCCCGGTAGCGGCGGATGTCAGAGGCCGGCCGTAATCAGGTTCACCCCGGCTGCCGCGACTGCGAGCAGGATAGGCGCAGGGAGCCGAAGCTTGCGGCAGCTGGGAGCCTGGGAAGCAGCTCAACGCAGCCGCACGGCGAACACGGTGGCGAGAAGACCAACGGTGGTCGCCCAACGCGGGCCCAGGCGGCCTCTGCGGCAGTATCATCCGGCTGGTACACAAAAGCCAACAGCCACAACCACATGTGTTCACCAGATAAGCATCTGCAAAGTACTTCGTTGTAAATCTTATTTCTGTCAGGTGCTCCTTTGCAAGGGGCTGGTTGTAAAACTTCTATATATTAAATAAATTCCAACCCGTTCTCAAAGAAAAAAAACAGAGAGACGAATTAATAGTACACTAGATAGCCCCACTTGGGAGTCACACGATTAAAAGGGACACAGACTCGTTATACTGCTTTACCAGACCTTAACACATGACCACCTAAATTGAACTGGTGATCAAAAGCGCAAACCAATCCAGCAGCACAAGTTGAAAACCACCACGGACACAAAAGTCAAGGTGGAAAGGTGAATTCCTTGATAGGTGTACCAGGGAGCATCTTAACACATATCTACGGTCAACCACGCAGGCGAAGGACAAGGAGCACGATCGACCCATGCTGTATATTGTAGTCAGCAAGAGTACGCCCATCCTCAAGCTGCCAGCGACAGAAGACGAGTCGCTGCTGGTATGGCGGGATGCCCGCCTTGTCATGGATCTTGGCCCTCAAATTGTCGATTGTGTCATACGACTCAACCTCCAACATGAAAATCATTCCAGTGAGGGTCTTCACAAAGATCAGCATGGTATCACACGGGCAGATCCCAACGTGCAGGGTGGAGTCACGATAGATCCTGTAGTCGGCAAGGTTGCGCCCATCCTCGAGCTGTTTGCCGGCAAAGAAGAGCTGCTGTCTATCCGAGGGAATACCCACCTTTCTCTGAACCTTTACCTTGACATCGTCGACCGTGTCAAACCACTTAACCTTGTCGAGGGTGATGTACATGCCATTGAAGACCTTCACAAAAACATGAAATCCGCGACTTGGCGGATGGAAGACAAGGGTCAGGGTGGACTCATTCTGAATATTGTAACTGGCAAGTGTGCGCCCATCCTTGAGCTCCTCATCAGCAAAGATAAGGTGCTGCTCCTCCGGAGGAATGCCACCCTCGTAATGTATCTTTGCTTTGACATTGTCGATGGTGTCTGATGATGCCACCTGGAGAGTGAAAATCTTGTCAGTGAAGTTCTTCACGAAGATCCGCATCTCACTCGGTGGCCGACGGAGGACAAGGTGCAGGGTACACTCCTGCTGTACATTGTAATAGGCGAGCGTGCGCCAATCCATCAGTTGCTTGTTGGCAAAGATGAGCATCTGCTGTTCCGGGGGAACACCCTCCTTATCCTTAATCTTTGCCTTCACACTGTTGATTTTGTCAGCCGACTCAACCTCTAGGGTAATGATCTTGTAATCAAGGGACGTCACAAAAATCTTCATGCCACCACGCAGACACAAGACGAGGTGAAGGGTGGAATCCTTCGGAATGTTGTAATCAGCAAGTGTTATGGCATCCTCCAGCTGCTTCCCAGCAAATATAAGGTGCTGCTGGTCCGGAGGAATTCCTTCCTTGTCTTGAATCTTCTCCTTGACGTTGGAAGTTGTGTCCGATGGCACAACCTCAAGGGTGATTGTCTTGCCAGTGAGAGTTTTCACAAAGATCTGCATCTAAATAAAGAAACCAAATTAACATTACATACCATTCACGCTCTCACTAATAAAAAAAGAAGTTAGCAGTTAGCATAGCAGTTTATCAGTAATGTCACAATAGCAATATACGCGTAAAGCCAGATAGCGCGCAAAAGTGCTACTTGACGTACTATGCTACATATAATTATTCGAAGGGTGTGCCTTCACCTCTTAATTATTCAGAATATCAGTTACCTAGATAGCTCAGAATGACCATTGTTGCATTAGGCGTTCGAAAATCTAACAAGATAATGAAGGGTACAGGTGAGCCAAGCACCATTGATCACACGCACAGACTAGTAAAGTAGTAACTCCAATCATGTTGAACTAATTTCACAAATGATCAGATATGTAAATCATTCTGGGAAAGGTCGCCCTGACATAGAATAGAAGGTGCCTCATATCACTCCAAATAGCCCAACTATTTGTAACAAACAAACAAAAATCGTTCCATTTGAACCAATCCCAAACTACCACCTTCATTAAACTCTAGCTAACCTAGCTTCCAAATAATAACTTAACAGATGAAAAGGTCAGAGACCTAAAAACATTCCGAGCATCGTGCAATAGCAGACCATTGAACCCAAATCGCAGAACATCGTTCAAGACTCTACCAATCCTACACCAAAAGATCGAATCTACTGATCAAACTCACAAAGCAACACGCCACGGAGCAAAAATGCTCGACCATTGCCTGCGAAAAGATGTGAGAGTACACAGAGGACGATCGATTACCTTTGGAAAGCAATCAGACACAACTTCCTGGCTTGTTTTTCGATGGGTACAACTGCAACCAGGGACGTGGGCAAGGAGCGCCGCGGGACGACGGCGGTGGAATGGGCAGCGCGCAACGGCGGCTGTGGCGAGCGTGGGCAGGGGCGATGCAGGCGAGGAAGAACCGAATGAGCAGTGTTCGACTGTTCGTGTCGAGTGACGAGGTTCTGTTCGTCTTCCTGTTTTATATCGGACCTTGAGAGCATGGAAACTTTTCGTCTTCTTGTTTTAATTATTTGGGAGCTGGAAAGCCTTGAACTTCGTTTCGTTTTCTCGTCATCCGAAAAACTTTCCGTCTTCTCATGGACCAGGCATTGGCACGAAACTTGTAACGTGAAAACGAAGATGGATAAGATGGACAAAGTTGTAACGATGGGCAGGATCGTGACAAACTTCGCTAACGTGAAATCGAAGATGGAGGCCGAATTACCATTGTCATGTATTCATTGTGTCCTTCGCAAAATAAATAAATAAATGTGTGCTTCGCCTGACACGGTGCGGTTCGCAAAATAATCAGATGGAGAGAGAGGAATGAGTTTATTACTGTCATGTCATGTAATGTAAGTTGAGTGGTGGGAGTTCATCCCAAAGCTCCATTCAAAATGAAACAATTTTTTTTTTGTCAGAATCAGTATCGAAAAATTGGCACATTCAGGATTGCCAACTTAAAGTGCAGAACTAGGCAAGAATAACACAGATCACCAGGGCATCAGGATAGAAAGCATTAACACACGACTGCAACGTAGTAAAAGCTTGAGCTTTAACATTGTCAACGATCAATTACCAAACAAATTATATAGCAGATCATTAAACCGAGATAACTTAAGCATCAATCACACTACTTGATATAAGTAGAGTTTATAGGCTAGAGCAGTCACGACCGCAAGTTCTTATTACAACCAGAACAGACACCAGATAGTTCAAACTTCGAACCACATCAACCAAGCGTTACCGATACCAAAAGTGACCTGAATATAAAGATGCAAGCCAACCAGCAGTGAGCTCAAAAGCCACCACGCAGGCGAAGGACAAGGTGGAGGGTAGATTCCTTCTGGATGTTATAATCTGCCAAGGTGCGCCCGTCCTCCAACTGCTTGCCAGCAAAGATGAGGCGCTGCTGGTCCGGCGGGATGCCCTCCTTGTCCTGGATCTTCGCTTTCACATTGTCGATGGTGTCTGAGGACTCGACCTCCAAAGTGATGGTCTTGCCGGTGAGGGTCTTCACGAAGATCTGCATTCCACCACGCAGGCGAAGAACTAGGTGCAGTGTGGACTCCTTCTGGATGTTGTAATCAGCAAGAGTGCGCCCGTCCTCAAGCTGCTTGCCCGCGAAGATGAGGCGCTGCTGGTCTGGGGGAATGCCCTCCTTGTCTTGGATCTTCGCCTTGACATTGTCAATTGTGTCAGAGGACTCCACCTCAAGGGTGATGGTCTTGCCGGTGAGGGTCTTCACGAAGATTTGCATTCCACCACGCAGGCGAAGAACAAGGTGCAGTGTGGACTCCTTCTGGATGTTGTAATCAGCAAGAGTGCGCCCGTCCTCAAGCTGCTTGCCCGCGAAGATGAGGCGCTGCTGGTCTGGGGGGATGCCCTCCTTGTCTTGGATCTTCACCTTGACATTGTCAATTGTGTCAGAGGACTCCACCTCAAGGGTGATGGTCTTGCCGGTGAGGGTCTTCACAAAAATCTGCATACCACCACGCAGACGCAGGACAAGGTGCAGGGTCGACTCCTTCTGAATGTTGTAATCAGCCAGGGTACATCCATCCTCTAGCTGCTTGCCAGCAAAGATGAGGCGCTGCTGGTCTGGAGGAATACCTTCCTTGTCCTGGATCTTCGCTTTAACATTGTCAATTGTGTCAGAAGACTCCACCTCGAGGGTGATGGTCTTGCCAGTGAGGGTCTTCACGAAAATCTGCATGCCACCACGCAGACGCAGGACAAGATGCAGGGTGGACTCCTTCTGGATGTTGTAATCAGCCAGGGTCCTTCCATCCTCGAGCTGCTTCCCAGCAAAGATAAGGCGCTGCTGGTCGGGAGGAATGCCCTCCTTGTCCTGAATCTTTGCCTTGACATTGTCAATTGTGTCTGATGACTCCACCTCAAGGGTGATGGTCTTGCCAGTGAGTGTCTTCACAAATATCTGCATCTGAAGGCAGCAACATGCATATTAGGATAGATGAACAAGAAGCAGTTCGCAAGAAGGGTGTATCATAAAATTATTCAGGAGTAGGGAAATAAGACTAACAGGAGCACTACTGTTGAATTACTGCCGACAAATCTTCTGCACAGATAGACTATAACAAAGGCTACGTATGATTTATGGCAGCGGTGGCTGAAAATCCAATTAGAGAAACCAAAGCACACTTCTCATCTAGATTCGTACCACAAAAACAGGAGAACTAATGGGGCAAAGCTCAATCCTAGATTAACTTAGGCTAAGATGACTTGAATGTTCCATCTAGGTGAATCGATCAGGCAAAAGACCACCGAGACTATGATGTAAATCTTAAACTAAATTAGAGAGATTATGATGTAATACCCCACACACAAACAGGCACCGAACTGACACAAGCAGCAAAGTATTAAACCTTCCCCTAGATTAATTAGTATTGGATTGTTGGATCACGTCATGATTTTGGGCTACAATCTTAATGATTTAACGATAAAATCGACAGATCGAAAGCCTATGGGCCTTACAAAAGGACTTCCTAACAGATCTGTGAACCCAAAACCGCAACCTAATCTAGCAAATTTCAGAAAAATTACACCCAACGACGTACAAAACGAATCGACCGATCAGCCAACAACCCTAACCAATACGACGCAAATTCAGAACAAACACACAGTACCCTAGATTATCAACTTCGGAATCGGGCTACAGACAACAAGCTTCGCGCAGATCAAAGCAGAATTCAGGACGAAACAGAGCCTCACGATATCACAACAAACAAAATAATCGAACGACTGCCCTACAGAAGAGATCGGATTAAGGCGAGATTGGATGAGAATAGGTACCTTGAGAAGGCGATCAGACGGGGCTTTCGATTTGGAGGATCGGGTCTCCTCTCGGCGAGTCGGCGATCGAGGAAGAAGGCGAGTGCGGTTGGGGAAACTTGTGGTGGAGGAGAGCCCGTGCCGCCGGTATTTATGGCCTTGCTTTGACGGTGCCGTCCGTAGCCGGTTTGGTTACCAAGGGGGGCGGGTCCGCAGTGGACGGCTCGGATCGACTGCCTATATTGACGTGTTCGGCTAGGATGGAACGGTGGTGATAACCTGTGGGCTGTGGCTAGCGGTGCGCGTAAAGGAGAGGAGCCCAGCACGGCAAGTCGGCAAGACGGGGCAACGCGTTGTTGTTGCGGTTACGAACTCGCTTTCCTCGTTCGTGGAACGTGGACGCCTTCTCTTTTGGGCCAATTGACGATAGGCCGGGCTATGATTTTAAGCTAGGCCGAGGCTATGTATGTTGTAAACTGGGCACCTTCCTGGGCATTCTACCCAGCAGGCCTAGCAGAGGAAGAGCGCGGCCCACAACGTGAACGCGGTCGCGGACAACGCCATCTCCGCCTCGCCGTGCCACCCTTCTTCACCGTCATCGTCGAGCTCTCGCCCACCTCCTCCCTCCTCTTCCCACCTTGAGCTGGAACAAAGCTGAAACAATTGTTCCAAACTGCTATAACAAAAGTTTTGAAAATGCCGAAACAACTCGAGCTGGAAGGCAGGTGTGTGGCAGGGCAGGAAATACGGTCATCAAGACTTGAACTAGAGACCTCTTGCTCGATTCTCTTTACTTGACAAGTTAGCTTCTCTTGACTGTCCACAATAGAAGCGATGCTGAAAAGAATATTTTCTTGCATGTTGACACCGATGCCGAGACTCCAGAAAAACCTGCAATGGTTCAGCACCGGTGCAAAGAGTTGTGTGGGACCATCTTGTGGGGCTATCTCATTTGATTCCAGCATGCAAGAGCTGCTGTTGTGATGAGTTGAGGCAGTGCGTGCGATGGTTAATAATTTTTTAATGTTTCAGCACCGGTGCTTCAACATGATCCGGCAGCCGGGAAATTGAATTCGGCACCGCCTCCCACAGTGGTCTGCACCGATGCTGAAAGAAGAAAGAGAACGTTTCAGCATCGGTTATTCGCACCACTGTGGGAAGTCATGCCCAGTTTGAACTAATGACGTTGCGAGTACATTTTGCTTTGAAACTGGAATGCAGAATCACGTCTGGCAACACAAGCATTTGGAATGCCTGAAACTTGTGGTACCGGCATCAAATAGTACTCTAGTTTAATGTCGGTAGAGTAGCAGCTAGGGCGTGCACGCCAATCCAGTCGCGGCGTGATCTTTTTAGCTTCTGAAGACGCGGTTCCTGACTCATTCACAGGCCTCTTCCTCAACGTGGCTGCACCTCATGCTTGATATATTCCGCTCCGTTAAATGCTCTTAGCTGTGCCTGTGAGGCAGCAGCACATACATAGGGACGAAATAAATTGGTACAAAACTCTGGAACAATGCACTTGCACAATTGATGTGCTGTAGTTTACATGAATTTTATTTATTTGCATTCTACTATTCAAATAAATTTACTCATTTTTCCTTGGAAAACAGAGTGACATGCCCGGTGAATATATTGCCGACCGCAGGAGCTCTGTCACTATGTCACCATTCAAAAAATACTATTAATTTTTGCAGACTTCAATTTCTGAAAAACAAATGTGCCATAATCTTAAGCCTCAAAGCCTGTACACATTGGTTTAGTGCACATAGCTTTTCTTTAAAAAAACTATTGTGACAGTTATTCGCACTACTTTTCTAGTAAGTGAAAACTGGGCATCTAAGAGAAGCTAAATTGTCATTATTTTAATTGAGCATGATGGGTACAATCATACCAACCTGCTTTTCTTTTTCTTTATTCCATTCTTGCTGCCACATTATAAGTTACAACAGAATAGTCTTCCCGTTGATGGTTGATGCCATACTAAACGAGAAGATGGAAGGTGATGCCACCTTTGTAGGAGTATACTCGAAGGCATTCTATTGAGACATCTAAGGAGGGAGGGTATCAACACCATAGGCTTCTGTCTTGAGGTATGCACACATGCCTCTTCCTTTTCTTTGGTTACATGGCTAACCATCTAGCAGAAAATCTTGAGTTGATGCGTCTTCTTTCAGCAATCCTATTTTCTCTTGGAGATCTCTTTTCAGTAGTGCCTGCAGTTATGAAACCATACCTCATTTGTGCAGATTCTCCCTTCCTGTGTTTGTGTTTCCATAGGACTTTCTGTTGTGCACAGCGCAACTAGCATGGCGTACAAGATGAAAGGGGTCTTCAAGGGCCTCAAGGTCATCTCTCAGATCTTTGGTATGTGACCAACGATGCATTTCGTTAACGAAAACATGGACGGATTTCGACAATTCTGAGAAAGCTCAAGCTCTTTTCGTTTGCCCAGCTTGTTCTTCCTTGCTCATGTGTCCACCATTGTTGCAGTGATAAAGGAGCATCAGATGGAGATCGGTTTTCCGACTGACGTGAAGCATGTCGCGCACATCGGTTGGGACAGCCCAACGGGGAGTGCAGCTTCTCCAAGCTGGGTACATTTCATAACTCAGAACTCTGAAAAATGCCTCCACTCTTGATCTGACCATTGCCCGCCTGTCCATTAAGTCATGCCTTGTTTGGAAGCTGATCCAAATTTCTTTGTAGATGAATGACATGAATGGTTCACCGGACTTCACGTCGCAGAGCAACATCGGGCCGTCGGCAGGATCCTCATGGGCATCTCAAGGTGAATTTCAGAACTATTTTTCATTTGTTCTTGGGGTGGTGGGGGCATGGTGCGCATGTTTAGAATTATTTCTGCCTGCCATAGTGGAAGAATATTCTGCCCTTTGTTTAATTTCAGTGGTGATGTCTACCTGAGGAAGGAAAGTTGCAGCTGTTTATCCTAAGAATGTGCTCTCATGTTGCCATATTTAGTTAGTAAACCTGTGCTGATTGATGAATCATGATCCATCAGCGAATCATGCTATTAAACAATTGATGTTTTACAACTGCCAACAACATCTTGTGTTGGTGGTGGAGCTGGGATGCAACTTATGATGAGTTAATGACTAAATTATTATAATCCATATAGAACATTGCTGTTTCTTTTTCTTAGATATATGTGTCTGATATTTTTTTCCACTTTGAGTAAAAAAGTTACAGTCAACAACTGAAATTGAGGTTCTCAATATCAACATCCTTAATGATAACAGTTCTGCAAGATATCACTATCTACAGTTTCAGCATATTTGATGCTAAAGAACTCAATTTGCATATTGTATAAATCAAAGTTACTCGGATCATAATTTATTTATATATTGACTAAAACATGCTCTACAGAATAAGTCTGCTGAGCTACGTCTGGTCAAACACTTGCTAACATGTCATCCACAAAGGTGTATTATGTCAGAAGGTCGAAGGTCCACTATGTAAACAAATAGATTCAGCTGTTCCAACTAATAGATTCATTGCAAGTTGAAGCGAAATCATGAATAGATTAAGGACAAGTAGAGTATTTGGTGCATCATGGACAAAAATTATGAGATACTAACCTAAGGAGTAATTGGTGCACATGGACGACTAAAATTATGAGATACTTTATACTGTCTTTGTTCTTGTTCATTTTCCTATAATGCCACAACAATAATCCAGACGGCAAAACCACATGTTTAAGAAGGTATCCACATGATTCCTAATGCATAAGAATTTATTAAAATGTCAAAGGACCGAATCAGATTTATAAATGGATAAAAAATTAGAAATTCTGCAAAAATGTATTTAAATTTTCGGATATTCTATTACTAAGGTTTTATCACACTTGTTTCTTTGACAGATTTTGACGAACCCCGAGATATATCACCTTTCGGTATATTTCCAGAAAATGCCAATCAAGAAGCAAACCCATGTCCAGACATACCAAAGCCACCCAGGAAGTCAAGAAGGAAGAAATCAGGTAATGATTCACCGAGGGCGTCTGCAAGATCATCAAGGTCATCAAGATCAAGATCCAAATCCTCATTTTCATCCACAACCAACAATATGGGTTCAAGTGACAAGGCAACCTGAAACCACATTGTATAGGACATCCTTATGCCCTATTCGTCGGTCATCCATTCATATACGTACTCCCTCTATGCTGAAATGCTTGACAGTAGGACAGCAAATGCAGTTCAATTTTACACCGCACCTGCTGTCCTAATGTGAAACATTCAGTTCCGAGTGAGTATCTCTGGACGGTAATACAAGATATTGATTTGATCTTCGATTGGTTTTTAAGTTTAGCTGAAAGGAAAACATTGGTAAAGGTAAATTAGACTGTAACAAAGGGTTCTGAAAGGCTGACGTGTTTTTACATATTCAGTTGAGATATAGACAATAGAATTGTATAAACTAAATATTACCAATTGATTGAGAGGCTTCATTCGTTCAAGGCAAATTCCCAATGCCTACTGGATACAGTATGTGGAAGTACTAGACAGCACGAAAATATTACAAGGGCAATAATGTAAATGCAATTGAAGGGGTGCAAAATATAAGACTAAAATCCAATTACCATTGATCTGAGACAATCGTATCCTCAAAAGAATAAAGCCGTCAGAGATCCAAACACTGGAGTTGATTTAGGGAAATTATGTTTAGGACACAGTTATCACGAAAGAAATAGTAGTAGCAAATACTCATATAGCTCAGCTTATAATACAAGTGCTCAAAGTACCCAGTAATACCAATACGGAACCGAGAATTCTCGCACTCTGTAGCTATCAAACATGTAACAGTTTAAGTACCGGTACAATACCACATAAAATTACAGAATATCCCCACTGAAGATCAAGAGTAAGTATTAAAAAAGAAAATCACACTTTCATTACTGTCATCTAAGACTCGAATACATGACTTAAAAACCCAATATCAAAATTGTATAAACTAAATATTACATACATTATCATCAAAAACAAAACTTGTTAAACATTTTCCCAACCCCAAGCCGATGGCCTCTTGGGGATCATGTTCTGATGACATGAGAAGCACTAATGAAAAAACGGCCACCAGCCACCAGTTGCTGATGTGCGAGTCTACAACATTGCTCCTCGAAAACCCTGATGGGATCACCTTGAAGCTCGATTGTCACTTGAAAACATTTCCTATGACTAAGATGAGGTCCTCAATTGTACTTGGGACATTCTACCAACAACATGGACAGGTCTACAACAGAAACAAGTTTTTGAATGAGGACCATCAGCTTGCGAAGGCTCACCTCTACCTGAAGAGGCCCCAAGGGTGACAGGGCCTAGTATCGACCCCTCTTGTTAGAGCTTCTATCTAAGTTGCTATACCGATTCTGTGATTGCTGTGAGTCAGGTCTTGTAGGAGGAGTTCCACCTCCATAAGGCCGCTGCTGCCACTGCTGGGCTCCATACGGTGCAGGCCGGTATCCCCCACTATAACCCCCAGAGTATGTCGGTGGGGGTTGCCAAAATCGTTCCGAACCTGGTGGTGGAGCAGCAGGATGTGATGAATTGGGATTGCCACGGTTTTGATGGTATGCAGAGGGAGGTGGAACCCTTCCTCTTGAATCATGGTGGCTATCTCTTGAATGTGAGTGAGATTGTTGCCTTCCACGGTTATCCTGTCCATACTGAGAATACCCTGACCTTTCCTGCTGATAATGACTATCACCAGGAACATGCCAGCCAGGACGTCCAGCTGGTTGCTCCATCCCTGGTGGCACACCCATATGGTGCCTTCCATTTGGATGGTTTGTACCATTCATTATTGTTTGATATGGCATAGATTGGGCATTATATTGCCCACTGCCACCCCGAACGTTCAAGCTGTTTGTAACCAGGCGATGGGCAGCTTCTCCAAGATGTCGCCCAGATAATGCTCCTGCCGGGTTTTGCCTGAACCATACAAGAAGGTTAGGACTCTCTATGTCGATGTGTCTGCAAGAAATGTTGAAGTAACGGAAAGGTTGTATCGTACCTGTTGTCGTTATAATGAGGCCTCCTGTTGTCGTTATCATAAGGCCTCCTGTTGTCATTATCATAAGGCCTCCTGTTGTTGTTATCATAAGGCCTCCTGTTATTGTTATCATAAGGCCTCCTGCCGCTGTCTTCATGCCATAGCACTGGCGGTGGTTTCAAATCACCAGCTTCAACAATCTGCAGAGTAGATTAAACAGGGTTATGCACAGCAAAAACATCTCAAGTGTAATTTTCCCTATCATTTATATACCTTCTTGGGTATGATAACACCAGCAGGTGGACGGGCAATGTGCTTATGAGGATCTGGAAGCTTGTAGATTGAACATCTAGTTAAGAGAAACGTCACAATCATTAGTTTGATAAATTGAAGTAACCATATTTTGCAAAGAGACGGACTCACATCACTTGATTGTCCATAATATCCTCCAGCCCATCCACAGGAGACCTGAAGATAGGAGGGCATGGATCACCACCGCAAAGTGCAACATAGCCGTTCATCCCTCCACTAAATCAAACAAGCAATGAAAGCAATGTTAGAGAAATCCACCATGAACTTTTAAGCAAGCTCATATAATAGTCCAATTCATTCAGACAGAAGTAGTTCACTCATGCTTCCTCATGATTAGTAGAACCAGGATCTCAGCACTCAGCAGTAACATAACAGCAATGCTTTAAAATAATGAAAATAAGCTAAGCTAACCTAGAAGACGAATCAATCTTTTCTGTAATATCATTGCGCTCTTTGTCGGGCAGATGGCCAAATTGGCTGTTGAGAGAATATATACAAGGCGAAAGTGGATGGGAGCCATTAACAAAAAGCATATTGCACATGGTACTGTTTCTCCTTGCTTCTTCAGGCTACACAAAAAACGGGGTAAGAGATGCAGATCATAGAAAAAGATTTTCTATTACAGAAAAAAGCACAGATGCACAGCAATTGTTCCATTTTTGTACCGTCAAAGTATGCTCCACTTTTTTAATCTCAGCCAACAATCTGTCTTCATCAATAAAGGGTAGTTTCGCTATTCCCTGAGAGGGATGCATTGTTGTTAGAAATGGCAGATATAGGTAACAACAAATATCTGTCAAAAAAATTGAATAAGCATATATATGAAGATCTCAAAAGAACAATTTACCTGCCACGAAAATCTCTTTCCATTCATGTCTACTTCAAAATCTGCATGGTAAATGGGGAAGAAGGAACAAGGATATTAGCCCAACAGAAGATCTGCTTCTATAGCTCTTTCTTATGTTAGAAAAACAAGCATACCAGTTGGATAAAAATCAATAATTGGTGAACTTGGATCAGTCATCAATTGACGATACTGTAGTGGAAGTGCATGAGCACTGAAAATTAAATGTACCAACAAGTTAAATAAGAACAGCATGGTTAAGGAACTAAGATAAAAGAAGTCCAAATATATCATGTTTACCTCGCAGCAGGGAAAACTCCCATAAGCTGATCAAATGGTTTGAATGGTGACCCGAGTTCAAAAGTTATATTGAGCTCACTCAAACTCCTTAAATCCGAAGCAAAAGGAGCATAGTGATAAGGGTAAAACCTGTATGTAGTAAGGTGAATTTAGAATGACTCAGCAGAACCTACGAATGTGCTGCAAATAACCTCAAAATTGATCAAGCTAAATTACCATTGCCATGAGCAGACCCCTTCATAGTAGTAGTGCATTACCCAACACAAACCTTCAGTATATTTGAGAGCCTAAAGAATGATAAGGCACATCATATAAAAGATAATATAAATAGGAGAAATCTTCTCTCAAGTTGGCACAAATGGAGTAATGGTGATATTGCTTCCAATACAATCATTTACTTACAACATCTCTACGTATTTCTTCGATCTGCTCAGGTGTTCTTGCACCAAACTTCTCTTCATAATACCTATCTCTCCATCCTGGTTCCCCAAGCTTTACCTGAAATAATGAATTTGTTGTTATTTTAAGCCTTTGAACTGCACCGACACTAAAGGTCAAACTAAAGCAAGCAGAAATTGTGTCCTGCTCGGGGCCTTAAGACTCTAGAGAGACATTCAAGGTCATAGTTCGACATGCCAAAAGCAAAAAACATGCTAGGTCTGACTATTTTACTTATAATATTGAAAACTCCAAATATAGAAATGTAGTAACCTATAAACTAAAAAAATCAACACTTTGTAAGTTTAGTGATATCTTACAAGAAACCAAACATATCAAATAATGTTTCAGTCAAATCACATAGAATCAATGTAGCATAATTTATTTTGTGCATAAAGAGCCAATTAGAAATACCTTGTCCTCCTCTGGATCTTCGGAATTAAAAACATCTGATTTCTCACGAAGAACATTTTTAAGCATTGACTTCAAATCTTCTTTGTTTTCACGCTCCTGAAAGTTTATAGCAAGATAATCAGATATAGAGCATAAGGAAAGAAAACTTCTTACAAAAGCTTCTCAAGCCAGACGACATGAATAACCTGTGCTTCAAGATCATTTTCAGCTTCAACAATGGCAGCAGCAATGCTAGATTCTGATGATGACACTCGTGCAGCTTTCTGAGCTTGGCTGTTGCCTTTCCTATGAGACCCATTCTCATATGGTGAGGGTACTGCCCCAGATGCGAGGCGAGACCCTCGGAAATTGGCAACTGGTACAATAAGATCATCCTTGACATGAGGGTCGAGATCATCACCACGCTTTGCTTGGGCCTTATCTCGTTTTATTCTTTCAGCTTGACGCTGAAGATAAATAATATTGTTATAAACCGTTAGAAAAAACACCCTTTTATAAATAACTTTTGACAATTGACTAGTACACATATACAAATAACCTTGCAAATATTTTTTTTTTGTAAAAAAGGGGCTTTAAACAATTGAGGCCTAACCTAATGAATGTGTTACACTAGACGCTAAAAATTCCAGGGATAACATGTTATAATCAAGGAGTGAGTGATGCACAGCCTCGAACATACAGATATTTTACATATAACACTGCATTGTATCCAACAAACACATTGTAGGCAGCAAGATATAATGAAACCAATACAGAAGGAACTATGAATCTCTGATTTCAAGAATGGGTGGGGAGACTGGAGACTTGAACATAACCTTACACCAGACCAGAGATAAGGATTTAAACCTATTACAAGTGGTACAAGCCTGTTTCTTTTTCTTCTTTTTTTCTCTTAAGAGAATATCTGGATGTGATGAACGTGGCGAATATAGGGTTTATGCTCCCCAAGAGCTTAAGATTTATAGAGAGATAGAGATAGAATTGGAGATAGAAAATGGTTTAAAATCTTGCTTGCCTTTATTCCAAACTCCTCTGCTCCATATATAGATGCCGGCCTAACAAACTTTCTATCAATCCTGACACAATTGAAACGACTCAACCTTATCGACTACTAAAGCAATACGCTAACAGTCCAATCCTAACAGACGCGGCAAGCAATTGAAACAGAGCATGATGTGCGCGCCAAAGCCACTCTACCCCACTTTAGGTTTTGGTGCGGGACGGGTGTAGTGCTTGCCCCACATGACACTGGCACTCTCAACATAAGAACACGGCAATAAAATTCAAAAGTTTCTACAATATTATGCCAGGTATACTTCAAAATTAAAGGCTGGAAATAAATTAAAGTGGTCATCCTTGTGTACCTGATGCAAACGAGCTCTTTTCTGAAATATTTTGTCCTCATAGGAACCAACAGCTTGAATAAAGTGTTCCACTCTATTAAGATCAGGCTACAGTAACAAAGAAATAAAATAAGTTATTGCTGAGAATATGCTTATCAGCTGAACTACAGTAGTTACTGAGTAAAAAAAACAGAGTGGGCTGGTCCTGGAAGAATTGAGATTCACTACCGTGCAAGAATCGGTTAAATAGCCACCCATTGCAGGAAATTCTTTCTTGTACACAGCCATCAGCAAATTGATGGCTCCCTGTAGGCAAACAAAGAAGGTGAATAAAATGCAGACAGACCAGTTTGCAACAAGAAATAATAGATCATCCCAAACAAGTACTAAAAGTGATAATTTCATAGCTACCAGCGAAAAAGTTTGATCATCCCGAACAAGTATAAACAGTGATAATTTCATAGCTACTAGCAAAAAAATGGGCGTACAAACACTACAAACCAGGAAACTAACCTCGCGAATCTCAAGTGTCGGCATATGCGGAAGAAAATCATTGCCGACAAAAAAACACATGAAGATGAAGTCATCAATAATACGTTCAACATCAATCTCGAAAGGAGGATTTGGCATCTTAAACTCGTATTCTAAGTACTCCCGAAGGGTCCAGATATTCAAGAACTGCAAGGCACAGAATCAAAAGGATTAACAAAACAAAAATAAGACCCCAGGTGAATCATTTATGAAAAAATAAGTAGCAATATAGCATCTGTACCTGGTATGGTTTCTTTGGAACAATAGCTTCACCTTTCTCATCATATTCACCAGCTTTTCTTTTTGCCTTTCCTTCACAGTTGGCGGCAAGATGACCTACCTGACCACACAAGAAACACTTGTCCTGCTGTCCAGGTGTATAAACTACCTGCCCACACAAAGTTAATGTAAATAATCTTTCAATGTAGATCTTAAAAGAAAATGGCATCCACTAAAGAAGGTGCAACTTATGAATTTTTCCTTACGGGAATTTTTTAAGCAATATCAATTGCAGGAAACCCTAAGACAACAATTATTTTTCCCTAACCTGAGGTGTCAACATGTGAAAAGTAGAAAGAAATTTCAATTTTTTTAGACAAGCGCTTACCTCTCTCAGTATAGAGAAGTGCACTTCGTGTGTTGCTAAAGCTAGCATTATCAGATCTGCATCCTGCATTTGTAAGCATACAAGGAATATAAGGATATGCATTAGCAGCCAACAAAAGAAATGAAATTGAATCAAAATAATATAAAATATGGTTTATATAACATACCAGGCCATACAAGCAATGGCGTGTATTTGGGTTAAATCCGGAAAGATTCCTTTGGCCACGAATATAAGACATAATTTTATGTTCCCCCTCGCCAGGAACATTCGCATCAGATAGAATAACCTTTAAAAAAATTGTCAGAACGTACACAATTTCAACTTTTTTAACGGTTAGTCTTTTGTGCAATGAGTAGCTTTTTTCAACCAGAATAAAATGAGATGGAACATACCAACAAAATAGACATATCAAAATAAAAGGTCAAATTGGCAACCAAGTCATACATACTTTAATTTGTTTCCACCCAGGATCATA
The DNA here is from genome assembly GCA_007726485.1 of Eragrostis curvula. Classification (NCBI taxonomy): domain Eukaryota; kingdom Viridiplantae; phylum Streptophyta; class Magnoliopsida; order Poales; family Poaceae; genus Eragrostis; species Eragrostis curvula. The sequence continues at coordinate 13,437,790 of RWGY01000005.1, forward strand.
ATTCAGTCTGAGATGGATGTAGTACTGCAAAGCAACTGAAAGAACAGCCATAAACTCTGTCCCAGGAGTGATAACATTAGAATCACAAGTTTGAGATTGCTGTTTTGCAGGAAGTTTTCTGCCTTCCCTCTCAAACTCTTCACGCAGACGCTCTTCTTCTGCAGCCTGGAGATAGAAGAATACTGGGCAGTGAGTGCAACTATAAATGGTTGATAGCATCAAAACAGATTAGACATGACTGTATGACCATACAGTGAATGTAGGAAGATAATTCCACTCAGAATACTGACCGCATCAGATGCGTCTTTTGCAGCTCTGAATCTTCTAGAACGCTGTTGATTCATCTTAGCACGAGGAGCGACACCATCTGTAAACCCATTGCATGATCAGAACAATTTCAGCAATGGCGCTAAGGTAGTTTGCATTATGACAAGGTATTCTACCATATAAAAACCCAACTTTCCTGAGAATTCCTAATAACTACCAGTATAACCATATGAAACCCAATACCAGGGATAATATAATAGATGGATGCACAACTGAACTGAGTAATTGTCATTATAGATACATCATAACATACCGATGGCCATGTACATAAGCTTCCGAGGGCGAACCATAATGAAGAGCCTGTCGATGTAATCAAACATGCACTGGAAAACCTCGGCGAATGTTGTTGGGGATGGCTGTAGCACAAAAGGAATGGTAAAATAAGAATCGAAAAGAAATAGAGAAGCAAGTCATCAACATATAAGTGTACCAATGAAAGAAAAAAAGATAAATATAAACAAGTGACAGAACAACAGCGCATGGGTATGCTAGCTAAGCTGACCAGTGACCAATGTCCTAAGGGTATGTAGAGAGCAGACGCACATAGGAAAATGTAATCTTATGTTTCTAGCTATATGTAATCAGTATCAGAAACTATATAAGCCCCTATCAAGACAGATACTTGCAATGGAAACTTGAGATCTCATTATAGATGCTTAATGGTGTGGTGCACTAAGGATCTTTTTAAGCACTTATTAATCCTTATACGTAAAAGGCACATTCGAAGGCCACAACTACTTGCCCAAAATAAATAAATCAACTTACTGGGCAGCTCAACAGGCAACAGAAAGAGTAGATTCGGGAATCGAAACTACATAATCAATCCGAATAACTAGACAGTAGCTTCCTCCTGACATCTAAACACTACTCAATGGGTCAATTTAAGCAGCAGCGGAAAGGAGAGATAGACACAGAGGACGAAATCAGGCGGCTGCAGCACGTACCCTGTCCTCGGGGTGGAAGCAGGGGTGAATGATGCCGTTCATGTCGAGGTAGAGGTTGTCGAACTCGAGCCCGTTGGGGTTGGGCTTGGAGGTGTCGACGGGCACCTTGACGCCCTCGACCTCCACGGGCTCCTCCTCCACCACGTCCACCACCACCATCGGGTACTTCTCCGCCAGCCACCGGTAGAACGCCGGGACACCCATCTCCGCCGCGGGAGAGGAGAGGAGAGGAGGCCTCCTCGCCGGAACCCTAACCCTAGATAAGCTCAAGCAGGGGATGGGGCGGTAGAGACGCGCGGGACCTGGGCTCGCTGGCTGGCTGGCGGCGGCTGGACGCGCGGGGCGGGGGACGGACAAGAGAGGTATATGCGCTTTTGCGGCGCGGCACAAATATCTCGCTCGCTCGCCGGGAGGGAAGGCGGTTTTGCGGTTTGGACCCCGCAGACACGTGGTTTTTTGTTTATTTTGATTGTCACGCGTCAAGACGTTGACGAGCACGTGATCTGGCCGGCGGCCCAAGACGGACGGGCCAGAGTTGTGCTGGGCTTATGATTCCGAATGCTCGCCGGGTGGATCTGGGCTCGCCAAAATCAGGACGAGATTTTCTACATGGGCCTTGCTATCTTCTGGCTGCTTTCAGTGTTAATAATCGGCACTTGTATGCAACCAAATGGGCCAAATCTCTCTCTCACACACAGGCACAAGAACCAAAAGAAAATATTTCTGTTCCTTTTTCTTGTGCTGACTCCTCTCAATCCAAACAGAGAGAAATATATTATGTCGTTTGTGATCCCAAGAACAAAATCCGAAGGAGGCTTAAATTGACATCGGGATCTAGGGGTAAACTTCGCCCTCGTCCGATTCTTGAAAGAGAACCATTTAATGTCGGGAAAGGGATAAGTGAACTCATTTGTACTCAACTTACTGGTCAATGAATGCTAAAATTTAGCATAATACTAACAACGACCTTGTTGCTATGGCATCAAAAATTTAGCTTCTTGAGAAATCCACTAAATGTAGGAGTAGATACATTGATAAGATCAATCAACGTTGTACAAACTTCTTGATTTAGGCCGCCGTACCCCAGATGGATGACATTTACGAATGTCTTCCCGCACATCTTTTATGTCAACCATAATTTTGTCACTGGATGCGATGGAGATCAAGACCAAACAATACATTGTGCAGGCTGTCTTGACTTTTGAATCATGATGATGATTGCGAGACAGCAGGGTTTTCGCAAAGCTAGAGGATATAATGCCTCAATAGTGTACGTTTGGTGCAAGTTGCCTTGTGGTCCATTGTCACTTTATGTATGCGTCCTGAAGTATTGATATGTTTCATATTTAATTCTGTGCCTCCTATGGTTCATTGTTTTTGTGATAAGAGATTTTCTCTGAAGATCTCCTTGAAACCACATTGCCAAATATCGACCAGATTTTTTTCGCATCAAACCACGTCACCTAATGTGTATCATCCCGATGGATTATAGGCATTTTATTTCCTTTGAGAGTAGAAATAAAATGCCTAATTCATCTGATGAAGCAGAAAGTTTTGCCCAGCCCTTACTATTAAAATAATAAAGTGATTTATCATGATCAAGCAAAATGATTTATCTATACAGTTAGCAGAACATCACATGTAGTAATCTGAATCATCTGGTTTGTGCAGTACGGTAGGGTAGGCAACGGTAGGCTGTCATCTGCTAGCTACGTACTAATACTGTGTTATACTGGCGTCTCTGCAACAGGAGAGTCAAGGAGAGAGCTTACGTTGTACAAACAGCTGAGCCCGTTTGAAAAATGCACACCGTTCTCTTCTGTATTTTTTTCGAGATTACTTAGATCTCACGCACTGGACCGTGAATAAATGGAGATGAAGGGTTTTTTTCTGCGAGAAAAATGGAGATGAAGTTTTCTTTTGCAAGTGATGCGATAATCCACATGAATCGGACCAGAAAACCCTATCACAGTGCTGGCTTGTTAATTTGCACCTTTAGTTCGCTTCACTTTCTACCAGGTTGCAGGGCATGCATCATGCATGAACCTGAATCAACATAGTTCAGACTAAAAAGAACAGTTCAGCTTGGAAGTGATTCATCAGAAGACTCAAGACGACCTGTGCTTTGCCGACGAGCCAAAAATGTACCCCTCTCAAAAAACTCGACCTGCGGGGGGCAAGCCGCCCCGGTGGCATTTTGTTAAGGAGAAGATTTTCTCACGCAGGCTGAGAAAACCCCCCGAACCCCCCTCCCCACTCATACACAGGGAGCCGTTCACCGTGTGAGAAGCGAGGGAGTTTTTTTTTTCTCTGGGGAAAATCCCCGGTGCGACACACCGAGCCGATCCTGGGGATCGAACCCGGGTGGGCAGGCTGGCACCCGGCCGCCTTGCCATCGAGCCAACGGCTCGTCCGCAAAATGTACCCCTCTCGAGCCTTGCAACATCCACGGTTAGTGACAGTCCCCTTCTGTTGAGATGCTGAATGCAAAGCATCTCACTTAACAGTCTTTTCCAGATCGATGGAGGCATACACAGTTTTCTTATGCAAGTAAGAACAGCTAATTTTGCAAGACATCTGCATTACTCGATTGGGTTTGCATGTACTAACCAAACAATTATGCTACTCCAAATTGGAGGGTTAGTGATCCAAATAAGCCAAAATTCAGGTAGTAATTAACTGGGTTTTTTTCCCATTAGATAACAGCTGTACAGCAGCAACTTAAAGTATCACGTACAACACACACTTGTATCTATAAATGCAATATTTATATCACTGAGCACTATGTGGGGAACTTGTATGTTTGTACCAAAAGGAACATTTTGCTTTGTTAATGCTGCATCATTCTGATTGGCCAATAAGTGAGGCGGCGTATGGTATCAATGAAGGGACAATTTTGAATTTTAATCTGAAAAGCTCACAAATTTAGTCAATGGAACAACTCAATTCGAATTCGGATGAGGGTACCATATATGGCAATGATGGCTATAAATTAAGGAATATAATATTTGTTGGTATTTATGGTCTACCCTAATTTAATAAAAGGGTATCATACCAGAACTGATTTTTTCCCTACTTGAAATTACATTTATTGATCTGAATAACTATATATTTGTTCAAAGTCTAACCATTCACGACAGCAATAAATCGCTTTGCGGATGGGGTAATTGCCATGTTTGGCATAAAATGCTACCTGGAAGCCAACTTTGATCTTCATATTCATACATAATATAATAAACACTGGAAAGTTCTATTCTTAAAAAGGTATATGTTGTTTTTATATGTTAAGTAAAAACCGCTCCTTTTATATGCTTCTGAGATACTCTCAATAATTGATATGTCCATTGTACATATATAGTATATAGTCCTTGCAAACTACAGATGGTTATAACTACTAAGGAACATGATCACATGAATTAAAATCTCAGTAATAAACACACTTCACATCAACCAAATCGAAGCATACTTATTTTGAAGAGGTACATTTAAGAGTTTGATCCCCTACGGTGAGACATCATTACCCATTATGTAATGTTCCCTGCTTTGTTTTTCTCTTGGGATACGAGCACTTATTGCATAGTATATGTGCAACTATAGCATTCTGCTTTAGAGGTGAAGGCTTGCATCACGGGGAATTGAAGTTGGTATTTCCACATCTAACAACACATTAATATAAGGACATGTAGCCCCACATGTCAATATCAGTGTCAATGTAGCATTAGTGGTGATCTAGACTTGTTCTAAAATCTGAAAGGTGTGCATCTAGGGCTCCAACATGTTCGATTTTACAACATAAATGTATTGCCAATGATGCATCATGAAATTATCACGCCGGTTATTTAGAATTCAAACACTCATTTTTGTTATAATAATAAATTCCGTGGACCAAAATTACATGTTACTAGCATTTGCTGATGTTCATTACTGAGAAAGGTGCTTGTCGCTTTTATTTATATTTTAGATTGAATGTCTGTTAGCAATATACAAGCTATCCTTTCATTTTAGAGATATTAAGGGGCATATACAAAGAAATGGAGTCGATAATTCCTATATGTGGGGCCCATTGCAGCCATGACAGGGGATATAGCCACACGTTTTGGCCTCACATCAATTATAGAAAAGGACGTATACCAATAATTTGGAGTTGGAGAAGCAACTTGGCTCCACTGCATCCATGTATTCAATGTATGGAGACCAAGATGCCATGTTGTGCTAATGTTATATATTATAAGCCTTGTATCGAGTTCCATGGCTATTATTCTCCTTCACCATTCAAACCTCCAAATTCTGTAAGGACATAAAAATATATTACCCATAAATGTTGGAAAGCATCAACAATTAAGCCACGCTAAAAGGTAACACATTTATCAATTATTCGTTAGTTGTCCGGTAAAGTTAAAACCTCCACATCTATTCGTAGTTTTTATTTTTATAAAAAGTGCTCTTCCCAGTTATTAGATCCCTATGTTTTTGTGTCCATACAAAAAAGAAACCCTGTTTTTTGTAATCCAGATATTGTGGAAATCTCCATTATACATTTATATTTTTATTAAATTTCAAATTAATGTATTTACATTCTGACACATTATTAAACAAAGTAGATTAGTGACCAAACAAATGAACTAGATGGTACTCCCTATGTCCCATTTTATAAGGGATTGAAGGGTTTGAAATTTGTACTAAAATATATATAATGGATTTGACATATAAGACAAACTTTAGGGGTTGGTGGGTGGGTGAAAGTAAAATGAGGGGTACGTAGTCTTTTACCACGAAGACTATTTTTGTCTTGAAATGCTAGAATTCTTTATATTTTGGGACGGAAGGAGTATATGCATTGAATGAAAATTTGGACAAGTTCATGCACATATTCCTATGTGAGGCCGATAAGAATCATCCATTCGATCATTATTGTTGTCTTTCTGGTACGATCTTGTAGTACATACTCCTATACTTTTGTTTCTGAAGCCATCAACCCCGCTTGATGGATCTGGGTGACAACCAAAAGTATTTGCTCATTGATCCTTTAAGTAAAAGAATTAACATAAAAATATAACTGTAGGCCTATTCTCAACAGTCAACAATACCGATCGGGTACATGCACACATTGTCACCTTTTGTTCCCTGACTCTCTTATCTACGCCTATAGGCCAGCACATTTGGTATAGTGGTAGCATGGATCCGTTTACCTTATTTAGCAATTATCATCAGTTACTCATGTATCGTTTGCTCACTTGCCTTTTTATTTGTTCATTTAATACCTGTTGATAATCAGTCCTAAATTCCACCACTTGCATTTGTAGTGTGGAATTCAATATAGTTGTTCAACAGCAAACTCTAGCTACTTTTCCATATATAATTAGTTCTTATAAATGCCTAACTAGACGGTAAGCTTGATTAATTACCAATTTTTCCCATTGGATGATTGCATTTTTCACGCTTTTGTTGAAGCTACACAATATGCAGAGCATCCATACAAATAATTTGATATACCTTTGCTGTCTAAAAATATGCAATTGCTGAATTAACTAAACATTGGAGCGAGAAAAGTCCAAAAATTATGTCCATATTTTCTTGAATGCATTTATGAGATAGTCAAAGTAAACAAAACCACTACTGTACTCAAAACTACATATCGGCTACCTGCACATGGAGATGGAGTTGACCTATTCCAACCAAATATTAAAGTTAAGTCCAAAGGGTCTTACAAGTCTATTAGCAATTGACCACCTCAAAGTTCACAAAAGTCTATGTATAAGGTCATCCGATCCGCTTGATCAAGTCAAGCTACCTAGATTACAATCAGAAGCTGCCATGAAGTAATTGTTAAATTCAATGTGATTTATAGTTTCAACATGAGTCAATGGAAAAAACCATAGTTATGGTTTTTAGTTATTGCACGTCACATCGGCCATGTTGTATGCTACTCGTATATATGCTTATGTATATTCTTCGGAGAAGAAAATAAGTGAAAATTGGATGGAGTCTGTGATATCCTTAAACCAGACTAGTGATGCCTTTATGTTGTGAATGTCCAACAATAACACCTACTTTCAAATAAAATTAGCAATAGCATACACAACTTGCATATGATGGCTAGTCTTTTTTTAGATAAAGGGAAATTTTGTTTCATCAAGAAAATGAAAACATCCCGGCCTCTCCATCAAGCAAATGATGTCTAGTTTTATATATTCGTTATTTTCGGACTGAAACTATCATTGGTCACGACATACATATCTTTGTTTTTGCGAATAACCCAATAGGGAAGAATCTAAACGATAACTTAAGGCTGAACAATCATCAATATAATAAAGAAGATAAAAGATCTTTAATAGTGCCACAAGAACTATTTGGGGGCCGAGGAGCATTATTAGCCACAACATGCGGGCGCCATATACTTCATTGTGATACTATGCACACCTATTTTAGTATATGTGACACTGCAAATACAGTTATTTGGTTGCTCGTCATTTATTAGCTTAAATAACTATTTTAAAACATAAATGGCAGGACGCCAATTTAATAGTGGTTCTTGTGTTCATCGTATTACTAATTTTTTCTTCTCAATTGTATTCAGCTCTAGAGCATGAATGGAAGAAACTTGCAATTACTAGTTCATTACTTTTACCAAGTATATCTTGAACTTACAGCCTTTGCCAAGGTACAGTAAACTTAATTCAATCCCGGGGTGCAAGACAAAAAATAATACTTCCTCCATCCATATTAATGTTTTAGGTAAAAGACACTTTCTTGACTAAAATTACACATGCTTGCAAACCCACTGGAAATTCCACCTTAAAACCACACATGCAAATAAGTTAAATGTTATATTTGTGGTCTTTGTTTGGCTTCATTACCACGTCCAGCAAATCCTTCTGTCGTTAATCATGCAGGCATGCACCTATTGTATCTATCCCTTCTTGACCTAATTCAGCCTATCTTCCATTTCATCATATATACAACTGCTCTCAAGACCTCACCCTAGTTAGTGCCATAATCGGTACCCACAAGAACATCGGCTGTTTCATTAGCTTAATCTTTTAGTTTCATCTGGTTAGTGCGTTCACTCTAACATGGTATCAAAGTCAGAGACCTTGAGTTCAAATCATGGTAGAGACTTTATTTTTGCCTCCGTCCCTTTATTTACACGTTTGCGCCTTCATCTCTGGCTGCATGTGAGTGGGGGTGTTGAAGTGCTATTCATAACAAGTGTACTCGAAACTTGTGTACACATGTATTCAAAACGTTGATCGAAAGTGTGATCCTAAACCATCATATTGTCGTATTGAAATGTTTGTTGGTTTGCTATTTTTGTTCAGTTTTTTTATCCATCCAAAACATCTTTTGTTAATTGAGAAAGCACCCTCAGTGTATTCCCTCCTCCTTTCGTTCGTTTCTTCCTTTGTATACCCCCATGACCTTAGCCTTCTTCCTCAGAGTAACCCCTAGTTAACTCTCTAATATTCTGTTATAGGAGACTGCAGGATTAAATATACTCCCTAATATTTTGTTATAGGAGACTGCAGGATTAAATATACTCTCTAATATTCTGTTATAGTCGCAGGAAGAGTATGTGCTAAGCTGGAAACTTACCGTATTTAAATGACAAAATTTGATTTTGGAGTTGGAGTTTGAACCATATATATAGTTACAAACAAAAAAAACATAAAGGTTCATTTTTTCTTGATTTGAAAGTCAATTTTTTTTTGAGACCAGATTTGAAAGTCAAATGTGCGTTGTAGCCTGGTGGGCAGACCAATTTGTTCTGTCTACAATGGATATAAAGCGCATGGGTGAAGACCTATTGAACTATAAATATGTTTTATAACAGTATTTTTTATTAGAAAAATTTGGGTCAATCATAAAACTTTCTCCTTTTCGCATGACACGTACTACGAGGTGCTGGATCAAATTTTTTCTTCCTACCATCAACTAAAATAGTGCCCAACTACCTGGTGTGTAGCACTAGGATTTCTTGGTTTAAAAATCGTAAGAATAGTGCTTGCTGTTTGGCCTCCACAGGAGAGCGCCATGCATGCATTCACATGAACAGCATGAGGCGTCAGGTTCCAATGTTTCAATTCCTGCCTCTTGTTTTTTATAGCACAGCTAATCAGCCGCACTGTAATTTTGGCAGTAGCAAATAAACCGCTACAAGGTTAAAAAGACAGGTTATACATGTATAGCGTACCAGCAGTACTCCCTGTCACCGTGTACGTTACTTGAGGAGATGTTACTCTCTCTCTCTCTCTCTTCACAGCTCGCTGCCTGAGCAATAACGCTGGCGCCCTCTCTCAATAAATGCTCTTGCACCCATCCGCTCGCCGCTCCCCGGCCTGCAATAACTCCTTCCTCCCAATCTCCACATTCCCATCCGCCGTTCCCCTTCCCTGCTCCTCCTCCGAGCTCCTCTCATGGCGTCTTCTTCCTCCGTGAGATCTCTTCCTGCGACTTCTTGCTAGCCGGCTACGTACACGGAGCTCGTTCCTGCAACTCGTTGCATGCGATATCACCGTCTATACTCTTACTTTGAAGGCATCGAGAGCAAGGATCAGAGGTACAGATCGCTCGATTCAGATCTCACACCTCTTACAGCTTCATTCTTGCATGGCTTGGTAGCTCTTGTTTGTGCGCGTTTGCCCTAGATCCGCTGCTGCTCGTGCTGTTACGTGGCGTGTAAGCCAGTGATCTGCGAACATTTTTAGGATACACTTCTTGCTTCTTTCTCTTAGCTGATTTGGACGGACAAACATATTTGTATTTCTGATTTGTATGCATCTTTTTGCCAGAATGGGAGGAGCTGGAGGGCAGCAGGAGGAGCTAGGGTTTGGGAGGCACTAGTCCCGTGCTACCATCGGTCATGACGCCGGCAAGGCGCATGCCAGCGATGATCGGCCGGAACGGTGTGGCGTATGGGTCGTCGTCGGCGCTGTCTCTGAACCAGGTAATCCAGAGAGAATTGGAGATGCATAAGATCAGCATTTCCAAGTAGTTTTGGGGAAGAAAAGAAGTTCTGTCTATTTTGTTTTTGTTTCTATAGTACGTAGTATTTGTTTCTGTGCTTGGTTGTGCGTAGTTTGCCTATTTAATTTGTGCTTGAAACCGTAGGTGTTGTACATATATGCATGTATTAATTGAGCGAACTGTTAAATGATACTGACCAGTTAAATTTCTATTCAATGGAACATGAGTGGGTACTTGTAGGAGGACGAAGATCTCATAATATCATCACTACATGCATATATCGGAATTTAATTGTCTAGTTCGTGATAGCTGATACTGCACACCGGAGCGTTTTGTGCTTGTTTGTCCTCTTATTTATACATACTCTCTGAAAAGAAAAATTCATTTCCCTCCCGTTTTCAATGGAAGCGGCTTCGTTTTGAGACATGTACGAGAAATACAGAGCACAACAGAAGACAGTTGCTTCACTCGTTTGTCTGTCATGCATTCATCACAAAATCTCCATTAATTATAAAGTGTTAATGCTCCGAAAAGATGTTTATTCTGCATTGCTTCATTAACTTCATAGAACTCCTGGATCACAGCTTCAATTCATTAATGTCATCTTTGAATTATGACTCCTGTGTGTGTGGCCTGAATAAATTGCAGGTTGACTTGCTAGATAACCAACATCTGCAGCAAGCTTTCCAGCAGCAACTCTTTGATCAGATCCCAGCTGCTGCAGTGGACAGTGGCGACAACATGATCCATGGCCATGCCGACACGCTGGCAGATGAGTTTGAGAGCAAGTCGTGCAGTGAGAATCCTGATGGCACCTCCGGCGATGACGGGCAGGAGGACCCTAACCAGAGGCCAAACAAGAAGAAGCGGTACCACCGCCACACCCAACACCAGATCCAGGAGATGGAAGCGTAAGATCGATGGAACTAAATTATTTGGAACTTGAATTCTTTTTACATTCTTGATTTTCTTTTTTGATAAATTGATGCCATAATTCAAGTGTGCATGTTTTGCTGATTTGTGATTGTGATCCATCAGGTTCTTCAAGGAATGCCCGCATCCAGACGACAAGCAGAGGAAAGAGCTGAGCCGGGAGCTGGGTCTTGAGCCACTTCAAGTCAAGTTCTGGTTCCAGAACAAGCGCACCCAGATGAAGGCAAGCGTTTATACTCTAGTCTGATGACATTATGATGCAGTAATAGACTGTATTTCTTTGGTTCAATTGCAATCATAGCACGTAATTTCCTCATATTGCAATCCAAGTTAGGCCAATGATCTTGGCCTGGCAACGTGACATGTAAATTTGTACACATTGCACAAAGAGAATTCTGCAATGCACATGATGACACTGAATGCATCAAAAGAAAAATGATGAGTGCACATTGAATTATGTTGCTTATTTCAACGTGATTGGTGTGTGCAGAATCAGCATGAGCGGCAGGAGAACGCGCAGCTGCGAGCAGAGAACGACAAGCTGCGCAGTGAGAACCTGCGGTACAAGGAGGCGCTCAGCACTGCCTCCTGCCCCAGCTGCGGCGGCCCAGCTGCCCTCGGCGAGATGTCCTTCGACGAGCATCACCTCCGCATCGAGAATGCCCGCCTGCGCGACGAAATCGACAGGATCTCGGGCATAGCTGCCAAGCATGTTGGCAAGCCCATGGTCTCCTTCCCAGTGCTCTCGAGCCCGCTCGCCGCCGCTGCAGCTCGCTCCCCTCTGGATCTTGCTGGTGCTTATGGTGTCCAACCGCCGAGCCTCGCTGCCGACATATTCGGTGTCGGAGCTGGTGCCGGGGAGCTTCTGAGGAACGTGTCAACCGGCCAGCTTGACGCCGACAAGCCTATGATTATAGAGCTGGCCGTGGCTGCCATGGACGAGCTTGTCCGGATGGCTCAGCTCGATGCACCACTGTGGGGCATGGGCTCAGCTGGAGCTCAGCTGGATGAGGAGGAGTACGCTAGAATGTTTCCGGGTGGGATCGGCCCAAGGCAATACGGTCTCCGGGCAGAGGCGTCTCGCGACAGTGCTGTTGTGATCATGACTCACGACAGCCTAGTTGAGATCCTCATGGACGCGGTAAGTGAACAGCAACAGCTCTAGCAGAGTAAAATTGTTGGTTCTAACTTGAATAATCTGATTGATTCCTGTTTGCTGTTCTGTGATTCAAATATTGTGTTTGCAGAATCGATTTGCTTCGGTGTTCTCGAGCATTGTTTCAAGGGCCTCAGTTCATGATTTGCTGTCCTCAGGCGTGGCAGGGAGTTATAATGGTGCATTGCAAGTGGTACGTGTCACGGAATCAATGCCAACTGCATTTTCTTTCATTTTCATTTGTTTGATCTGAGTCAGTATGATGCATGCTTTGTGATGTTAGTTGTGTATGTGTACCTAACAATGTTAGTCATCAACCTGCAGATGTCAATGGAGTTTCAGGTACCTTCCCCTCTAGTACCGACACGGGAGAGCTATTTTGTAAGGTATTGCAAGCACAACCCTGATGGGACTTGGGCCGTCGTCGATGTCTCACTTGATAGCCTCCGCCCTGGCCCTGTCTTGAAGTGCCGGCGCAGGCCGTCTGGCTGCATTATCCAAGAAATGCCCAATGGCTACTCAAAGGTTAATTAACTTCTTTATAAACTTCTTGCCCAATCAACTGTACTGAAATAGTAGCCACTTATCAGCAGCATTTAGCTTTGAAAGTTTTCTGTCAGCAATTGTGTTTTTCCTGACAGGAAACTCCTGTTAACATCGGTTTGTTGTCGGCATTAGTTTAAAGCAATCCTGTAAACATGTGTGCTTGGGCGTGCAGGTGACCTGGGTGGAGCATGTTGAGGTTGATGACAGGTCAGTGCACAACATCTACAAGCCTTTGGTGAACTCAGGCCTCGCATTTGGTGCGAAACGGTGGGTTGGCACGCTGGACCGGCAGTGTGAGCGCCTTGCCAGCGTCATGGCCAGCAACATCCCCAACGGTGACCTTGGCGGTACACACAAATCACTTCGACATAAAATGCTGTTAATAAATTTTGATAATTGCATTTTGATATGCATCTGTTGCACTTACAGTGATCACAAGCATAGAGGGGAGGAAGAGCATGCTGAAGCTGGCAGAGCGTATGGTGGCGAGCTTCTGTGGTGGTGTGACGGCGTCTGCGGCGCACCAATGGACGACTCTTTCGGGCAGTGGTGCGGAGGATGTGCGTGTCATGACAAGGAAGAGCGTTGATGACCCAGGCAGGCCACCAGGCATTGTGCTCAATGCCGCTACCTCCTTCTGGATACCCGTCCCGCCCAAGAGGGTCTTCGACTTCCTCCGTGATGAGACCTCTCGCAGCGAGGTACCATACTCCATACCCTCAACAACCTAGCTATTTTCTATCTATGTCACGTGCATTTGGTGGATAATTACTTTGCTGATAAAAATTTGAATTTGCAGTGGGACATCCTCTCCAATGGTGGTGCAGTCCAAGAAATGGCTCACATTGCCAATGGCCGGGACCATGGAAACTGTGTTTCCCTTCTTCGTGTCAATGTAAATTCTCTCCACAGAACTTACTCTTTTGAAAGAGTTCATTACTTTGATTGATAGCCTCACAATTGGTAGGCTTCATTACAAATGGAATTGGTGCATGTCAGTTACACATGAATCATTCTTTCTAATGGAATTGTGCAGAGTGCAAATTCAAATCAGAGCAACATGCTGATCCTGCAAGAGAGCTGCACCGACTCGTCAGGCTCGTACGTCGTGTACGCGCCAGTGGACGTTGTGGCAATGAACGTGGTGCTCAACGGCGGTGACCCGGACTATGTGGCTCTGTTGCCGTCAGGCTTTGCCATCCTCCCTGACGGACCACCAGGCGCAGCTGCAGACGGGGAGAACGCTGCCGGGGGAGGGGCACTCCTGACGGTGGCGTTCCAGATACTGGTTGACTCCGTTCCAACAGCGAAGCTCTCGCTGGGATCCGTTGCGACGGTGAACAGCCTCATCGCCTGCACCGTGGAGCGCATCAAGGCCGCCATCTGCGTTGAGGCCAACCTGCAGTAGTCATCATATTCCTGGAAGGTAAATTTTAGATGCATGCAGTCAGATTTCGAAACATTGAGCACAAATATACATAAAGATGTGTGAATTTGGCGTATCGTTCTACATGCGTGTTAAGTCCTTTCTGCTTTGAGCTTTTGCAGATGAGGCAGCAAGATGTTGGAGATTTTCATCAGTGTGGAGTCAAGAACGCACCTCAGACTCTCCTTGCCATGTGGTGCTCATAGTGCTAGTGTTCACTGACAGATAGTTTGTCGGCATTGCAACAAAAGGAAGGCGTCACCACTATGCAAGGGGGGATGGTTCGGGTATTGACTTCCCCGTCGATCCTACAACTGAATGGCTGCTACTAAGTTCTGTTCCAGATCTTTTTCGTAAATTAGGGCTTCAGTTTGCTGCTGTGTACAATTTGTCATGTTTATGTTGTTCAGGCTAAATTGCCTGCCTTGTTGGTAGCTAGAGATTTGTCTCTTTTTTTACCCACCCCCCCCCCCCCCCCCCCCCCCCCCGAATTTGCAAAGATTTTTAGACTTTAGGCATTCTGTTCGGTCATTCCTGGATAAAACTATTCATGTTGTTGCTTGTAGTCTGTTGCTATTTAGTGATGCAATTTCGATTCCTCAACTTTACTTGGTCTTAGATATTTTTCCGGAACTAAGAACTGCTCTTAGCTTTATGTTTTCTGAATAATTTTTAAATCAGAAACAGCGTATTTTCCATCCTTCAATGGGACAAGAATTACTCATAATATGTACTGCAATGTGAGAAAATGTTTGGCATCGAGAGGTACTGATGTTTCCTTGGACTCGCATGCGAGAAATAAAGCTAACAATGAGAAGAATTGCTCGTCAGGTTATGAAGTAACTGCAGTGGTTCCGTTTGGTTCCAAAAAAACTGCAATGGTGTTCCGAAATATTATGTTGATACTTGAAATGCCACTTGCTGGCTTGTATTGGTGGGGTGGTCCATCACCACATTTACCCCTACTCTTTGCATTATTTACCAGCATCACCCAACAGAGAGACGAAAGTGTTGAGCTTCAACAAAAATAAAATTTTAGTGAGGCTGTTAAGAATCCAGAATTTTACCTTTTTTTGTGTGGTGGAATCCAGAAATTTACCTAACTGTAATAAAATTCACAATTTGCAGAGAAAAGCTTAACTAGAATCAAATGTCCTTTACTCAAATTTCAAAGCCGTAGCAACGTAAGGGTATACTGTTAGTATCGTGTTAACAGCGTGTTCGTCTCGCTGCTTTGCAGCAGCTACAGTGTTCGCAGTTATTTCTTCAGCAGCAGTTACAGTGTTTTCAGCAGCAACTACAGTGTTCGCAGTTATTTTTCTGCAGCCGCAGCCGCAACTGCAGCGAAACGAACAGACTGTATTTTCAAAGCGTCGGGGAAGAAAGTCAAGTAGGGCAACAAAGAGGAGCTTCTTATTAGGCAGCGCTAGTGAGTTTGAAGCATGTGTTGACCTAGCTGGGACTGGGAGGTTGGAAAAGGAAAGGTTAATTTTCGATGCCATAGTAACGCACGGGTAAGCGTTAGAGAAGAAAGATAAGTAGTGCAACACAAAAGAGCTTCTTGTAAGGGAAGTGAGTTATTTTGTGTCGGATGTGCTAGTGTGAGTTTGCAGCTTAACCTAGCGGCAAGGTTTACAATACCGAACGAACCGCGGAAACCAGACGCCACCGGTTTGAACGGGTACCGCGAAAACCGGAGGAACCGCTCGAAAACCAATCAAAATTCAAATTCTAAAATTTTGAATTCAAAACCGGATAAACCGGACTGTTTTACCGGTAAACCGATCGGGTTGAAGGAAAACCGACGAGAAAAGATCAAACGGGGAGAAAAAAAGGATTGAATTCCATCTCGACATCGCAGGCGAACACATACTCAAAGGAAGACGCAGCGGACTACGTGCGGAACGGCGTCCGGCGGCGTGCGCATGGAGTTTTGTTTTTACCTCATGTCGCGTGAGTTGCAAAACCGGGTGGCAAACGAAAGGACGAGGAGCGTTCACCTCACCCAAGGAAACCACTGGAAAAGAGATCAGGTCGGTTTTCCTTTTATTTCCTTTTTTTTCGCCTGTAATCTTCCCGTAATTTTTTAGATGACCAAACAAACTTATTTTCGAGTTCTTGTTCCACCGTTATCCTCCAATTTGCGTCTATTTTTTTACATATTTTTTATTTCAAAATTTCTAGATTTTCAAAAAATTTCAAAATTTAAAATGAAAAACCTGTGAACCGAGGAAACCGGACCGGACCGGTAAGTCCGGTTACCGCAAAAACCGGTCCAGTTCCCGTCGGTTTTGTAAACCCTGCCTAGCGGCAAGCATGGAAATGAAAAGGTTAATTTCGGAATCAGACGCTACACACACATACATATATATATATCAGAATTATATCTGGCAGCTCGTTTAGTTTACAAGGCAGCAAACCTTGTATTGAGAGTTCGCCAGCGATTTGGCCCTGCTCTTGGACTCTTCGTTATGAAAAAAATGGATATATAGTTATGAATGAAATGTATTGTTATAAACAAATAGTTTGCTAAAACATCAGCGCTTAAGAGAAATCAGGTACAATTGATCAAATTCATTTAACACCAAAACAGAGTAGCAGCATGATTTCAACATCGGACAGTTATAATGACATGCACAAACGTACCAGGAAGCCAGAATATTACAAGCAACCATTAAAATTATCATGATACTTGTACAATGCCATCAGATTACAAATAAAGATGAATGTAAAAGGTAGCCGCAGCAACTTAGCCCCTCAAAACACTTCCTGCCATCATTGGTGGTCATCTTGCACGGCACCATTTATGTTTGAGAAGCTACCAGCCAGCTAGAAGACTGATATAGTCCTGCAAAAGATATTAACGAGAACAAAAGCAGAAAAATGCAAAGATGGTTTTGGCAATGTTCAGTGAAGCCACGGTTACATAAAAGCATATCCTCGACTGTGGTGCTTGAAATCCTAGACATCAGACTGATTTATATCAAACATCCACACTATCATTGTAATGTAAAGCAGCACTCTGCAGCTAGGAAAGGACCAAATAACAGAACAAGCACAGCATGGCAATAGTGACACTGACAGTATACCAAGATTACCGATGCTCAATCACTGAATTACAGAAAGATTTACAGCTTTACACTATTGTCATGTTACATTCTATGCAAATTGTTGCCGTCAAGATGGAAGGCTAAGCATACCAAAATCTGAGTCTCCAGTAGTTTACATGTCATTTCTACAGCCGCAAGCAACGAAAAGCTAATAGGCAACAGTCCCTGCAAACAAAAGTGCAAAAAAACTTAATCGTATGAAATAACTCAACACAGCTATATACTCCCTCCGTTTTTAATTATATGACGTTGTTGACTATTTTTTTTGTTGAACTTTGACCTACAATATATGTGAAAATAATTTGTTGCTTAACGTAAAATGTATATTGTTAGATCTATCATCGAAAACACTTTAAGATTAAGTGATACATTTAGCTATTTGCATAAATATCGATGAATAAGACGAATAGTCAAAGTAATGAAAAAAGTCAATGGTGTCATATAATTAAAAACGGAGGGAGTATATTTTTTTCCTGAACGCGTAGGAGAGCAGCATGTAGCTGCATCAAAAGAGAAGAAACGTACAAAGGAGAGGTAGAACCCCTCACACCAAACAGCACAAAGGGGCAAACTTATAGAAGAAAAAGAAAAATGATGGCAGATAATTTAGTGGAAAGTGAGAAAACGACATATACTGAATACTGCTTTGATGTCAAACCAATAAGAAATTTGCACACAAAAGGTGGTCCTAGAGTCAATATAAGCAAGCACAGATCAGGACATGGTCTATGTTCATATCTGGTTCACCTATTGCATGAACATAATAATATACAAAAGTGCAATATTAGCAAACATGCCAAAAGATTGCACAAAAACTGCAGGAGTCCTCAGAAAAGGAAAACAAAACAACAAAAGGAAAGCACTGTGCGCAAGCTCAAGAACAGGAAATACAACAGAAGGTATTGTTGAGATTGAAATGCATGGATAATTGGATACTCACCAGCTATGCCCACTAAGTATTACTGGGTCCAGATCGACATTTAGCATGGACAATAGGTCCCAATTGTGACCTCTCCAGTCCATCAATATTACCATCCGGCGCATTCATGTAGACTGCACCTTTGTACATCCACTCTTCAGTCTCATCACTGTAAAAATCTTCAAAGGGCTCTTGACATAATGCACAGACTGTTTGATCCTCATCAGCAGGAACAGCCACTTCTTTCTCTTCCTTTCTGTCTGGGACTGGATCCGAGGGCACAAACGCAGGAACTCCATCGTTTCCTACTGTTTCTGCTGCTCTTAACCACTCCTCTGCAGTGACAAAATATTTACGAGAAGATTGCTTACGGTTCTTTGAATTTCTATTCTTTGTAACATGCCAGTCCATGTGAGTACGGTGCTCTTCTTGGCATTTAAATCGAAGGCCACATGTTTTGCACTGCCTGGGAAGATCCTGATACAAAGCATTGATGACAGACTCGTTCCGCACCTTGAGATCTATATTGAAGTCAACTCCAATAGAGTCCTAAAGAGAAAGATCCCAAGCAACAGTTCGATTAACAACATAGTTATGAACAGAAGCAGCCAGATACCAGCAATAAGTTGCACGAATGCATCAGAAATACCTGAGGTTGGCTAGATGCTTCCAATGAAATAACACCTTGCCGCATAAGATTGCTCAGCAGTCCAGAGACAAATGGCTGAGGGCCACCAACTTGTGAGGACGATGGACCCATCTGCAGTGAAGATGGAGCTGGTCCAGGTGGTAACGGTGGCATTGGAAAATTAGCCGTAGATGGCATGCCATACGGTGGCACAGGAGGTGATACAGAAAAAGAATTTGGCAGATATTGAAGTGGTGGCGTTGCTGCACTACCTCCTTGTCCTTGGAACTGAGATACAGATATGCCAGGGTTAAAGCTTCTAAATGGCTCCTGATTGTGAGGACGGGGATGAAATTGTGGAGGTCGATGAGGAGCTTGATTTCCCAAAACTGTACCAAGATTTGGTTGACTCGATGACAACAAATCTGGGTGTTGATATGGTGGTTGAGCTAAGCCACCAATACTTACTGTTTTCCGGTCCAAGGCATCATATTGATGCCGTGGAACAAATACAGATGAGTTAGCTCCTTGAGTAACAAATGGCCTAATATCTAAATTATCAGTTGAACTTCTAACATGTTTGGTATCGGGAGGAATTGGTGGTAATGTTTGTGACTGTGTATGAGGAAGAGGAGGCCACTCTATAGGAGCAGGTGACGACCTGTGCTTCTCAGCCAAGGGTATGTCTACATTCACAGGATCATATGTGCCACCACTGGCCAACCTGTTGACTGGTATTTCACCATCAGCAGGCTGTGGTATCTGACTATGTACTGATGAATGTTCAGGTGCTTGTGCTCGCAATGGCAGACCAGAAGGCTGCTGCCAAGGTTGAGTTGCCAAAGTTGATATTCTCCCATGACTGAGGACATGTTCAGAACTCTGGTACTCCGAAAGAGCTCCGTTCTGCACACCAAAATTGCTTGGATATCTCCTACTAGTGGTCATGTCAACATGCTGCAGAGAAAGCAGATTTCTATGTGAATAAAAATTGAAGTGGATTCAAACAAATCTAACAATGCCATGTCTTAACTCTTATGTCTGCATACAAATTATTTGGCTAATGGATAAGAAGTTGAAAGGTTTCCCAGTTAAACATAGGTAAATAAAGAAGTGACAAACTGTATATAATGTCCAAACTTTTGAAGGCTGCCAAGAAAATCATGCATTAATCTTATGCACGCCACATGTCTTGAAAACTTTGAAATTAATGTCATAGATGTCATGCACGAAATCTTTATAAAAGTAAACTGCCAAAACATTACAAAGCGAAATTTCCTTCCATAGCAGTATATGCATGTGACTAAATAGCTTTCATGACAAGCATCGAGGGTGAAGCTACGTGCAAAATACCCTGGTGCACAACCTCATCATGCATAAAATCTATATAATTCTCAAGCAATACTCCACAAGTAGCCTTCTTTTAGACCCTGGTGCCTGTGCACCAGGGTTAGTTATGTGGCTTCGCCACTGCATGGTGTTTACATATACATAATGACAATGCATAGATATAAATAAATATAATATATAGACTTAAATAACCAGTTTTAGTCGAGAGCAATCAACATGGGTTTGTATATGATTAGGTCAATACATCTTTTTAAACTTGGCAACAGTGTATTTTTACTGGATTGGATTGGCCAACTGAAATCCATGTGCATACACTGATGCAACTAGCAAAAAAAATTTACATAGCAGTATAAATTTGTACCAGTGTTACAAAAGGCACTGGCTTAGGGAGGAACAGGGAGGTGCTAATTAGGCTCCTTGTGCCAACTGTTCTAAAAGGCACTAGCACCAGGGAGGAAGAGATGGTTGCCAACTGGGCTCCACACTCCAATTGGCATACAGTGGGCATGTAGTTTTAATTAGTTAAGGACTGGAGAGGAAGGAAAGAAGTGGAAGGAGGAAAAGGTCAGGGAGTTGTCAGTCCTTCGTTGTCACCATTTGCCGGCTACTCCTATGGTAGCTCATCTTACACGCCTAGGCAGTTAACCCAACCACAATAACTGATTGTAGCAAAATCGTAGCAGCTGGGCGGCAAACAAAACCAATGTAGCAACTTCAGAAAAATGATTTTTACTAATATGTCAATAGTATAAATAAGTAATCCAACTTGTGTACTACTAGAGGCTGCAATTTTTTAAGAGCATTTCATGGAAGGAGGGTGTGAAAGATTAAAATTATTTCATTAAACAGTATGAGTGATGGCAGGCATAGAAATTGTTATGTTAACATTACTATTTGCTGTAATTAAAGAAAGATTAGATAAGCATACACCAGTTGCAGTAATCCTATCCTCTCGATTCAATGGTGGCCCATCAACTGATGATCGAAGAGCTTGGCTTGGGTAACTGTTCCTCCTGATATCAGGTTCCAATAGCCCTGCATTTGCCCCAAGAAAAGATGGTGTGCTGCTTCTGATTCGGTCAGTTAAAGTTGGACTCATATCCTCCCAAGAATACTCTTCTTCTTCAGAATTGAGCCAATTTCGTGCAATAGATTTGCTAGCCATCCCATTGGAATCTAGACGCTGCATCTTGGAAAGTCTTTCATCAGCATCCCTGCCTTGACAATTCCCATATGCATCAATAAGTTCTCTTGCACTTTGCTTCCTGGACTCTTCATCAAAAACCAATCTTGACCTACCATTCCGATCAGGCAATCTTCTGGGGTCAGGTCCCAATATAGAATGAGATGGTAGCGGCCTCTCAAGCATTCTCTTGGGAGACATATTTCTATGGAGCAAATCAAGAGGTGGTGATCTGGACAAGTTTCTTCTTGAGTTAGCTAATGGCCCATCTGGATTGACATCAGTAAGGTTTGCGCTCAAAAGATGTGGTGATGTTGCCCTTATCGTCCCAGTAAGAGATCGATATGTCTCTTGTTGATCAGGATCCTCAGCATACTGCATTGTAGATTACGATTCGGAAACAAATTAGGAGCCATCAAAAGTTTTCCACACTAGTCAAGTATAAGTAAAACAAACAGAAGAAGCAATAGAATTTCAAAACTTGAATTGGAGAACAAAAAGATGTTTTTATTAAATTGAAGTACTCGAGATGCATTTCACTTGGAGAAAAATAAAGCACTTTACATTGTCTTGAGCCAAATAACAGTTAATTTGTGTCATTCTGACTGTTTGAGACAAACTGCAATACTGGATCAGGTATATTTAGTTGTTTCTGTATAATACAAGTACAAATTTAATAGTCAATCCCTGCCCCATCTAAAAATATCAGCAGCAGCAACAACAACAAAGCCTTTCAGTCCCAAGCAACTTGGGGTAGGCTAGAAGTGAAAACTAAATGATCTCAATAGTCCACCCAAAAATATCAATTAAGAAAAAAAATCCACATTCAACCAATAAGGGGAGCTAAACAACATGGGAAGATGTTTTCTTTCAGTAGCATTTCATCATTAAGTATCACAAAGATATATGTAGGTCTGGAAGACAAGCTTCAAACAGGAAATTAGGTGAAAGGTTGAAAAAAGTAAAAACAAAAAGAATATGTTTTTTTTTCAGTGGCATTCATCATTAAGTATTTTAAAGATATATGTAGGTCTGGAAGACAAGCTTCAAACAGGAAATTAGGTGAAAGGTTGAAAAAAGTAAAAACAAAAAGAGATGTGGGCTCCATACCTGGAATTTTGAGGGGCGTGCTCGCAAACCATTTGATGGTAACCCATTTATCTGATCCTCCTCCAAATCAGCCATTTGTCTGGTGCTACGAGCTGTCGGCTGATGCACCTGGTTTAGAACAAAGGGATACAAAAGGAGAAAACTTCAATAACTTAAAAAAAATAAAGATAGAGAGGCTAATATGTGAATACAATATGTTTGGCAATACCCTATGTTCAGATACCTCTCCTTATTTTAGATAACAAGTTTCATGTTTGCATAACAACTGCAGCAGTGAGTGTACAAATTACTTAATATTCACAAAAAAGAAGTCTTACCGAATTAACCTGCTTGAATTTATGTTGTGCCTCCAGATATTTTGGATTCACATGTATGCCATGAGGTGGTCTAGGAGATAGCGACTCTGATTGATGCAGATTTGCTGCTGCAGCAGGCCGCCTCTTTTCCGAGGGAGAAAATTGAAGGTCATCCTCAATGCCACGGAGCACAGAAGAAGGAAACACTGGCCACCAGGTACGAAAGAGGTGCCTCATCGAAGCATACTGGTTGGGATGAACTCTGCAGTATGCATCACAAAATACCTTCTGCAACCTAACAGCAAAATGTTCTACATATTCTCGTCCTATGTTCTTCACAATACTATCTAGTAGATACAGGGATGGTAATATCTGGTCAGCTGGCACCTGCAACAATACACAGAATGATGTTTGTTACTTGTTATGCAAAGGAATCTAGGAGGTATTTTATTAAAATCATGCATATGAGGGAGTAAAAAAAAAAAAAAGAGCGTGAACTGTACATCCCAGTTATCGTATCACCACAACCACATTTTAAAACTGCGGTGCCTAGACATTCAAGGTGGATATTTCATTCAGACCGTATAAATTCCATTCCAGGTGAATCTCAACTTTCTACCGATATCAAACAAGAAACTTAAGAAAACAAAGACCGTTAAGAACCATTCTTATACAGGCCATCTATATCAGTTCAATTCTAACCTCTTAGTAAATCTATGCAACAAAAAAAAACACCAGATTAAGCATTTGCAAACAGCAACTCAGTACCAAACTGTGAACTGGTTAAAACAAACATTTTGTTTGTTCCATGGCAGAGGCAGTTTTGGTGGCATCAGGAATGGGAGTTTGTGGATGAACTCCAACCAATCTTTGGCAGGGAGAGAGATGGTAACTGGATGCTAAGTGAAAGATGATTACATTCCCAGCATTTACCATAGCTTATCTCCCAAATCCCAACTCATAAACCCACAAAACAAACAGTGAAATATAATTTCCTATTGAATTCCCCTTCCTATCATTTGCGAACACACAGTACACAATCTACATTTCGCAAGTAACTCAATGTGTAGGAACCCACATCCACTAAAGTTTTGAACTTTCTTCACAGTACATTGTTTTCTCGATCCAGCCTGAAGCATTGTTCCTGACTTCCTGTCTCCAATGACTATCGCATAATGACACCAAATTTTACAACTGCAGTGCCCAGGTACTCAAGGTCGAACTTTAACTAGGCCCCAACAAATTCCAGGTGAATCTCAACTCCCTACCGATCCTCAAACAGAATATTAATGAAAACACATATTGTTAAGCCCAAATCTTACAGGCCACTTCCATCAGTTCAATTCTAACATCTATTGCTAAATCCATCGGTTTCAATCGTAACCTCTATAACTAAATCAAAGAAACAGAATTTGAATGAGGATAAATCATTGGCAAACCCCTTCATAGTTTTTGAGCCAAAAACAGCAACTGGTGTATCAGAATGTGAACCACATGTACATGGTAAGAATCTCGCACCAAATGCAGTATTTACAAAAACCGATCAAATAAAAGGTCTATCTCAATCCATATTTTGTCGAAAGAAATATCTCAACTTTAACCACAAGCGCATCATATGGTAAGCCCTAGCAACCAAAGAGCACAGCTCCACAGGAGCTATCGGCATAGCAAGGACAACAAGCACTCAAAACCCAAGCTTCCCCCTTCCTCGACAAAACAAAGTGAAAAATAGAAACAACTCCGAGAGCGGAGGGAACTACCTCGGAGATGCGGGAGCAGATGGCGTTGGCGATGCCCCTGGCGGCGAGCGCGGCGTGCTGGCCGGCGATGATGGTGAGCTCCGTGATGACGGGCTTGCAGTTGAAGGTGAGCTCGCGGAGCGCCTCCGCGTACACGCGCACCACCGCGGCGGCGCCGGGCTCGCCGCCGCCCCCCGCCTCCTCGCGCAGCCGCGCGCGGAACCGCTCCAGGAGCTGCCCCGTCGACGGGGACGCCGCCGCGGCCCCCGCCATCGGGCGGGGGAGGAGGATCTAGGGTTTGGGGAGGCCGCGCTAGGGTTTGGGAGGGTGGCGACGAGGATGAACTCGAGGAAGCGGAGGCATGTGTGTGGGGAGCCGAGCGAGGGGGAGGAGGGGGCGGGTCCGAGCCGGCGGCGATTTGGCAACGGGGGATTTGTAACGGCGAGGATTGTGTTTCTGCGATTCGTTTCTTCTAGGATCCCTCTTCACTCTATTTGGAGGAATTAATTACTCGGTTAAGGGAGTTATGGTGCTGAGCTGGACCGTCCGATGGAGATCCGACCGAGGAGGTTGAACGGAGTTTGAAATGGTTCAAGAACTAGGATCACCATGTTGTCATTTCATAATGGAAAATATGTCGACAGACAGATAATAATGGAAAATGTGTCGACAGACAGATTTTGAGCTACCGTATTTTATTATTGTCAGAAGGAAATAAACAACTCACTATGATCATACAGTAGAGTTAGTGAGAGATGCTATTGATGGGTTTTTGTACTATCCATCTGCTCCCAACAAGAGAGTTGCAGAAAATCCTTTTGAACTTAATGTGGGATATTGTATTTACAGCCAAGACTTGTATCATGTGAGAAGTTTGATGGAAAAAATCAACATCACATCTCCATGTAATTTTCCACCCGCCTATCCACCAATCATACTGAAACGAATTTAAGTTGAAACTCATTGGTTGGCAATGGGCAGATGTATCTATTTACAACAATTGTAAAAGCCTTTTGTGTGTCGGTACTTGCATATGGTCCTAACCATGATAGCATAAAAGACAAAATGTTATGCCGCTTAATTCCATTGGTTAAGTCAATCTTCATGTTTCATTGTTTGAAATATGCATTTGCAACAATGATTTTCAGCATACGACCACATAACGACGTAAACATCCTCTCTTTTACACAAAGTATTTATTGAATGTGAACTGGTAAGGTCTCTTGTGTTGAAACTTACCTGATCTGGGTTCAAGTCCTAAACTTGGCAAGGGTTATCGTATTTACGGTTAATTATTCTTTGTGAGAGAGGGTCTCCCCTTCGATAATAATGTCTCTGTGGTGACTGCGAATCTCAACATGAGTCAGCCCAGTTTTTCAGAGGCGTTCATAGTGGTGATGGTGCATACGCGTCTATACTATGTTTCATAAAAATAAAAGTATTCGTTGAATATCAACCATACTTAGAATCATGAAAATAAATTTCATAAAAACCATAGTTAAAAGTTTTAATTTTTTTTGAAAAAATCATTATGCAAATAATAAGGTGGTGACCAACACGCACACAAAACATGATTAGATTAGGTGAACATGTTACTCATGTTAAGTTGAATGTTCATGTGAATTTCGTATTCATGGATCACATTCTAAGTTTTTTCATTAGACGGTCTAAAAATGTTTCTTCATCAAATGCTTGGGTTCAAAGTTATATTGACAACAATATATAATGTAGGCGATAGCTTGTTGTATTGCCACTGAGACGGCGTCGGTGACCATGCCTAACATGTAATAATTGGAAATTCCTTAATAACAAGTCTCCAATTATTGTACTATTGTCAACCTAATTGTCTCTAATGAGCAGTATATACATGAGGGGAATCCCCTGCTGATATTTAATTTTATCAATTTTTTGTATACAATGTACATGGTAGGTACAGGAAAAGGCTTGTACAAAGGCATCACAATGCCCAAGTTGTGAGAACTTGCAAGATTAGCTAAAAAACGCTAGCCAAACTCTTCAGCTTCTTGTCTCCTTTAACCTTATCAATGGTTACAGCTAGTTCTTCTCATTGCTCTCTCTTTTCCAATTGCTTGAGGAAGGCACCTTGTTATAAAAAATGATACCATATATATTTGTGCATCCCAAATAGCCCAACAATAGAGAATGACAATTTCTCCTCAATTTTATTACTGTCTCATTGGCTACTCATCCTCCAGCACCATTGTGAAAAAAGAGCATGTGAAGAAGAGGTGGTCCACAGTCTCCTCAATTTGAATGTTGCAGAAAACACAATCGTGTCTTTTCAATATATTTTTTTTAGCTTTTCAGTGTATCAATGTAGGTACTTTTTATCAGTGTTTTAAAAAGCGGAGGAACTAAGCGGGCGGTTGAGCACCGCCCAACGCCTGGGCGTGTCTAGGCGACGCTTAAGCGGTCCTAGACGTTTGTACTTTTAGCAAATAAACATAAAAAAATAGGGAAAAATACTGAAAACATGCACATTAACACATACAATTTGAGAAAACAGGGAAAAAAAATCTTAATTAACAGCTTAGTGAAAGCGAAGCGGATAGCGCCTAGGTGTCGACCTTTTTTAAACACTGCTTTTTATGGGTCAAAAAGAAGAAGAAAGTTCAAGTATGGCATACATTAAAGGATTAAGTCCAACTTTCGTCTCGGTCTAAGTTTAGTCCCTCATCTCTTAAACCGGTTATGACTGGTCTCTCATCTTTTCATGCCACTCAAAATCAGTCCTCAAATGGTTTTCAAGGTGGTTTCGCACGTGTGGCGGTCCTGATTAGGATCCAAAGTGTCGCATGAATCTCTCTCTCTCTCTCTCTCTCTCTCTCTCTCTCTCTCTCTCTCTCTCTCTCTCTCTCTCTCTCAAACCATGCAATTCCTCATTCAGCTCGTGACCTCCACATTGACATTGGCACAACATTCTCCCTAAATCTTGATCTTTGGCTCTCCCAACCTGCCCTCTCTCACCTAAATCACAACATTAGCTAGCTTGCTTCGCGGCTTTGGCTACCATCTCGGGCTCCTCCAGCATGTTTAATTCAAAAGGCAAAACACCAGAATTATTCAAACAAATGGATGTGTCGATGGTATCTAGCCTATAGTATGAATAAAAATTAGTTTGAGTGACAAACGGATTGTTAACCATCTCAAGCGCACCGATCCATGCGCGACATAAATATGGGCTGGATCGGATGTGCGTCCGCAAGAAGAATCAGCGGCAGCAGGTCTAAGCAATTAGGGTTGGAAAAATGATTAAGGAATAAGTTGGATAGATTGGGCAGGGAGAGGACGAGCAAAAGAGAAAGCCAGGTCCGTCACATATGCCATGTGTGTGAAACCATCTTAAAAACACTCAGGGACTTCATGTGCATGGTTTTGAGAGATGAGGGACTAGATATAACCTGTACAAGAGATGAGGGACGGAAGTTGAACCGAGAAAAAAGATGAGGGACTAAAGTTGGACTTAATCCTACATTAAATGGAGCTACAACTTTAAATGAGGTAAACAATGGAAAATTTCATTCAAATCCTATGAACATATATATAGTCCTATTTTTTATTACAGACAAATGTCTGTGTGGACAGATGAAATGCCAATTGTCAAGCTTCATGGCAATGAACATTACGAATTGCAATAATTACTCGATTACAATGTTTAAAAAATATATAGAGAGAGTGTCATTTTTTAAAACCCGACAGATCAATTTAGTACTAATAGGACTCATGTGAAAAATGTTCATGAATCAGTTATGCTAACTTCCTAAACACAATCACATCTTATTAAGTCAAAATTTAGAAATGAAGATAAGTTTTCCCGTTAAAATCAAATCATCACTAAAGGATATATTGATCTTCAAGTTTTGTATATGAAACATGTATATGGTGTATGTTAGTAATAAATGAAAGAATTTGACACCCTATATCTATCTCAAATAATTTATTTTCAACCTCTTTTAATTTCTCAACCTGCTAATAATATAATTATGTATGTACAAACTTTTATGGACCATATTTCATTAATTATAATCAAACATGATTGAATACTATGCAAAGGGTAAAGTAGATAAAGAAATGTTCTGATTATAAGATGGATAAACCAGATAAAACACTAACTTTTTATATATAGGCTACAATGTTGTTGGCCCCGACCGCTTGAGATTAACTGCTGTAGCTGTAGCAACCAAACAGGGTTTTTACCGCTGCAGCCACAACTGTACTAAGGTGAAGCGGCCAAACCCTTTTTTAGATGTTGGGATATGTATATTAGTGATTATCTCTCAAATAATTATCTTCCACACACATGTCAATGTGTTAGGATTTGCCAATGCTATCCCTGGCATACCCTTGTATTCGACTATTATAAGAAATAAGAAAAATCATTAGATGACCTCTTCATTTGAAAGTTAAAATCATAGTTTTAAATCTCCCGCTATAGCTGCCGCTAAAGCCCGCTATAGCTTTTCGAGGTAGGGTACCGTTATTTGTGTTTATATACAAATTAACCGCTATCTCCCGCTATAGCCTGATTTAGCTCCGCTATTAGCTGTTTTAGAAACATGCCGCTAAACCTCTTAGCCCGCTATTTAAAACATTGGTTAAAATTCAAATGTCTTCTTCTTAGATGTTAATAGTTTGAACATATATATTATTCTCATTACTGTAAAAGTGGTCAACTACGTGGCTAGAAAAAGGATGATCCAACAATTATTCAATGCTTTGGTGCATTGCCCGATTAGGTGAACATGTTACTTATATTAAGCTAAAATGTTCTATTGAATTTCCCTATTCATAGATGTTTGGTCCAACATTCTAAGTTTCTTCACCAAATATCTGGGTTCAATATTAATATTAAAAGTAAATTACTTTTATCTACTCTAATTTTGAACATAGAGTGTCGGTTATTTCAAAACCAAGCTAACTAACATCAGATACATACAAACAGATAAAATATATTGTTGATTCTAGCTACAATTTTGTTATTAGTGGTGGGGAAAATATCAGTGATTGTTTCTCCTATCATTGTCTTCCATACACGTGTCAACGCAACAGGAGATGCCACTGACATCCTTGGTTCATCCCTGTATTCCAGGTGGTTCGGCAGCTTTAAGATTTCAGTCTATCTGCTCTTCACTTGTACAAATCAAATATTGTATGTGATTTTGGTCTTCTTTTCTGGACTAGGGGAATTGCAGAGATTTGTATTTGTAGTGTTTAGTATTCCAACTAGGGTATCTCAATATAACAGTTTGGGATTTCATAAATGCTATTTTGATTTAGCTATAATCATCACAATCACAGTTTCATTTGACGTACTACGTAGTGATTTGTTTCATGCATTCCGGTCCTTAGCAGATTTCAGCTGAACTCTTTACTTCCCCTTCATTTTTTTATGTTTGATTGTGTCTCTCTGAATTGTCAAAAGAAGCTGAACAGGAGGGCAGGGAAAATGCATTATACTGTCTTTGCTTGTCCACGCTTCTGTAATGTCGTTTGGACTCTGCTGTTTATTGTTTCAAACGCTACAAATACAGAATTGGAGTCTCTGCTGTTTCTCCACAGCTCAAGTTGCCGATCAGACGTCCGAAACAAGCATGAATCCAGAGGCGTCGGTCTCTGAGGCCGCTTGTGACTTCACCAAATCAGGTTGAGGTTGATGTTTGTGCCCTGTTCCACGGCCAGCATTGGGACAAGCGTACTTTCCGTATAGACCACAGCCTTCTGTCGGTTGATTTTTATTGCATGCATAATGTGTGGCATAGAGTGCTCAAATTATTATTTTTACTGAAAACTATATTATTATTTGCTTCAGTGTTTTGCATAAAAGGTAACTTGAAATTTGTGGAGACAGTCAAATTAAACTTTGCAATGGAGTAGGTGTTGATTGGGATGTCACTAATTAGGGGATGTAATATGCTTCATTATTAATGAAATTTCCTTTTCGTAAAAAAAAAACTTTGCAAGTAAAGAAGGCAGGGAGTTCAACTCCTCATGCATGTCGGATGTCCTAGTAATTCCACTTCAGACACCGTTTATTTTCATCCCCATGATAGTAATCCCGTGTAAACGACTAGTACCTTTTGAATTTACACTAATCAACATCAACGTCATCATTGAAAATACGAAGGGAGTAGATGGTTCTCTTGTTTATTTCAACACCTCAATAATTGTATAGTATTGTTGAATAAAGTAATATATATATCCTCCGAAAGGGGGGCGGGGGGGGGGGGGGGGGGGGGGGGGCTCTTTTGATCTTTTTCTGTACTTTTTCCTCTCACCACGTATTTCCCCATCACACCACACATTCATCTAACGCTACGTGGCCATGCACACACCTGCACTTGGAGAAATAAGATAGCCCCTTTTTCTCGATCTCTTCATTTGATAAAGCCCGCGGTCAGCAGCTGCGAATCATACATACGTACTAGTACTAATCATACATACATACGCAGCAGCTTGCACGCAGCTGCCGGCCATGTACGCCCTGTCCCCGCGCTGCCAGCTACCGCCGCTCCGCCGATCGTCGCCGGCGCCGTGCCAGGCCGCCGCCTCGACGCCGTCACTGTCCACCCCGTCGCGCGCCGCCGCGGACGAGCTGCGGTCGACGTGGCCGCAGCGCGCGTGGACGCTGGCCGGCTCGGCGGCGATCCTCTCCTCCCTCTCCACGTCCGCCTCCCTCGTCGCCTCGGGGTCCGGCGGCTCCGCCGCCGAGCCGATCGCCGCCGCCTTCGCCGCCTACTCCCTCGCCGACCTCGCCACGGGGTTCTACCACTGGTTCGTCGACAACTACGGCGACGCCTCGACGCCCGTGTTCGGGCCCCAGATCGCCGCGTTCCAGGGCCACCACCGCTACCCGTCCACCATCACGTTCCGGGAGCCCTGCAACAACCTGCACGCGCTGGCCCGCGCCGTGGCCGTCGCCCTCCTCCCCACCGACGCCGCCATCTCCGCCGCGGGGGGCCCCGCGGCGGCGCACGCGTTCGCCGGCGCGTTCGCGGCGTTCGTCTTGCTCAGCCAGCAGTTCCACTCGTGGGCGCACGAGAAGCGGCGGCGGCTGCCGCCGGGCGTCGAGGCGCTGCAGGACGCCGGCGTGCTGGTGTCCCGCGCGCAGCACGCCGCGCACCACCGACAGCCGTACAACACCAACTACTGCATCGTCAGCGGCATGTGGAACGGGGTGCTGGACAGGTACAGGGTGTTCGAGGCGCTGGAGATGGTCGTCTACCTCCGCACCGGTGTACGGCCGCGGTCGTGGGACGAGACGGATGCTTCGTGGAAGGAGGAAATCACCGCCGTTGATCCCGCGGCGGCCGCCGCTCTCACCGACGATGACGATGGTTTGTTACCCCAGTGATTGATTATCAGCTTCTATTGACAGCATGCACATAGATCAAATATACAGTGACACCGCAGTAGTTAAGAATGCACACAAGATTGTGGAACTATTGAGGATCCATGACAAGTTTTTTGTTGGAGAAACCTTTTTTAGTTCCAATTGGGGTTAACTCGAAACATGTATGTTTCTTCTTTCTTTTTCGATGTTTCTGTAAAACTCACATTGTAATACTCCAGCTAGGTTCAGAGAAAAAAAGAGGAAAATGGCTGATCTCGAAAATGGATGTCTGTTTTTTAAGGGACTATTGCGTTCAACAATTTTCTCTGCCAATGATTTACTTGTGGTTCAGCCATCTGGGCTCTTCTCTTGTCTTGTGGTGGGAACTTTTCGTGTTATCCTTGTGGCATATGCTTTCAGAGTTCTATTTGGTCTCTCACGGGAAAAATTCAAAGCCAACAACACGCAAATGAGTGGCCTGAAATGGTACTCTTTGCAATAGTCTTTTCTGAGGCATGAAAGCAACCGTACCGTCTCCGCTCCTGTTTACAACAGGACAATTTCCATTTCTTAATATACTGAAATGATTGTACAATGTTATGCACGGTCACGTCTCACATGTCGGAATCTATTTTGATGATTTCAACCGAGCAGAAAGAACAATAGAAACAAGTGACATTTGAGCAAAACAGCATATGCCATAGTATAAATGACAGTCAACGCGAGTTCTTGGCTGGAAATATCGGTAATTGTCGCATGTCACTTCCAGGTGAGACGATGATGCTGAATAATAGCTAGAGGACCACCGTTCCAAAAAAAAGAGCAACAACAAGTTTAGATGCATGATTGACGAGTGCTTTACTTTTGCTTCATGGAATCCAACAGCTAGTAGCAGGTAGCTTTCGGTTACCACTTCAAATGGAACCGATGGAAATCATCCAAGCAGTTGGAACTGATGGAAATCATCCAAGCAGCATGCCCGTAACTTCTCTAAGTACAGGGCAGACCCTTGCATCACAATGGTTTGGAATCACTCTGAGCTGAATCAGAATTCTCCTGATTGATCTTTCCTCTCCAGAGAATAATCTGCTCATCTTTAAATAGTAAGGGAACACATGGAACTAAATCCTGTGGTATGGAAAGAAAAAGCCAAAGAATTAGACTGCTACATCAGCAAACACCCACTGAACAGATATTTAAGCAAGGAGGTATATCAGATTTAACATAACCCGAAAAATAACATTAAAAATGAAGAACAAAATGTAAATTATGGAGCCAACGAATTGGAATGACTATGTTCAGACACACACACACACATCAGCAGCTGCAGAAAAAGCCAAGGAACTTACCCTTAGCTTCACACCAATTTTCTTGCAATCACTAGTTCCAACATGAGAGCAATCTAGTCTCACCACTTCCACAGTCTTGAAGGCTTCTCTCACTCTATCAACAACATTAACATATACACCATTCCTGGCTGCCACAGGACAGCAGGATTAAAACTTGAAACAATACCTCAACAACAGGGTCACGAAATATTGAAGCGACTCATATAATTCAAATGATGATGGCAAAAAAATTCGAACTTACTCAGTTTCATAAGTGGTGAAGAATTTAATCCTCTGTTCCTCAATTCTTTTGTTTCCTCGAAAGTCAACCCTTCAGCAACATTTTGCACAAGCCTAGGATAAATAGGAGCTAATGGTTTCCACAACATCAATGGTATTACAGGCCGCTGTGTTGGATCATAATTGCGACCACGATAGAGAATGAGGATGTTTATGTTACGATGTATTATCTTACCACCTGTTTTATCCTGCACATTTGTGCAATGACATGAGAACTTTGACATAAGAGCACAATAGCAAGTGCAAATCCTAGAATTGTCAAGTTTTTAGTACCACTTTATGACCTCAAGATGGAAGCATATATTGTCCATGTCAATTGTTGGCACCCCCAAGCATTTGATCCTAACTGCTTCTGCACGTTTCCAGTGGTTGTGGATGTCATCTAGCATATTGTGTGTTACACCACCTTTCCCTGAGATCGAGAAGCAACATTTATAACAGCACATATTTTTTGTCAAAAAAATAATAATGGAATTTTACAGAGCTATATGATTTATCAAATATCCAGATATAACAATGGACAAGTATAATGCAGAAATGTCATTCTTTGGATGCAATAAAGCACATGGATTTCAATAAACAATTTGGAGTTCATTCTAATACTTTGTTATGTCAAGCAATGACATAGTGAGTCATAATGCAGGAAAGGTTATACTATCAAAACTTCCAAAATTAACATAATTACATAATAACTTCCATATTTCACTTTGTTCTACCCAAGGAAAAAGAAAGAACAACAACCAATATCAGTTCCTCAATTACCCAATGAAACTCTTTTTCTCTGCTCATTTCGCACCCAGAATTAAAACTCAAATACCCAATTTACTAAAATGCTAGTAGCTGCTAGTCAAACAATCAATTAAGCGGTTCTGTTTCACAGTCTCTTCTCTAGTATAAAGCATCAGAAAGAGACGCCATTTTTGCACTGAGAGCACCAAGAACTCACCCAAATTGATCTGCCGAGAGCAATCGCTATGCCGGTACCTCTCCACCAGCTCCGCCACCTCCACCTCCGACAGAGGCTCGCCCAGAACCTCTTCCCTGCTCCTTCCTCCGACACCGCACTCTTTGGCGTCCCCACAATCGCCTCTCGCGGCAGCGGCGACGCCGTCCCACGGCCGGTCGAGGCGACCGGGGCCGAAGGGCGAGAACCGGGTGGGCTCACGGAACCCGATGGGCCTCCACGCTGGGTCCGTCTCCGAGTACGAGTACCGGAAGTCAAAGGGCAGGTCGGAGCTCTCCGGTTCGTCGGGCCTGATCTTGCTCGCCCCAGCCTTCGGCTTCGGCGGCGGCGAGGGCGGTCGAGGGGGTTGGGGCTTAGGGATCCGCGTGAACGGAGGGTCGTCGTCGGTGTCGGAGAGTGAGGTGGAGCGGAGAAGGCGGCGGGCAAGGGCCTGCGCGTGAGTGGGGCGCCGCCATAGGAGAAGCTTGCGAGGGAGCATTGGTGGCTGGGTCGGAGGGAGCGAGAGGTGGAAGACGACTTGACGATTGATTTGGGCTGAAACTTGAGGAATCGTTGCGGCTTGGAGCGCCCACGGTGCAAGACTGAGCCCAAATTTAAGTTTTCCCATGGGCCAAATGAATGCAACGCATTGGGTTGTGAGTAAATAGGCCTGTTTGGAAAGGCCCGTGTTTCTGAGTATGTTGTGAAGCAGTTGGGCTGGAGCTCGAGGATGCATCTGGGCTTAAAGGCACAGTGTTTGCATGGTTCGTCTCAATAAAATCATGTGCAATTTCTCAAAAAATAAAAATAAAAAATCATGTGCAACATGATATTGTCCTAAAAAATAAAGTGCCACTTGAAATGAATTACAGCTTGTAAATTTAGCAGCATCATGCTACACATAGCATTTCGTGTCATTTTGCATCACCTAGTTTCCGGCATTCACAATTATATTTACATTATATTGCTACGGACTTGTGTTCAGGATTTGGCGAACAGTGATTTCAGTTGAACTTTGCCGAAAAGATGTCCAGCTTTTCTTCGATCCTGCTTTCTTGCACGCAAGACAGTCCCTGCTACAGTAATGTACTCCCTGGTACAGTGCCATAGCATTTCGTGACAAATTCCATCGCCAAGCGTCCATGATTCACAAGTACTCCTATAATTAGGTTGCTCCGGACTTTTGTTCGGGATTTGGCGAACACAGAGATTTCAATAGAGCTTTGCCGTCTGAAGAAAGGACGTCCATCATTTTCTCCACTTTTCTTGCACGCAATATATTAATTTATTGTACGAGCATGCGAGTACGCATCACATCAAATTAATGTCAATCTGAATAACCCAGGGTGAAAACAACTTGAATGGTAGGACGTGGGACACGCCGCGTGCGGTATGGCGCACTCAATAGAATCCCAGATGCAAGGAGAAAGCACGGTCGCTTCTTAGCTCAGAACTGAGATATGTGGAATCACGCAGAGAGATAACTTGAGACACTTTGTCAGATCGATAACGCGCGTGCACGTACATATATATTGAACCTGGAGAAGCACATTGGCATCCGTGCATGCATCGCATCATTCTGATAAGATCATCATGGCCTCATCGACAAAGACGCCGCCGTCGCCGTCCGGCCCACCGGACGACGACGAGCTGCGGTCGACGTGGTTACATCGCGCGTGGACGCTGGCCGGCACGGCAGCCATCCTCTCCTCCCTCCTCACATGCGCCCGCCTCGTCGCCGCCTCCGGCTCGGTCACCACCGAGCTGCTCGCCGTGGCCATGGCGGCCTTCGCGGCCTACTCCCTCGCCGACCTCACCACGGGTGTGTACCACTGGCTCGTCGACAACTACGGCGACGAGGCCACGCCGGTGTTCGGCGCGCAGGTCGCCAACTTCCTGGACCACCACCGCCGCCCCACCGTCATCGCGCGCCTGGAGCCGTGCAACAACCTGCACGTGCTCGCCGGCGTCGTCGCCGTCGCGCTGCCCGCCGCCGGCGCCGCGCTCTCCGGCGCGGCGGCGCACGCGTTCGCCGGCGTGTTCGCGGCGTGCGTCGTGCTGAGCGTGCAGTTCCACGCGTGGGCGCACGAGACGCCGTCGCGGCTGCCGCCCGGCGTCGCGGCGCTGCAGGCCGCCGGCGTGCTGGTGTCGCGCTCGGAGCACGCGCGGCACCACCGGCCGCCGCACAACACCAACTACTGCACCGTCAGCGGCACGTGGAACGGGGTGCTGGACAGGTACAAGGTGTTCGAGGCACTGGAGAAGGTGATCTACCTCGGCACTGGCGTCAAGCCGCGTTCTTGGGTTTAACTTGGTTGACAGATTGTACATAGCTAGATATGCATCATTATTTACATGGCAAGGAACAAGGTTTTTAATGACACTTTGTTGATCTACGCACTTTCAAATGTATATGTTATTCGATCTCATTCGCAAAACAAATTGTATATATTCGCATGGCTATCTAATGTCTATTGTTGTGTAATAATATGTAGAGAGAAAATTTGGAGTTGACATTGTGACAATACATTGGTGATTGCTGAAGAAAACTCATCTAATTACTTTTGGAGATTCTAGTCAATTGTAGGGGCATCGGATTTGCTATAATCTGTGCAACGCCTTTGGGCTGCTTCTTCCCTAGCCAAGTTCACTTGGTGGGGCATACCATTGTTTCCCCTAACTAGCCAAGTAGCAGCAGGATCCTCTACCGAACGGCAGCCTGCAGTGAGGGTCACTGATCGGTGGGGCTGGCCTGAGAGTGGCCCTGCGTCAATGAGATCATGGCAGGGGCAGTATGGCAGCAGAACCGGTTCCAGCCAAGTCTTGGCTCTTAGAAAAGCCACAACCGATGGCTTTGACTTTCAAAGCGAGTTACAACTAAATACAATTAGACAAACGATGGCTTTGACTTTTAAGCGAGTTATAGCTAAATACAATCAGGTGTGGAGAATTGCACACAGATGAAAAAAAAAAACTAAAAGAAACATCCACGAATTAGTGGTGATCCGAGCACATCGGCGATGTAATATCTACTCATAAAAACCACTACCAATGAATGCATGATGAACGTGGGACAATAAGCGCCAGTCACCATGGGCACGAAAGACCCAACCCCCCAAAGTATATGGGAGGGGAATCGGCTACTGGCGCCACCCGTTGATGCACGCCTGCCACCGCCTCAAGTCGATGATTGCCAGAGTGACCCAATCCTTCATAATATCAGAGGGGAATTCGACTACTGAGTCACTAATTCGATGTATGTTGCCCGTCACGAAATCGAGGATCGCCAACACTACCATGGCCCAATACCACTCCGAAATTAACAACTGATCAATGATGAATTTGCTAGCTCTTGTCGTTTGTCTGCACTGGCAAGGGGATATGGATCGGTCTATGGACCATCTCATCGCTTGGAATTCATCTTTTTTACTTTGACCGAATCCACAATGCCGTATGTTCGCGGATGGAGGAAGTGCGTCTCTTTGTGAAATAGTAGACAAATCAGTAGATCCACAAAATAGGGAGTGTGTCTCTTTGTCAAATAGTAGACAAAACAGTAGATCGACAATGAAATCAGCAAGCTTGGTATATATGTTTTGCACAGACATATGGTGAATAAAATCTTATTCAGATTGAACAATACTTTCTTACATACATATATAGCGGCTCACTTTTACATATTGCAATGTTGAAACAATAAAAATATTGAAAGAATGAAGGCAAAGGATCTTTGTTTTCATAAGAAGACACCATCAATTCAGTTGTGGTTGTCACCCCAGAACTGAGCTTGGAGCCAATCTACGGTCTTCTTCTCCACTTGAAATGCCTTGGCTAGGACATCATCGGAGATCGGTGGCTTTGAGCCAAAAACGGCATTGGCAATGGTGATAGCACCCGGGTTTTGGCTGCTAAGTGCAGCAATGGCAACCGCTGGCTTGTCATGGCAAGGGTTGAACTGGAAGTGGATGAGCCCCTCAGGGAAGACAAACACATCACCCTTGTTGAGAACCTTAGTGAACAGCTTGTTATCTGTGTTTGAT
Source organism: Eragrostis curvula (assembly GCA_007726485.1). NCBI lineage: Eukaryota > Viridiplantae > Streptophyta > Magnoliopsida > Poales > Poaceae > Eragrostis > Eragrostis curvula. The sequence goes on from RWGY01000005.1 coordinate 13,476,383, forward strand.
GTCACGAAGCCAACATAGAGTGTGCCTTCCACAACTGTTAAAATCTCAGTAGCACGGGGGTGCGTGTGAGGCGGGTTCTCGCCTAGTGGAGCGTAGTCAATGCGTGCCATGGAGATTCCAAGAGTGTTGAGGCCAGGAATCCGCATGACATTGATCAAGGTGACGTTGGACCCGACCTTGCTAGTCGTGTCTCTTGGCTTGTCAAGATTTGCTGCCAGAAAGAAATCATCTACCTTCACTTCCTTAGAGTCTTTGCAGACAAATCCGTTTACATTCACTGCATCGTTGAGAAAACACACATGTCATGTCACAAAGATAATAAATTTGACAAATATTTAATGGTTAACTGTAACGATAGTTTGTCAATAGAAAACCATAATTATTTTATTAACATATTTGGAGGCACATACCATGAGAATCCTTATCAGCCACGCAGAAATCTTGGAGAGGGCTCGGGTCAGAAGCGACTGCTTGCCAAGAGAGCAATGCCAGAAGAGTGGTGAGGACAAGGAAGTTTTTAGAAGAGGCCATTTGATCTTTGCAGAGTCTTTCGGAGTAGTTCTGTTGCTCAGAGTAGCCTGATGCTGGTTGTGTCTTGTGTACGTTTAGTTGATGTGTCCATGGAGGCCATGGGAGAAGTATTTATAGCAGCAGAAAGAGTTGGTGACCTTGTGAACAAGTCAAACAAGAAGAGGTCACTGCCAATTGAAATGGTCATTATTAGGCGTAGTGCTCTGACCAACTGCAGTTATATATTTGAACAGATCATATGGATGAAGTTTCCTTTAGTACATCCTTTTTTCAACGTGTTAGCCAACTAACCTGACGTGATTGGTGTAAAAATAAAATAAAATAACCTGACGTGATTATATTTGGGACTGAGAAATTGTAATATAATGCTTCGTTTAGTTTGGGTGACATTTTTCTGATGGGCAACATCACTTTCTGCGAGATTATACCTTCATGAAAAGCCTATATGAAAGCGTGTGATGAAAAGAATCGAAGGCCGTAAGAATGAGATCGCGTCCACTATTGAACTTAATTATCACAAGGGCATCCTGGTACTATTGTACGTGGAGATTTGGTAATGAATATACGGCCCATATGCTTGACCCGTCTAAACCATTCATACAACAGAAAATTAACGTCATGAAAATGACGAACCTGCTGGCTACTAGCAGAATCGAGGCGCAAGGGAAATCAAATTGCTGGCGTGCTTATTAGTGTACATAAACTGAGTTTTTTTTGCGGGTAAACTGAGCTTAATGTACACATAAACTGAGCTTAATGTACACATAAACCGAGCTTAATGTACCCTTTACTGAAGTGACCGGCTAGGTACGTATATTTCAAGCTCATTAGGTACAGATTTAGACATATATATGTACGCCCCCTCTTTAGTGCTAAATGCTGCTGCTACCAGTAGTATTGAGGGGAGGTAAGAAATCATCACTGAAAATATGTTAACACCTAAACCGTCATGTTCTACAATTTCCCTAATTAATATACATGACTCCCTTTTCACCTGAAAAAATCCATAAAAAATGATATATTTCCTTAGGACAATGTCATCAATGTCATATTTTCATATGTCATGCATGACGACGATCAATCCACACAAAAGACTGGGTTGACAGAATCATCAAATATATAGTTGCTTGCACGGATGCAGACTACAGCAGCTGAGACCATTTCTATAGAGCCAGTTTTTTATCCCCCATTTCGTTGACCTCTTCTGAGTCCCAACTACTATATAAGTGCATGCATCCCTTCCATGGACAAAGCATCAAACAATATACACAACAAACAGCCTCGAGAACACACCCCTCTCGAGCAAAGTTAGGCATGGCCTCCTCCAACATCTTTCTTCTCACTGTTCTTCTCGCCTTGGTCACTTCTGGGGCAGTGGCTTCTGATCCCAGCCCTCTTCAGGACTTTTGCGTTGCTGACAAAAACTCACCAGGTATATATGCACTTTATCTGAGTTATTGTGTGATCTCATTCTGATGTTCATAACAAAGCCAAACAGCTAGATATTTTTATTATTCGTCATTAAGCTTCCTAACAAATATATATGTGTGCAATTTTGTTGATGCAGTACGTGTCAATGGGTTTCCCTGCAAGGACTTCAAGGATGTGAAGGTCGATGATTTCTTCCTAGCAGCCAACCTTGACAAACCGATGGACACGACTAAGAAGATCGGATCCAATGTCACCTTGATTAATGTGATGAAGCTCGCAGGTCTTAACACCCTAGGCATCTCCATGGCTAGGATAGACTACGCTCCTAAAGGACTGAACCCACCACACACACATCCCCGTGCCACTGAGATCTTAACCGTTCTTGAGGGATCACTCTATGTTGGCTTTGTTACGTCTAACACAGACAACAAGTTCTTCAGCAAGATGCTCAACAAGGGAGATGTTTTCGTCTTCCCTCAGGGCCTGATCCACTTTCAGTTCAATCCTAGCCATGACAAGCCAGCAGTAGCCATTGCTGCGCTCAGCAGCCAGAATCCAGGTGCAATCACCATTGCCAATGCAGTATTTGGGTCAAAGCCACCGATCGCAGACGACGTTCTTGCCAAGGCATTTCAGGTGGACAAGAAGGTTGTAGATTGGCTCCAAGCTCAATTTTGGGAGGACAACCACAACTAAGTTATGGATTGCTTATCAAGGATTATGCTTAGCCGGGAATAAGAAATAACATGGGTTTTGACATAGCAAAACTACTGTATACCTGTTTGATTTATATGTTTGTACGAACTTCATGTACTGCATGATATGTAAAACTTAAATAAACATATATACATAAGTATTCATTATTGATATATATACAATGTCTTTCCATAAACTAACTGGTAAAACAAGATCATGGTCCCAAAACCTAGGAGTGTTGAAAAGCGAACATAAAACAATGGCATTCATTTGTGTACATCTTTCACAAGTATCCTGGTCAGTGGATGAAGATCATATACATCCAACAAAATAATATCAAGGGTTTCTTCAAAGGAAAATAATATCATGGGAAACCGGCTTGATAATCGATATCCCATTTGTGTGTTTTTTTTTGAAAGATCCGTAAACGGCTTGTATTAATTAAGGAGAATGAAAGCATTTATTTACATTGAGCACAGCGATCGGCTAGGCAGAAAGCTCGTCAACCCCAAGGAAAGGAAAGACTACTCGCTAATGAGCGGGTCTGAATACACGTACTGTTCCTCGTCCGGCAGCGATGGTAAGATGCTGTCCAAGTGTTTGGCTCCCGCCATCGCCCAGCTTCTGGCCTCTTCTTGTATTTCCGAAATGACTTGGTTCGGTGTCCTTTCTCTTCGGTTGAAAACACGGTTGTTTCTCTCTTTCCAAATGTTCCATATGACCACTGCACAAAGAGTTCGCAGCCCTTTGGCTATCGTTGCTGGAGCTCCGCTAGTCAGTGCTGAATACCATTCTGTCCGGCTTGTTGTTGCTGGCCAGTTGCTCGGTAGTAACCATGGCCTGTTGATCCATTCGACCACACTCTGCCAAATGTTTCTGACTACCGGGCACTCCTGTAGGAAGTGATCCACCGTTTCCAGGTTCCTCATGCATAAGGTGCAGAAGTAGGAGTTGGGCCATTCACGTAGGTGCAGCTGTGCCGCCGTCCAGATTCTGTTTTGGAGACAGAGCCAGAGGAAGAACTTACAACGTGGTGGTGTCCAAGCTTCCCAAACTAAGCTGTGTAGCTGTGATATGCAGGAACCATCAAATTGGATGAGGTATGCCGAACGGGCTGAATACACACCGGAGGCGCTTCTTGTCCAAGTTATGGAGTCCATGATGGCCTCGTCCAAAGGCGTCTGTTGTTGTATCATGTCATAGAGAGCAACATATTCAGTGAGGAGCGTGAAAGTCCAGTCATGTTCCACATCTTCAATCCACTTGCCTTCTGAGATTGCTTCACGGAAAGTCCTGTTCTTCCTTCTGCTGTGTTTGTATAAGGAAGGGAAGATTGATGCCGGTGCTAGACCCTGCAGCCAGCTGGAGAGCCAGAAGGACGCTGTCTCCCCATTCCCCACCTTGACTGATTTTGCCGCGTTGAACAATGCTATGTCTGTTTCGTCAACTGTCAACTCCATGCCATTCCACGACCGCTCAGGATGTTTCCATTTGAACCATAACCACCTCAATCTCAGGGCCCTGCTGAACTTGTCGAGATCCTTAATGCCTAAACCTCTTAGTTTTGTTGGCCTCTAAACAATTGACCAATTCACCTTACATTTCCCACTGGTTAGTTCTTGATCTCCAGCCCACAGGAACCGACGGCAGGCCTTATCAATTTCCTTGATAAATTTCTTTGGCACTTTTACCACCGTGAGTAGGTACGTGAAGAGTGGTGTGAGGACAGAGCGTACCATCTCACGGCGTCCTGCCGGATTCATCAGTTTGCCTTTCCATCCCGCCATTCTTGATTTGGCCTTGTCCTGGTACTGCTGCAGATGAACTAGCCGTAGCTTCCCCATTGTCAGTGGTAGGCCTAGGTAAGTGATGGGGAAATTTGTTCTTTGTCCTGTGAAATTTGTCAGAATCTCCTCCATGTCAAGCCCGTGGCACCTGATGGTAGCCACCTGGCTTTTATCCACATTAATCCTCAACCCAGTGGCTTCTCCGAATTGTTGCATGATGTGCAGGACCATGTCAATGTCTTCTTTTTTCGGATTTGTGAAGACTGCCGCATCGTCAGCATACAGAGAGAGACGTAGACTTGCATGCCGACCCCGGAGTGGGCTGAGTACCCCATCCTCGGTGGCTAGCTGGAACAGGCGCTGGAGGGTGTCAATTGCGATGATGAACAAGAATGGCGAGAGGGGGTCACCTTGTCTCAATCTTCGCTCATGCCAGATGACAGGTCCTTCTACTCCATTTAGCGTGACCGAAAAAGAGGCAGAGGAGAAAATTGCCGCAAGCCAGTCGCGCCACCGCGGTGGGAATCCTCGTTGATGTAGCAGTTCGAGGAAGTATTCCCATGAGACTGTATCAAATGCTTTTGTGATGTCAAGCTTGAAGAGGCAGGCCGGGGTCTTGGTTCTGTGATACGAGCGCGCGAGATTCCGAACGTACAGGTAGTTATCTTGAATGCACCGACCCTTGATGAAGGCACTTTGAGCGTTGGACACCAAGTAGTTCATATGCTTGGACAGTCTCAGTGCAAGCACTTTGGACAGGAGTTTGGCGAAGGAATGGATCAAGCTGATTGGGCGGAAGTCCTTCGGTTCTAGTGCCACGTCTGTTTTTGGGATGAGGGTGATTGTCGCTTTGTTCAGCCATGGCATCGGAGAGGTGTGCAGATTATATACAGCAGTGAAAGCTTCGGTGACCTCGTGTTTTATGATGGGCCAGCACTTCCTATAGAAGGTTCCTGTAAATCCGTCCGGGCCTGGTGCCTTTTCAGCTGGTAATTGATGGACAGCAGCTGATATCCCATTTGTGTGTACATATTTCACAACTAACACATGTTTCCTACCGAAATGACCAACAACTAATATGTGTCACTTTTTTTTATTGGAATTAGATTTGATGCATGGTTGCTAAGAAACAACTTGACTGGTAGGATGAAGGATACATCGCGTGCGGTATGGCGCACTCAATAGAATCCTAGATGGAAGGAGAAAGATGAGAACTGAGATATGGGGAATCAAGCAGAGGGATAACTTGAGACACTGTGTGATCGATAACGCGCACATATATATTGAACTCTGGGAAGCACATAGGCATCCATGCATGCATATCGCAGCATTAATCCTGACAAGATCATGGCCGCATCGACAAAGACGCCGCCGTCGCAGTCCGACCCACCGGATGACGAGGAGCTGCGGTCAACGTTGCCACACCACGCGTGTATGCTGGCCGGCACGGCAGCCATCCTCTCTTCCCTCTTCACGTGCGCCCGCCTCGTCGCCGCCTCCGGCTCAGTCACCACCGAGCTGCTCGCCGTGGCCATGGCGGCCTTCGCCGCCTACTCCCTCGCCGACCTCACCACGGGCGTGTACAACTGGCTTGTCGATAACTACGGTGACGAGGCCACGCCGGTGTTCGGCGCGCAGGTCGCCAACTTCCTTGACCACCACCGCCGCCCCTCCGCCATCGCGCGCCTGGATCCCTGCAACACCCTGCACGTGCTCGCCGGCGCCACGCTCTCCGGCGTGGCGGCGCACGCGTTCGCTGGCGCGTTCGTGGCGTGCGTCGCGCTGAGCGTGCAGTTCCACGCATTGGCGCACGAGACGCCGTCGCGGCTGCCGCCCGGCGTCGCGGCGCTGCAGGCCGCCGGCGTGCTGGTGTCGCGCTCAGAGCACGCCCGGCACCACCGGCCGCTGCACAACAGAAGCTACTGCACCATGAGTGGCATGTGGAACGGGGTGCTGGACAGGTACAAGGTGTTTCGAGGCGCTGGAGAAGGGGATCTACTTCGGCACGGGCATCAAGCCGCGTTCTTGGGTTTAACTTGGTTGACACTGTGTACATAGCCTTTACGCGGCAACGATTAAGGTTTTTAATCTACTTTAAAATGTATATATTCCTATGACTATTCAATTGTGGCCTTTGTGTAATGATATGTAGCGAGAAAATTTGGAGCTGACATTGTGACAATACATATTGGTGATTGCTTAAGAATACTCAGCTACTTACTCTTAGAGATTCCAGTTAGGGCGTTAGATTTGTTATAATCTGTGCAACGCCTTTGGGCTGCTTCTTTCCATAGCCAAGTTCGCTTGGTGGGCATATACCATTGTTTCCCCTAGCCAAGTCTTGGCTCTCAGAAAAGCCACAACCGATGGCTTTGACTTTCAAGCGAGTTACAACTAAATACAATCAGGTGTGCAGGATTACACACTGATGAAAAAAACAAAATAAAAGAAAGAATAGTTCCTCACTGCGGACTTATTGTTGAAACCAAGACGTTCCAAAAGACCTCCACGACTAGTGGTGATCCGAAAACATCCGCGATGGAATAGCAACTAAAGACTACTACCAATGAACGACGAACGTGGGAGAATGAGTGCCAGTCACCATGGGCACGACGCCATCATGACCCAAGCCCCCAAAGTATGGGAGGGGAATCAGCCACTAGCACCACCTGTTAATGCGTGCCCGCCGCCACCTCGGGTCGATGATTGTCCGAGTGACCCAATCCCTCATAGTATAGGAGGGGAATCGACTACTGAGGGATCACCAACACTACCATGTCCCAATACCACTACCAAATTAACAACGGATCAATGATGAATTTGCCCGCTCTTCAACTTGTCGTTCGTCTGCACTGGTAAGGGGATATGGATTGGTCTACCTGTGGTCACCATCATCGCCTGCTATTGTAGGGATGACGCAATCACCACGCGGGGATATCGACAGATCACGCCAATGCAGCCACCGAGGATGAAGCCATGAACCATCGAGATGACCATTGCCGCCAAGGTGATATCAGATGAGGATGGCGGGGAGGACCCGACCCCAACCACGCATCTCCAATCTGCAACAGCTTATTGGAACCCAAAAGATCGATCGTACTGGAAAAAAATTGGCGGGTTCACTCTCAAAAGAAGAAAGTGTCTCGAAACCGTCAAAACGTATCGGTAAACCGGAAAGCTAACTAGTTTGCCTTCAAATTAATTTCATCCAAATTCGTTTTTTAGCTTTTGCTTAGTGTTTACCGTGACTATGCTCTTACAGAGATGGGCGACCGCGATCCTCCTCAAGGGGGCCGCATACAATTGTATATGCTCCCTCTGTTTCATTTCTGCCTTTGTGCATGTGAGTTAAGGAGAGATGAAAAAGATGATGGGCACATGAAACGATGATGGATGGAATAGGAGAAAGATGCATTTGAAAGTCAGAAATGTAGAGAGAGATGAATTATTGCAAGTGAGTACTGGAGATATATTTTTGACAAAAATTTGAATGCTAGAAATGCAAACAAACTAAAATGAAGGGACCAAGTAAAAAAATATAAAGACTAATAACATAAAATACAAACTATATATATCATTGTGTAACTCTATCAATTTTTTTTAAAAAAATACTGATTGTTTTTTTTGGGTCAAAGTCATTGTTTTTACTTTGACCGAATCAAGAATGCCTTATGTTCATGGATAGAGGGAGTAAGCATTGTTCAAAATCCTAAATAGGGAGTGCATCTCTTTCTGATATAGCAGACAAAGTAGTAGATCGGCAATGAAATCAACAAGCTTGATACCTATGTTTTGCACAGACTTACGATGAGTAAAAAATCTTATTCATGAACTGATAGGGAAAGATTCCTAGGGAAAGATAGTTTCCTTAGGGTTCTCTTTGTTTCCCTAGAGCTTTTTTTAAGATTCCTAGGGAATGATAGTTTCCCTAGAGTCTCTTTAGAATTCGTAGGGAAAGACGATCGTTCCCTAGAGTCTGTTTTCATAAGAAATAGTAGAATATTCCAAAATATTCATTTATGTGATGCATACAAATTGAACAATACTTTCTTACATACATATATAGCGGCTCACTTTTACATATTGCAATGTTGAAACAATAAAAATATTGAAAGAATGAAGGCTATCTTTGTTTTCATAAGAAGACACCATAAATTTAGTTGTGGTTGTCACCACAGAACTGATCCTGGAGCCAATCTACCATCTTCTTCTCCACTTGAAATGCCTTGGCTAGGACATCACCGGAGATTGGTGGCTTTGAGCCGAAAACGGCATTGGCTATGGTGATAGCACCTGGATTTGGCTGCTAAGTGCAGCAGTGGCCACCGCTGGCTTGTCATGGCAAGGGTTGAACTAGAAGTGGATGAGGCCCACAGGGAACACAAACACATCACCTTTGTTGAGCATCTTGGAGAACAACTTATTATCTGTGTTCGATGTCACGAAGCCAACATAGAGTGTGCCTTCTAAAACTGTTAAAATCTCAGTAGCACGGGGTGCGTGTGAGGTGGGTTCTCACCTAGTCGATGCGTGCCAAAGAGATTCCAAGAGTGTTGAGGCCAGTAATCCGCATGACATTGATCAAGGTGACGTTGGACCCAACCTTGCTAACAGCCGTGTCTCTTGGCTTGTCAAGATTTGCTGCCAGAAGAAGTCATCTACCTTCACTTCCGTAGAGTCTTTGCAGACAAATCCATTGACATTCACTGCATCATTGAGAAAACACACATGTCATGTCACAAAGCAAATAAATTTGACAAATATTTAATGATTAACTGTAAAGATTGTTTGTCCAATAGAAAACCATAACTATTTTATTAACATATTTGGAGGCACATACCATGAGAGAATCCTTATCAGCCACGCAGAAATCTTGGAGAGGGCTCGGGTCTGAAGCGACTGCTCCCCAGGAGAGCAATGCCAGAAGAGTGGTGAGGACAAGGAAGTTTGTAGAAGAGGCCATATTGGACCTTTGCGGTGTATTATGGTGTAGTTTTGTTGCTCTGAGTGTAGCCTGATGCTTGTTGTGTCTTGTGTGTGTTTAGTTGATGTGTCCATGGAGACGATGGGAGAAGTATTTATAGCTGCAGAAAGAGTAGGTGACCATGTGAACAAGTCAACAAGAAGAGGTCACTGCTAATTGAAATGGTCATTATTAGGCGTAGTGCTCCGACCATGCAGTTATCTATTTGAACTGATCATATCATGAAGTTTCCTTTAGTACATCCTTTTTACAACGTGTTAGCCATCTAACCTGACGTGGTCATATTTTGGACTGGGAAATTGTAATATAATTTTTAGTGCTGCCATATTTTGGACTGGGAAGTTTGCGTGACATTTTCTGATGGGCAACATCACTTTCGGTGAGATCACCTTCATGAAAAGCCTATATGAATGCGTGTGATGAAAAGAATCGAAGGCGGTAAGGATCAGACCACGTCCGCTATTTTGAACTGATCACAAGGGCATCCTGGTACCAGATACGTGGAGACTTAGAATAAATATATGGCCCATTTGCTTGACCCGTCTAAACCATTCGTACAACAGAAAATTAAAATCATGAATGACGAACCTGCCGGCTACTTGCGGAAGCTAGTCATAAGGGAAATCAATGCTGGCATGCTTATTAGTGCACATAAACTGAGCTTAATGTACCCTTTACTGAAGTGACCGGCTAGGTACGTATATTTCAAGCTCATTAGGTACAGATTTAGACATATGCACAGTACGCTCCATCGTTAGTGGTAAATGCTGCTCCTACTAGTTGTATATGTTAACAGCTAAACCGTCATGTTCTACAATTTACCTAATATATATGGCTCCCTTTTAACCTGAAAAAAATGCATTAAAATGATATATTTCCTTAGGACAAAATCACCACTGTCATATTCTCATATGTCATGCATGACGACCATCATTTACACACAACAAGACCGGGTTGACAGAATGATAAAATTATATAGTTGCTTGCACGGATGCTGACTACAGCTGAGACCATTTCTATAGAGTCAGTATTTTACCCCCCATCTCATTGACCTCTTCCAACTCCCAACTACGATATAAGTGCATGCGTCCCTTCCATGGACAAAGCATCAAACAATATACACAACAAACAGCACCAAGAACAGACCCCTCCCGAGCAAAGTTAGGCATGGCCTCCTCCAACATCTTTCTTCTCACTGTTCTTCTCGCCTTGGTCACTTCTGGGGCGGTGGCTTCTGATCCCAGCCCTCTTCAGGACTTTTGTGTTGCTGACAAAGACTCACCAGGTACACACTTTATACGAGTTATCGTGCAATCTCATTCTGATGTTCATACCAAAGCCAAGCAGCTGGATATTTTTTAGTATTCTTCATTAGGCTTCCTAACACATATATATATGTGTGCTATTTTGTTGCTGCAGTACGTGTCAATGGGTTTCCCTGCAAGGACGTCAAGGATGTGAAGGTCGATGACTTCTTCCTAGCAGCCAACCTTGACAAACCGATGGACACGACTAAGAAGATCGGATCCAATGTCACCTTGATTAATGTGATGAAGCTCGCAGGTCTTAACACCCTAGGCATCTCCATGGCTAGGATAGACTACGCTCCTAAAGGACAAAACCCACCACATACACACCCCCGCGCCACTGAGATCTTAACAGTTCTTGAGGGCTCACTCTACGTTGGCTTTGTTACGTCTAACACAGACAACAAGTTCTTCAGCAAGCTGCTCAACAAGGGAGATGTTTTCGTCTTCCCTCAGGGCCTAATCCACTTCCAGTTCAATCCAAGCCATGACAAGCCAGCAGTAGCCATCGCTGCGCTCAGCAGCCAGAATCCAGGTGCAATCACCATTGCCAATGCAGTATTTGGGTCAAAGCCACCGATCGCAGATGACGTTCTTGCCAAGGCATTTCAGGTGGACAAGAAGGTTGTAGATTGGCTCCAAGCTCAATTTTGGGAGGACAATCACAACTAAGTTATGGATTGCTTATCAAGGTTTATGCTTAGCCATAATAAGAAATAACATGGGTTGTGATGTAGCAAACTACTGGATACTTGTTTGATTTATATGTTTGTAAGAACTTTATGTACTATGTACATGATTTGTAAAACTTAAATAAATATATCTACATAATTATTCATTATTGATATACAATGTCTTTTCCATAAACCGATTGGTAAAACATGATCATGATCCCAAAACATAGTAGTGTTAAAAAGCGAACATAAAACAATGGCATTCATTAATGTAGGTCAGTCGATGAAGATCTTATGTATATCCAACTAAATAATATCAAGGTATTGGTCAAAGAAAAATAATATTAAGGGAAACCGGTTTGATAATCGATATCCCATTTGTGTACATATTTCACAACTAACACATGTTTCCTGCCGAAATGACCAACAATGGATATGTGTTACGCTTTTTTAGTGGAATAAGATTTATTGGTTGCTAGGAAATTGTGTGCCCTTTCCTACGCCGTCTCGTTCCAATTTTGGTATTGGCTAGTCCAATCCACAGCTTGGTCCGCACATTTCATACCCTCCGAAAAATACAGATACTACGAATGAAACCTCCTATCTTGTGTGTTGGACATACTTGACTTGAGAAAAGCTAGCTATAAAGTATTCAAATACTAGACTATAACTTACCTTTGTCAGAAGTCATCTTAGAAAACAAGCCACATGCACATGCATGAAGCAAACCAGGCAGCATTGACATCTTTTCAACATGTTATTATGCAAACTTGCTGAAGATATATCAAATACGCACAATATCATGTTGTATCAAGATTTTGTGACAAACTAAAAAACAAACGATCATTCAGAATGTTAATCTATCATTAAATTAATTGTGGTTGTCTCCCCAGAATTGAGCTTGGAGCCAGTCTATAGTCTTTTTCTACACTTGAAATGCCTTGGAAAGGACATCATCTGAGATTTGTTGATTTGACTCAAATACGGCATTGGCAATGGTAATAGCACCACGATTTTGGCTACTGAGAGCAGAATTTGCGACTGGTGGATTGTCGGGGCAAGGGTTGAACTGGAAATGGATGAGGCCCTCCGGGAACACGAATACATCACCCTTGTTTAGAGTCTTGGTGAACAACCTGCTGTCCATGTTTGTTGTGACAAAACGTATAGTGTGCCCTCCAGAACTGTTAGGATCTCAGTAGCCCTGGGGTGCGTGCGTGTGTGTGTGTGTGTGTGTGGGGGGGGGGGGGGGGGGTGTTCTCCCCTAGTGGAGTATAGTTATGTGTGCCAATGAGATCCCAATATTATTGAGGCCCGGGATCCGCATGGCATTTATTAAGGTGACATTGGACCCAACGTTGTTGATAGTTGTATCTCTTGGCTTGTCAAGGTTAGCTGCCAGGAAGAAATCATCTGCCTTCACGATTCACGTCCTCTGGGTCTTTGCGCACGAGGCCATTCACACGCACTGCAATAAATACATAAAAGGCAAAAATCCATTAATTTCACATATTGTAAAAGAGCTCAAAAAAGCAATTTTACGGTAGACCATGATACCGTTGGGTAATAGGTATCACGAACAAAATCTAACCATCTATTTAAATAGGTAATGATGAAATATGTCTATAGTTTCGGTAACGTTTTTAAATAATATGTATATGATTCCCATGATACCTCACCATGATACCGGTGGTAAACATGTATCATGGTGAAGACCTGGACCATTGGATGAAGAAAATAGACGATGTGCATTTATTTGGTTCTATTGTAAAGGAGCTCCAAAAATTATCTTGTTTGAAGTTACAAATCGCAAAGACTGATATACTTTGAGACAGTTGGACGCACGTACCAAGAGAATTCTTATTTGCAACACAAAAGCTCTGGGTCAGAAGCTATCACTTGCCACGAGAGCAATGGGAGAAGAGTGGCGAGGACAAGAAAGGTGGCGGAAGAAGCCATTTTTCTAGAATGTCTAGTGTTTCTATCGTCCAAGTAGCTTCTACTTGTTGTGTGTGTGTGTGTGTGTGTGTGTGTGTGTGTGTTTGTTTGTTTGCGAGGGACTACTTGTTGTGTTTGCGCTTCCGATGCTCTGTTCATTATATTGAGAGGACGGACAAGTCACCGTGAAGAGGGTGGGTGCAATTATAAACGTAAACAAGTCACCGTGAAGAGGTGAAGATGTCAAGCGATCAGGCAGAGTGCTTTGACCGAGCGCAGTTACCTATTTGCATTGTTCAACTGTACAAATTTTTCCTCGACGTCATGCTTTTATACCTGTTAGGTAACTAACCTGATGTGGTCTTGCTTGGGACTGTGAAATTGTTTTCTGCTGCAGTTCGTTTGTGTGATATTTCCTGATGGACAATGTTGATCACTCTCCGTGAAGCTATTTTGATCATAAACAGGTGTGAACAGGATGAAAAGAAACTAGAAAATTTGGACCAGATCACCACGTCACTTTCATCTAGGTTGCTTTCCATACGGTTGGGAGTAGCTATCTATACAGGACCATTTCGAACAACTAAAAGCCCCTTGCCGATTCGGTCAAACAGAGAAGACACTCTAGTTTAGTTTTAAATTAGATATGCCATCATTTGATTGAACTAATCACTTGCCATATATAGGATGTATTCGTACTTGGAAGTACAAATGTAAATGTAAAAAATTAGTGATGGTGACTTCCTATCTTACATGAAAATATTTGATGTTGAAACATATTATGATACCAGAAGTTGGATTTTTAGAAACATCAGGGAATGTTTATAATATACTCTGCCTTTTCAGGCATGCTTCAATTCAGATGTGGGGAGATGTCATGTTCTGCAAATTTATCTCAAAGAAAGCATATACTTAACTTGCATACAATTCATATAAATGGTTGGTCAGGTTACTGTGTTCTAATGCGATCAAATGAAAAATGAAGGGATTATAGATGATAAAGTCAATGGGTCTAACTTGTGAGTGTTTGTCTATTGGGCATGTCTGATAATTAACCTAAAATGGGTTCTGTTCACCTGGATCATACGCAGGACTCCTCATCAATGACATATTGTCGTGCATGACGAGTGCACTGTCATCATGGGTCCCATAGGCTGATACTAATCTACTATATTAGACCGCGTGGAATGAATCAAATAGTCGACGGCTTGCACGGAAGCAAATAAACCACGCCTGAGACCATTTCTATGGACTTAGCATGTCGGCCTAGCTTGTTGACCACTTCAGAATCCCTCCAGTTATATATATGCATGCACCCCTTCCATGGCCAAAGCATCAGTTAGCTTAGCTCCTAGCTCAAACACAACGGGAAGCAAACTGCAGCATCTGTTGTAGAGCAAAGAGCAAAAATCCTTTTTAGCAAGCAAGATATGGCCTCCTCGAACTTCCTTCTTCTCACTTTTCTTTTTGCCTTGATCACCTCCCGGGCCATGGCATCAGATCCCAGCCCGCTCCAGGATTTCTGTGTTGCCGACAAAGACTCACCTGGTACACACTTCATCCCAGACATCAAGCAAAACATCAAGAAAGATCATACCTTTCTAGCTAGTTAAATAAAACACCTGGTACACACTTCATCCCTAGGGGGTGTTCGTTTCCAGGGATCTAAATTTTAGAGGGGTCACATCAAAGAGAATTTTGTTATTTAGAAGTATTAAATAAAGTTTAATTACAAAACTAACTGCAGAACCCCGGGTCTAATTCGCGAGACGAATCTAATAAGGGTAATTAAGCCGTGATTAGATGATAGTTACTGTAGCATTGCTGTAGCAAAACATAGATTAATTAGGCTCATTAGATTCGTCTCGAAATGAGCATTCATCTGTCAAAAAGGTTTTGTCATTAAATTTTATTTAATGCTCCTAAATGACAAGATTCTCTTTAATTTTAGAGGTCTAAAATTTAGAGGGGTGGAAACGAACACCCCCTTATAGCTATTAATATTAATATGTTTCCTTTAGCTTCCTAACAGATATGTTCTGATTCATTGGTGCAGTGCGTGTTAATGGGTTTCCCTGCAAAGACGTCAAGGATGTGAAGGTCGATGACTTCTTCTTGGCTGCTAACCTTGACAAGCCGATGGACACGACCAAGAGCAAGGTTGGGTCCAACGTCACCTTGGTTAATGTGATGAAGCTCGCAGGACTCAACACCCTTGGGATCTCCATGGCGAGGATAGACTACGCTCCTAATGGACAAAACCCACCACATACTCACCCTCGTGCAACTGAGATCCTAACAGTTCTTGAGGGATCACTCTACGTTGGTTTTGTCACATCTAACCCAGACAACAAGTTCTTCAGTAAGATGCTCAACAAGGGAGATGTCTTCGTATTCCCACAAGGTCTAATCCACTTTCAGTTTAATCCAAGTCATGACAAGCCAGCGGTTGCCATTGCTGCGCTTAGCAGCCAAAACCCTGGTGCCATCACCATTGCTAATGCAGTATTTGGGTCAAAGCCACCGATTGCGGACGAAGTCCTTGCCAAGGCATTTCAGGTGGACAAGAATGTTGTGGATTGGCTCCAAGCTCAGTTTTGGGAGAACAATCACAACTAATTAATTAGTTATGGTTACTTGTCATGTTTTAGATGTGCAATTATTAATACATATAACATGTGTTTTTTTCTTTTATGCGATGCCACAAAATACTGTAGGGTGATTTGCTTTTAGCTTGTGTAAAACACTACATGTCATTGTATGTAAACTTTATATCATTTATATTGATTGGATTCACTAATTAAATTTTCAAAAGGACAATTAATTACTTATTTAGTTAATATATATACTTTAAGGGTTTTTGTCTTTTCAATGTATATTTTTGTCAATAAAGCAATGATTATAGAGTGTAAAACAATGGCAGATAGCTACGGAGTCCATGCCTGTCTTAGCTAGGGAACTCCGCTCTTATCTCTCTGGATCTATATGACTGGCATCTTAGTACATGGCATCAGGAAAAACTGGTTGGATTCGTATACAGTTCTGTAGCCTTAACTTTTTCTAGAGTGAGAGCAACTATATATTTTTATATCCCAACTTGTTAAGTGCATGTCAAACCAAACGAGACAAGCAGCAGGAGCAGGTTGAGATAGAAACCTGAGACAGTTGATTCTTGCAGTGTCTATTCACACGAAACCTACAGCACCAGTCTGTTCCTGTAATTAATGGTTCGGTTATAGGAACATACAATTAGAAAGAAAATCAACAGACTCCAGAAGAGACAAAACGAGTCTGCCGCAGATGGCTACCAAGAAAGGTGAATATTGGGGATATTTTTTTTCGAGCAATGGGTGGGGGGGGGGGGGGGGGGGGGGGGGGGGGGCTTTCCCCACCTTATATATTAATCGTAAGGCAACGAACAGAGTTCATTACAGAGAGGCCAGGAGCCAAGCCCGCGCGTAGCCGAAAGGCAGAGAGGTGCTAGGTGCAGCGAGGCATCAACTAGACTAGATTGCTGAGGATAGGCGCGCCAGGTTGCCATGTTGCGGATGTCTTCCTGGCGAGAGTAGCGGAATCCCCAGGTGTCGAGGTCGGCCAGGATCGTCCGGAGAATGGCGGCAGCATCGCTGTCGCGGTTGTTGAAGATGAGGTCGTTCCGCGCAGTCCGCACGCGCCAGAACATAATCAGCTGGGTGTCTGTCCAGCGGCTGAGCTCCTGGTGTGACGTGGCTTTATCCGGTGGTTGCAGCCATGGCTGGGACATCGTGGCTCCATGGACATCGATGTCGATGGTGGAGAAGAATGAGAGGGCAGCCGTGCACTCGAAGAAAAAGTGATGTCCAGTCTCGACTATGCCGGGGCAGCGCGGGCAGAAGGCCTCTGAGGGTTGAAGGATGTTCTTGTGCAGCAGGTTGGAGGGGGTAGGGAGACGATCGTTGCAGAGGAGCCAGGCGAAGAACTTCACCTTGGTGGGGATCCTAGTCGCCCAGATGAGCTTGGCGTTGCTGTCTTCAGCTCCATCAGGGCCCAGGGTGCGGTAGGCCTCCCTTGAGCAGTACTGCCGCTTGCCGTTCCAGGTGAAGATGCGCTCATCGCAGCCATTGGTCAGGGTGACATTGCGCAACAGCTCCTCCAACGCACGACGCTCTTCATCCGCCACCGTAGAGAGAGGGGCCGGAGGGGAATATTGGGGATATGTTACCTGATTCGTAAAGAAGGAAAGCAGCCCTTCTGGTGCGTAGTAATGAGCATTTAAAAGACCAGATATGCAAAGCTCGAAACCTGAGACAGATTCGCTGAATTTACCACAAACAGATGCATATAGGGCCACAAATCATTGCCTACTGCACAGCTCATACGCGCGGAACTGGCCGGCACAAAAATTGAAACAGATAGAAAATCATGTAAAGAGTTCTTGCGAGTCTACAGAATCTGAAATCGAAATATATATCGGCAATGCTAGTCATCATGACAGACGTGGAAGTGCTTGTGCAAAAGTATCATGTGTGTTAGACACACAAGAGGAAAAATATGATGTGTGCTAGGCATACAAAAGCAAAAATATCATGTGTGCTAGCTAGACAGACAAAAGCAAAGACACTACGGGAAACCGGGCCTATGCCGAGTGCTAAGTGGTTTGCCGAGTGCTTTTACTCGGGCACTCGGCAAACAATCTAGTTGCCGAGAGCTAAGGCGCAGGCACTCGGCAAACAACTAGCACTCGGCATAGTTTCGTTTTGCCGAGCGCCAACAGAGAAGGCACTCGGCAAAGCAAGGAAGGCTCTCGGCAAAGTTTTTGGCCCTCGGCAAACAGGGGCACGTGCCACGCACGAGCGCCAGGTGGGAAACGGTGCCGTCGCCGTCAATGTTTGCCGAGTGCCACGCGTCAGGCACTCGGCAAAATTAGGAGTTTGCCGAGTGCTACAGGCAGGCACTCGGCAAACTTATTTTTTTTTTAAACTTGTTTTTGTCTCTTTTTTTTTTGACATCAATATACGTATGCATGTTACTCCATGTGCAAATTTGGTATTTTTCTCTATGCATTTGTTATATTTAAGTAAATTATTTCATTTAAAGTATTTTTTGAAGAAAATTCAAAATTGAACTCCAAGTGATTCAAATAATGAAATATAGTGACTCAAAAAATGATATTCATGTTTCAGAGTTCAATTTGAGGCCGTAAACATGAAATGAATGGAAAAATCGCGCATCTTGTACATGAAATATAAGGGCGAACATTGGTTGAAATAGTATTTTATTTTTATTTAATTCAAACAAAGTCTAAAAATTACGAGACTCGTCCTGGTATCATGAAATCATATGTGGAGGCCATGGTAAATCGTAGAAAAAGTTTCGCAAAGGTTGTCACGTATGTTGTTTAGAAACCGGAGCATCCTCGAGGAAGATCCATAGAGTTATGAAGTGGACGGTTAGATTTCGAATCAAAACGACGGTCACAATATGATTTCACCATCAATCTTTTTTTACAGGTAAAAGATGATATGAAATGTATGATGACAAAATTTGGCTTTTTTTTGAATTTATTTCGAATTTCTATATTTTTTTTAAGCTCATGTTGAAAATGTTTGCCGAGAGCCAGGCTCGTGGCTCTCGGCAAACAAAGTTTTGCCGAGTGTCTATTGTTTGCCGAGTGCTTTCAGATCTAGCACTCGGCAAACTTTCTATTCTAGGACTTAGGCGCGGGCTGCGTTTTCCCTTTCTCCCTCTCTCCCTTATCTTCTTCCTCCCGCTCACCCGCGCGCCGCCGCCTCCTTCCCCGCGCGCCGCCGCCTCCCTCCCGCCTGCCCGGACGCCGCCGCCTCCCCGCGCCCCGGCCCGGACGCCGCCGCCACCCCGAGCTCGCCTCCTCCACCAACGCCGCCGCCCCCTGCTCGAGCTCCCCCGCCCCCTTCCGCACCCCGAGGACCCGCACCTCCCCGAGCTCGCCAGAGCCCGCGTCGGCGGCGCCCTCGGCCCCGACGCCGCGACCCCAAGCTCGCCTCCTCCACCAACGCCGCCGCCCCCTGCTCGAGCTCCCCCGCCCCCTCCCGCACCCCGAGGATCCGCACCTCCTCGAGCTCGCCAGAGCCCGCGTCGGCGGCGCCCTCGGCCCCGACGCCGCCACCCCGACCCTGCCGAGCTCGCCTCCTCCACCAACGCCGCCGCCCCCTGCTCGAGCTCCCCCGCCCCCTCCCGCACCCTGAGGACCCGCACCTCCCCGAGCTCGCCGGAGCCTGCGTCGGCGGCGCCCTCGGCCCCAACGCCGCCGCCGTGACCTGCTGCACCACCGCATCGTCGATCGAGGTCGACTACAACCCGGAGGACGGGCCCGAGGCGTACAGCAACGCCACCGTCCACGCTCGCCTCCAGCAGTACACCGAGATGGCTAGGGAGAAGCACGGGCTAGAGTGGAACCCGAGCACCGAGGAACTTGATGGAGAGATCATCATGAGGATCGGTGGAGGTAAGAAGCATGGCCGGTACTGGATTGGAGACAGCACACTGGACACGGCCTCTACTCCCACCCTCTCTGAGATCCGAGCGAGGAGCTCGTCCTCAGCCCCGCCCATACGCCCACGGCCAAGCGCTGCACAGATTCAGTTTGACCAAGCCCAGGTTATTTCTGTTCTATTCGTCGTTTCGATTAGTTTGACATATGTTTGCTTTGCATTGTAACATTGGGATGACATATTGTAGGCCCAGCTACGGGAGGAGATGGAGGCGAAGCTGCAGGCACAGGAGGCGAAGTACCAGGCATTGCTGATGGAACAGCAGGCGAGGTACGATGCGAGGCTGCAGGAACAGCAAGCAAGGATGCAGGAGGACTTGCAGTGGCAAATGCAGTTCATGTTTCACCAGTGGCACAGTGGTGGGATGCAACCGCCGCCACTACCTCTTCCTCCTGTCGGCACTTCGAGTCCGAGTCAGGGCACTCCGGTGAGTCTATCTAAATCCTTGTAGTTTCATTCCACTTCCTGTTGGCACGTCTATCTAGAATCTTGTGTTAATCATGTAATATCTCCTCTTTGCAGAACATATCAGCGGGATCGAACAATCAGCCGGTTTCCCCTCCCAATGCTTATTCTCCGTTTCATCCTTATCATCATCGCCCTCCGATGTAGCTTGTAGTTGTATTTCTAGTCCTATGTCATGAACCAACTAGTTGTGCTTGCTTACGTTTGATGAACTTGTGCTTGTGGTTGTCGACGACTTGGTTTATCACTATTTGGACCATTTCTATGTATTTGTGGAGATTTCTATGTGTTGTGATAATTTAAATGCCTGTGATGATGATGGTGGTGATGTGTATATGTCTATGATGATGATGAGCATATATGTATGATTTGGTGTGATTTTGGTCCAGGTTGCAGTGATTTTAAACATTTTATTGCAATCTGTCGATTTTTTTTACCGAGTGCCTCAAATTTTTGCCGAGTGCCAAAACTGAGGCTCTCGGCACATGTGCCATTGTTTGCCGAGTGCCATGTGCCTGGCACTCGGCAAACTTACCATTGTTTGCCGAGTGCGAGAGGCCAGGCACTCGGCAAACAAAAAAATTTGCCGAGTGCCTGCCGTCAGGGCACTCGGCAAACCCTTTTGACGGCCGTTTCCCTCCGTCTCGTTACTTTATTTTGCCGAGTGCCTTTTTGACCCTCGGCAAAATCTTTGCCGAGTGCCCGACAAAAAGCACTCGGCAAACCCGGCTTTGCCGAGAGCTGTTTGCCGTCCGGTGTTTGCCGAGTGCAACACTCGGCAAACTCTTTGCCGAGTGTAAAAGCTGCTTTGCCGAGTGCCTCTGGCACTCGGCAAACTCCAGGTTTCCTGTAGTGAGATCAGGACATAGACGATGCCTCAAACGAAATAAAACACGACTCTTCGAGCACATAGTAATGGCATTTAAAACAGCAGACATGCAATTTTGAAATCCTAGACAGGTTCGACGAATTTACCTCAAACGGATACTACCAAATGATTGTCTCTGTACAGCTCAGACAAGAGGAGGTTGCTAGCTAGCACGAAATTGAAACGGACAAGCCAATAAAGAGAGATGCTAGGTCAGCCGGGCGAATCTGCAGACAGTACTGTGACATCGCCGCGTGCCGCCGCTGCTGTCGCCCGTGCAGCCTGCGCTCAGAGGTGAAATCCCCGCCGGCGTGGCCAAGCAGGTAAGTTGCGTCGCGTGTGTCGTGGTGATTTGTTGGCCGATTCGATCGGAAATGGCTAGTATACTCTACGTACATTGTGGATTCGATTGGGGAGGTTCCTCTGCGGGGTTTTCCGGCGGGCGGCGATAGACGCTGGCCGGGCAGAGAGAGGTTACGTTCAAAGGCTGCGACTAGCCGCAACGGGGGCAAGTCCGGGGAATGAGGGTTACGTCGGAACTCAGAACAATCTATCATTGATCTTCTTGGCGGATTTATCTGTTTGATGGAGATAAGGGCAAGGTCTGGCTGCCGCTATACCTTCCCGCCGGCAGACCTTTTTTTTTTTGAGGTAAAACAGAAGCTTTCATTAAGTTATTAGAGTATGATTACAGTCATTGACAAGCAATTCATGAAGAGCAGTCGGGGGATTCATATGCCACTCCACCAGAGTTTGCTCTTGTGTCAGCTGCTTAGCACATGCATGAGCTACCTTGTTACATGATCTATTTGCAAAAAATAAAGGAAAACTCATCAAAGCTCCTGCTTAGGTTCCTGATGTCGCACAGGACTAGATTCACCATCGAACGTTGTTCATCCATCAACCTCCATAGCTTGATTAGCTCCAGGCAGTCTGTTTCCAAACAGATTTTTGTTATACCCATCTGTTGTGCCAGTAGTAGGCCGCTTTTGCATGCCATGGCCTCCATCATCATAGCATCTGTGGCTCTATTATGCCAAGCCGCCCTTCCAGCCAGGAAACGACCATCATGGTCACGCACAACAGCACCAGTGGCCCCTGCGTTGTTTTCTGCATAGAAAGCTCCATCTACATTGCATTTGAAAACATTCTCTGGTGGTCGTTCCCAATGATGGATTGCATCCATTCCTTTTAATTTCTCTGGACGGCGCAGATGCCAAAGATCATAAGCTGTATCCCGCACCCATTCCACTGTGTTGGAGTATAAGTGAATTGTCCACCTTTCTCCATCAGCTTAGGCTTTTGGGTGAACTGGTTGGTGCATGCAACTCAATATGGTATCAGAGCCAGAGGTCTCGAGTTCGAATCCTGGCTGGTGGGATTTATTAAAATAAATTGCAGCCCACTCCAATATTCCACGTTTGCGGCCTGAGGGAGCTTGCACATGAGGGGGAGTGTTGGAGTATAAGTGACTTGCCCACCTTTCCCCATCAGCTTAGGCTTTTGGGTGAACTGGTTGGTGCATGCAACTCAATACACTGCTTGTCGAATCGGTAGTGGCGGTTCCCCATGGCGGCGCTTGTTCCTCATCATCCAGAGTGACCACATCCCGCACAAGATCACAGCTGCATCTTTCCTTGGGCATATGTCATGCTGGAGCAAGTCACGCGCCCAAGTAACTTCATGCAACCTTGGAACTTTCACACCAGTGAGGCTTCTCGTACTTTCCCAGAACAACCTCGCTACTGTACAGTCTAGTAGCACATGTTTTATTGTTTCTTCTTCTGCTCCACATAATTCACAGTTAGCAATCCTTTCGATATGCCTCCGATGTAGAATGTTGCGAGCAGGTAGAAATTCATGAAGAACTCTCCACCAGAACACTCTAACTTTAGGTGGCACTTCAAGCTTCCATATTGCCTTCCAGTCGTCATCAGACGATGAACCTGGGATCAGATCATCCTCCAATTGCCCGCCGGCAGACCTTTGCAGACTACAGTGCACTGGTTGTTGTGCAGAAGAAAGAATCAAGAATTTGTGTACAAGTTGCCTGTTGAGGACTGCAGTGCAGTAACTTGACATTGTCGGGTTTGTCAGGAAACCTCTTGCTTGATTGGAAACGGAGGATAGGGCACAGCTCTCTCTCATTCACGACTAAGAGCAAGGTCGGATCCAAAGTCACCTTGATCAATGTCATGAAGCTCGCAGGTCTTGACACCCTTGGTATCTCCATGGCTAGGATATACTACGCTCCTAAAGGAGAAAACCCACCACATACACATCCCCGCACCACTGAGATCTTAACAGTTCTTGAGGGCTCACTCTATGTATTGTTGGCTTTGTTACATCCAACCAAGAGAACAAGTTATTCAGCAAGATGCTCAACAAGGGAGATGTTTTCGTCTTCCCCCAGGGCCTAATCCACTTTCAGTTCAATCCTAGCTATGACAGGCCGGCAGTAGCCATCGCTGCGCTCAGCAGCCAGAATCCAGGTGCAATCACCATTGCCAATGCAGTATTTGGGTCAAAGCCACCGATCGCAGATGACATTCTTGCCAAGGCATTTCAGGTGGACAAGAAGGTTGTAGATTGGCTCCAAGCTCAATTTTGGGAGGACAATCACAACTAAGTTACAGATTGCATATCAAGCTTTATGCTTAGCCATAATAAGAAACAACATAGGTGTGACGTAGCATACTCTGTATACTGGTTTGATTTATAGATTTGTAAGAGCTATATGTACCACATGACTTGTACTTAAATAAATACATATACATAAGTATTCATTATACACAATGTCTTTACATAAACTGACTGGTAAAACAAGATCATGGTCCCAAACCCTAGTAGTGTTGAAAAGCGAACATAAAACAATGGCATTCATTTGTGTACATATTTCACAACTAACAAATGTATCCTGGTCAAATCCACCGATTGCGGATAAAGTTCTTGCAAAGGCGTTTCAGGTGGACAAGAAGGATGTGGATTGGCTCCAAGCTCAGTTTTGGGAGAACAATCATAATTAAGTTATGGTTACTTGCGAGGCCTATGTTTAGTTGTGCAAGTAATACATAACATGGATTTTCGCTATGTGATGTAACAAACTACTGTATAGTGTTTTGCTTGTAGATTGTGTAAAATACATGCCAAACTTTATATCATTTATATTGATTGGATTGACTAATTCAACTTTTAAAAGGACATTTACTTATTTAATTAAGATATACTTTAATTTTCCGATGTATAGAAATGTCAATAAAGCAATGATTCTATGCCAAATAGCTATGGAGTCCATGCTTCTCCCAGGGAGCTCCACTCGTATCCTATGATTGGATCTATCTGACTGGCATCTTTAGCACAGTTCAGTATCCATCGGAAACGAGACATGCAGCAAAAGAAAAGATGGAGAATAGATGAGTTGAAGTGTTGTGAACCTGTCATTTGATATTATGCAATTAAGCCTATCACAGTAAAAAAGAACAACGCGCAAAAAGTGAAATATCTAAATACTACTTGCAATGTAGATGAAGTTTGTATCTCCAGCATGTTTTTCGGTAAATATGATATCCCCATAGTTTACAAACTGAAGGAACAACACGCTACAATTCGCCACAATAATTTAAGGAATATATAGGACATAAAAGTTGCAATTCAACATCACGACCGCTTTCCTTAACTGCCGTTGTTTGGCTCAGATGCTTCTCACGGCATTGTTTATTCACACGACAACCTACAGTTATTGGCACCAGTCTGATGTAATGGTTTGATTACAGCAACATAAAATTAGAAAGAAAATCAACACACCTCCAGCAGAGACAAAACGTCTTTCGCAGATATATCGTGCAGTAGCAGCAGCAGTTTTCTACTGACACCAAAGATATTATGCTTGATAATAAGAAGTGAAGAGTCTAAATAACCTTCATTTGCTTATGTCGGTGACGTGTATATGACCAACATGTTTATCAGGAAATGACATCACCACTAGGTTACAAATCGAAGCAAACTTCCGCTACATAGTTTGCCAGAAAAAAATAATAAGAAAGAAAAAAGACAAACGACACACTAAACTCTTACAACTTACTCGCTAGTATATAGCTGTCGTGACATGCTTCTCGCTTCTCCAACTCACAAATGCTATAAACGAAATAAATTCTGGACAGCTCAGACGAGAGGAACAGGCTAGCAAGAAATTGAAACGGACACAAAAAAACTTTATATAGTGAAAACACTGCTCGGTAAAGGGCGAGTCCGCAGACACAGTGAAATCGCCGCCGGCGCCTGTCAGCTCCACCGCCCGTCCGTCAGACCGGTGAAATCGCCGCCGGCATCGCCACCAAACATTGCCGCAAGAAGGTACGTAGTTGCGTCGCGTGCGTCATGGTGGTGTTTTGGGGATTCGATCGGGGATGGCTAGTCTACGTACGTACGCGAGGTAGAAAGGGAAGGTTCCTCTGCGGGGTTTGCCGGCGGACGGCGATAGACACCGGGGAGAGCGACGGCGCGAGGTCGCGAGCGACGGGCGGTCGCCGCCGACGAGCTCGCTAGGTTAGATGGAGAAGATTCTGCGGGACAGGTTTGGGGATTTTCTGTGGATCGGAGGATTGGGAGAATTTCGGGAGGAAAGGGGAATGTCGGCGGAGGGTAACGGACGGTCGCCACTCCAAGACCACGTGGCCAAATATTGTTGGAATTGACCTCAGTCAATATCTAATTGGACCGAAAGGCCCACCTTAAGCCCAACTCGCCCCTGTTAGTTGCCTTGATCGGGAGGCAAACCTCAGCCCACGTTTGGGCCCGGCCCCATGCCTACAACACTTATAAATATGAGGGGAAACCCCTGGTTAACCCTAATTCGTGATTAACTCACGAAATTAAGCCTAGGGTTCATCGTAACCCTAATTCTACCGATCCCTAAGGTGCTGGAAGGTTCGGAAGCGCGGTGCCCATTGATCTACATCAACCTACTGCTGATCCTCTACGTCTGCCGCTACTTCTACACCCTATACAGCCTCATCAAGGCCGTGATCATGACGGGTAAGTCATAAACACCATCTCTTCAGTTTTAGATTAGTTCTAGGCGTGATCTAATCCTTGACTAGTTGATTCCTGCTAAGTTTAATGACGATTAGTTCTATCAATTGGTATCAGACACCTAAAACTGGTCGTTTTAGATCCCCTAGACTCTGTTAGCACTAGATCGATCATGTTTAAGTTAGTTTTTAGAAGATCTGGTGCGTGATTATCATGTTTTTAGTTAAGCTATAGTCAAGTTCTAGATCGTTTTTCAGTTAAGCTTTTGGTGATCTAGGTATGCGCAGATGTGCATCTTCATCTAGACTTTCTGTTAGTTAAGATTTATTCAGATCAGTTTAAGCTCCAATGTCTAGATGCAATCATGTTTATGAATTAGTCAAGTTTTAATGATCTCAGTCATGTTTTACTGATTAGTTAAGTTTTCAGTGGGTTCTAATCTAGGGTTTGCTGAGAAATTAGGATTCGATCTACTAAGTCTATGTTCTTGTTCTTGCTGTCTCACACACGAACATCAAATCCTAACCCTAAGTTAACGCTAACACTAAGTTCAGAGGTACTTACCTCTCGTCCGCCGTCGATCCCGCCGCACCTCTGTTCAGGCGTGCGGACGGCGGCGCCAACCCCTCGGCTTTCCGGTCGCCGACGAGGCACCACGGCATCAGCTCGCCGTGGCGTGTCCCTCACCGGCATCAGGACCAGCCCGCGCGGCATCAGCTTCACCGCGCGGGAACCCGCATGCGCACGGCGCCTCGTCGTCGCCATGCCGGGTCACCGCTGGATCGCCGCCGCACCGCTCACGAGATGGCGCGCGCGCGCCTCAGATCTGAGCGTGCCTCGCCCGTACCGGGTCAGACCGTGTGGCATCCGCTCGCGTGCTGGAGCACGCGCGATGAGGCACCTCCTTGCTCCGGTCGCCGACGAGGCTCCACGGCATCAGCTTGCTGTGCGTGCGCCTCGCCGGCATCAGGACCGGCCCGTGCGGCCTCAGATCCGCCGCGCGGGACCCTGGCTCGGGCACGGCCACACGCCGTGATCGCCATCGCCGTGCAGCCTCCGGGTCACCGTCGCCGCCGCGTCGCCTTCGGGTGACCTCAGATCCGGCGCGCTGACTCGCCTCAAGGGCACCACGGCGGAGCAGCTCGACGGAGCCGCGCGCGATGACTCGCACACGTGCGCCGGCGAGCAGCTCCCCGTGGCGCCGCGGCGGCTCGTCGGCGTCGCCGTTCTCCGGCACCGGCTGCGGGGGAGCGGGAGTGTGAGACGAGAGAGTGGAGAGAGTGAGACGGCGGGGCTAGGGTTTCGGCCGGCAGTTTTGTGCCGCGTCCGTCTTCCCCTGGCCGTCTGATCTCCATTCCCCTCGATCCAACGGTGCAAGCTCCGGCCTTCAGCTGGGCTGGGCTACTTGCCCCGTGCGCGCGCCCCACGTCGGGCCGAATCGGCGGCCTGCCGAGTGGTTTTTGGGCCTACGGCCCGACGGCCTGTTAAGCTGGCCCGTGCGCTTTTCAGTTGCGGCAAAATTCGTGCGGCGCGCGCTCGCTCGCTAGGCCGGGCCGCGCCAAAGTTCGTGCGCATGGACTGCGCGCGTCACGCGGTGGGCCTAGCTCCTGGGCCGCACGCGCAAATAAGTCTCCGGGCCGCGCATATCTTCAGACTTTCAGTGATCATTCATTTCTTTTAAGTTTTTCAGTATATTATTTGCCCAAATTTCGGTGCCAATTTTAAGAAATATTATTCTGACATTTGTATTTAAGTTTTCAGCATTATTTTAAGTATAAAAAGAGTTAAGTATTTCATTAGAAAATTTAAGTTTAAATATTTTAGCTGGGAAATTATTTTAAGCTAAATTCTCAAGATTATTTAGTAGCAATATTTCATTTGCTATTTTAAGCTTCCGCTGTCACATTAAGTATATATATTTTAAGGTATAAGTTTAAGATTAAATTTAGATATTAAATTGAGCTAAAATCTTGGGAATTTTAACATGTACTATGTACCATTAATTCTTGTGTTTTACATAGAATCATGAGAATTAAGATCTCCCCTTGATGATCAACATAAGTATTTTCTCTGCGAAATGAACATAGTGGGGAAATCATTTTCATTAAGTTAATGCCCAGTATATATGATCTTTTCTCACCATGTTTAAGACATTATTTGAGTTTTATAAGAATATATTAAGTTGATATTATTATTTAATTTCGCTAAGAATATTCAGTTTGATCTATTAAGTTTGCCCATAAGTTAGTTTTATGCTGCTTTAATTTTAAGTTTAATAAGTTTTCGCTTGTTTTCCCCACCGGTGATGCAAGTTGTTACTTATTACATGATTTATTTTTAGTGCATCTTATTGTACTAATTTTAAGTTTTCACATTTAAGTCTTTTCCTCTAAGTTTTCCATCCATCATGCCTTAAGATCAATAAAAATGCATAAGTTGCATTTGCCATGCGCATTTTAAGATCAAATAATGCATCTCTTGCGTTATTATTGCTATTTTATTAGCACACTAAGATATTTACTAAGTATCTTTATTTGGCTATGTCTTTTCAGCTGAAAGCCACATGAAGAACATTAAGCCCTTCAATGGCATTGACTTTCTTTTATGGAAAGAGAAGGTGCAAGACATTCTCAAGTCTCTGGAGCTTGATTATGTACTTCGTAAGGACAAGCCACTTCCTTCCTCTTCCGACATTGAGAAGTATGATGAGAAGATGCATGAGTATCAATTCAAGTTGGAGAAATGGGAAAAGGACAATAAGTTTGCCAAAAGAATCATCAAGCGTTCGATCTCAGAAGGCATAAAGGGAGAATTTAATGATAATGAGGACACGACTGCTAGTGAACTCTTCTTTTTGATTGAGTTAGAACATAAGAGAGTCAGCACAAGGTTCCTCTTCACAAGGCTAACCACCTTGCGATATGATGGATACAGTGGAATAGTAAAGCACATACGCAGCATGTATGACATTGCTTATGAGCTTAGGTCATTTGGAATAGAACTCTCCGATTCATTTTTAGAGCATTGTGTTGAGACATCTTTAGTGAATCCATGAATTGGGAAGTGATCCTTAGAATTTAGTAGATAAGTTTTAAGAACTTTATTTTAGAATTAGTTAATGGATTCAATAAGTTAGCTTGATGACATTCAATGTACTTTAGTGAAACCTTTTGGTTCCATATATCATTGTTTTTATGAGTATATTTCTCTCTAAGTTGTGAAATTATCTCTTATATACTCAGTTTTAAGTTATTATCTTAATTGCTTTTCTACAAGCAAATTTCATAATGCTAATTATGAATCTCTTACACATGTGAGAGTTAGATGAGATAAGTAAAGTGATGAGACCTTGTCGAATATGTGGCACACTCACGTTTAGACCACAAATTCGGGGGGAGAATGGCGTGTCTCATCAATTTTAAAGATACTCCAGATAATAATGCCAATTAAGAATTGCTTTTGTCAATTAAGAAATAATGTTAGAAATATATTTATAAATTCTCTCCATGGCATTTTGTCGTTTATAAGATTTAAGGACAAAATTAAGCATAAGATTTTAAGCATAATATAAGTTTTAAGTATTATATACTCGCTATATCTTCGCTATATCTTATTGCTTAAATTAAGAATAAGTTCAAGAGCAACTTTATCATGCAAGACATGATTATTAAAACTACCATTGTGATGGGAGTTTAAACACTCCACAAAGACCAATTGTCTCACTAAGTGTGGTTTTATCCTATATTCTGGCCACCACTGTTTACGGGATAACTCTCACAGATTGTGTTGTGTCACCCATTTTCTGGCCACCGCTGTTGTGGGTTGGTGCAATGGAATCAGAGACGATTGAAGTAGGATTGTGTTCATGGTACTGGCCACCGCTGTTTTGTGGACATTTAATCATAGCTTTGCTGCTCTAGTTCATTATCTAGCCACCGCCGGTGTGGGCTAGTGGTGGCAAAGCAAGCTGATCAGTGGTATAATAAATGTCGTGCCAAGATAAGTTAAAGAGCTATCATTGTAAATTTATTTTAGATAAGCTTATGGGCCGACACATTTAATATTCTGATTATTCGGAATTCAATGAAACCTCATATGGAAGGAAATGGGGGAGAAGAAATCTTATTGAGATGTAGGATAAGTTTTCTCTATATCGATGATTTAAGATGAGATGTATATATATATACATACACATATGATTTTCTCATATCGTGCCATAAGTGTTTCTCCATTCTTTTCTAACTCTGTTGAGGATCTACATTAGCTGTTTTTCAATAACAGAGACTCGTAATATTTTAATAATAAGTTAAGTTTTGAGCACAAAAGTGAAAGCCTCAGTTATTTCTAAGATTATGTAAAAGAGATCATAAAAGGGTCTATGAATTTTAAAAATAAGTATAGTTCATCTCATAGCAATTTTCTAATGGAGTCAAGACAACAGACTGTAATGGGTCTGCAGATTGTTGAAGAAGTGATTCCAAAAGAAAATAAGATGTTAAGTTTATAACTCACTATGAGTTTGTACATATCATGGGCAACCGTGATTTATTTTATAAGGTTAAGGTGGATTAATTAAGATCCTGATACTCTGAGGAAATTATTTTCGCCGTAAGTTGAAAGAAATGAGCATGCATTCCAAGAAAGGAGAAATGATTTTATCATATCACAAGACACATCTAGTGATGTTTTTCCTAAGTTCTGGGGGAGTATGACTTTTTTGATGGGACCAAAGTGAGTATTGGGATCGTCACTCAAGCACAAAAGTTAAGAGAGGCTCTGAAGTGACAATATGTGAATGCAAATATAATTATGCCTGTAAGTTTTGCGTGATATAGCAAATTTTATCATAAGAATAAGGTTAAGAATAAGATAAATAGGAAGACGTTCCTAAGGCTTCAGATTGAAGCTACATGCTAAGATCTATAAGACATTGACTTAGCATGACAAGCCGGAATGCTTGACAAAATTTTGTTAGTCTTAGTCCAGGGGAGGTCCACTGGAAAAGGGTGTTTAAAGTTAAAGGCACCAAATAACATGCTTATTTAATTAAGTACTATTCAGATAATGTTTTGTGAGGGTGTATGGATGTAAATGTGCACAATTAAGTTTTATGTCCTTCATTCTTACAGATATGAGCGATTCTGCAGAAAGCTCTAATACAAGATTAGCATTATTTATGTTGATTTTGTATGGCATGTCTCAGACAGGCATATGAAATATATTCCGGTATTATTAAGTCTACATTGATAGTACTCAATGTTACTGTATCTGATTACAGAATTCCTTCGAGTAATGACATATAGTTGATGGTGTCAAGCCTATTGACAACTATATTGTTATGTTATGAAAGAAGGGTCCCAGGATCAAGTCATTTTAATGCTTTAATTAAATAGCTAGCAACATGACTAATTGAGGGTGTTATTGCCTATCGTATTTCGCGAAACTAGTATGGATTTGGTGATTTAACCTGAAATACGATTCTGGATGAGGCCGAATAAATGAACTCTCAATTAAGGTTAATAAGTATTCTATCGAGATACTGTAACAGACTTTAGTTAATTATGTCCCGGTACATCTGTTTTGCTTCCGGTGACTGATTGGTCAGGTTTTGTTATGGTATTGAGTGTGAACATAATGTGAACATAAGCCTAAGTTTAAGATTAAGATTGTTCAATTAAGTGGGAGATTATTGATCTATGTATATCCACCTGCACGTGATCGATAATATAAATAGTATAAAGAATAAAGTTTAATGACGATTAGTTCTATCAAATGTTTCATATTTATGTGTGTATATGCTTTTCGAGAGAACACGCCTTAGCGCGTTATATGACTAGAGGAAGAGCAGTACAGTGACCTCACTACCGCCACTGGCCGAACCAGAGCGGTTGCATTACAAAATAGAGTGAATAGTCTAATACAACAGCACAACCTAATACAGGGAACTAGCTTGTGCTACTGTAGGAAAACAGACAACCAGCCGGTTCCGGCCTGCGCGGCTGCGCCCAGTTATGTCCCTCCTCCAATACAGCTCGTGTTAGTGCCGCAGTATTTGCACGGGAGGGGGGTTGACCCTCCAAGTACGGGAAGGGGGTGACCTGGCATGGAAGGTCAAAGTGGTGTAGAAGGGTGGCCATATCATCCTCGGAGACACTAATGGATGTCATCTGGCACTAGTCCATGGTGTGCAACCCGGTGGTACCCGTGAAGGTGTCAAAGGATAGACTTCATGATGGACAGGTCCTGCTAGACTGACGCAAGGAACGCAAGAACTTCTGTGTAGATCAAATTAGCTCCATGTTGTAAACCAACAGAGGCATTGTTGGATGTTGGCAAGCAAGCCTCGGTTATCTGTATCGCCTACGTACATGATGAGGACAAACATCATGGAGGACAGAGGTCCCCCTAGCGCAATCCCTGGGCATTTCAGATCCATTTCCCGGCCGCACCGTTGAGCAACACACTGGAATCAGTGAAGTCAGCACAATTGAAACCCGGCCGATTACACCCAACGCTTTGAGAAGCCAATGAATCCAAGCAGCTCCAACAAGAAAACCCAATTTACACTCTCGAAAGCTTGTTGTTCTAAATCAACTTTGAATGGAACTCTACAATGGGTGTATCTTGGTGTGTAGCAATCGGGCAGATATGCTGGACCTTCAAGAACATGCTCAGCTGGTTCGGTTGGACCAGCGCTGGCAGGAAGGGGGCGAGGCAAAGTATGAATTAGACCTATAGGTTGACAGTCTTTGCTCTGCTGGGATTCGGATTTCTTCATTATGGGATCACGAGGGCATCATTCACTAGCTAAT
This sequence comes from Eragrostis curvula, assembly GCA_007726485.1. NCBI lineage: Eukaryota > Viridiplantae > Streptophyta > Magnoliopsida > Poales > Poaceae > Eragrostis > Eragrostis curvula. Next base: position 13,509,416 of record RWGY01000005.1, read on the forward strand.
AGCTCCAACCATCTAGCGACCAAAATACGTTGAACATGTTGATGACCTCCCAAGCCGTTTTTTAAAATAACCGTGTAAATCCGTCGAGGCCTGGTGCCTTCTCAGTCAGAATCTCTTGGATCACCTTCCATATTTCATCCTTAGAGAAACACACGTCGAGGCTGGAGAGATCAAGAGTGGGTAGCCCGAGTGCTAAGATCTCACCAAGCTGTCCTCTCCTCTTGCGAGCCCAGAATTGAATTGTAGTTTTAGCTCTACTTTCTTATCGTCCTTAACCATAGTCATGCCCTGTACCGAGAGGCTACGATGGAATTCTTGCACTTCCTGTAGCACTTATTCTTGTCGTCGTTCCAAATGGGCATTGCCGTAACTCTCTTACAACATTCAGATATCCCGGGAAACATGACCATACATATATATTCAAACCTGAACCTTGTAGTGAAGTTGCACTTCGCATTGGCGTGTAATATGACTGCTGCATGCATGGTTGGAATGATCCGTGGACAATGCTCATAATCGATAGTATGTTCATGCATGGAAGGATGATGTGGATCTGATCGATCCTGGTGAGCGTGTGGTCGCTCGTTGCTCCATGTGTACAGGTGCCCATGGAGACATTCGGTACATGGACAACGTCATTGGTTGTTATTCCAAGCTGCACCTAAGATGAGCCATCAGTTGACTCCAAAGGATTAATTGATAATAAACACGGTGTGACTAAGATATGTAATTTAGGTCTAGTAGAGAGGTCTGCTAAAATCGCTTGTAAATGAATGTGTGCAGTTTGGTACTCTATTCTTGTTACATAACTAAGAAATATGTGGTTTTAGCACTACAGTGGCCTCCAGGGTCTATTGTATCTAATTAAGAATTATATTTAATTTATCAATTCTAAGTGCACAATTCATGATTTGTATTTTATTACGAAAATAATAAAAAACACTCGGCAAACACGCCTTTGCCGAGAGCTGTTTGCCGTCCGGGCTTTGCCGAGTGTTACATTCGGCAAACTTTTTGCCGAGTGTAATAAGGCACTCGGCAAATCAGGGCTTTCCCGTAGTGAATCCTGGATTGCATTTCTATAATACTACAATCACAATTCATCATGCTGATAGCTGAATTTAATGTGCAGATGGCATCAAAGCAGAAAATGCCTCGTTACACAAGTGTCATTCTAGCGCTTCCAGCTCAGCCCAAGAGAGGGGAACGCCAAGCAGCTGACCAAGATGGCCCTGCGGTGGCTGCCAACAGTAACAACAATAAGCCATCGAGTGCTTCCTCAAGTATTCATGCATCTAACTTAGTCTTTATTGTTTTGAGGGAGGTGTAGACAAAATGGATCCTAGTTGTGTATGACTATTCAGTTGATGCTATAATTTTAAACATTACATGCGGTACCGCAGTCTGATCTGTAAAATGCTATCCTTTGTAGGGAAAGGAAGAAGGTGCAAGGCTGCACCTGTGGATGCAGTAGTCACGAAAGCATGCCTAGGTGAAATTTACTTAAGTTCCCTGTTTTGTATATTTTGCTGACTTGCTTTAAATTAAGACAAAATGAGCTGAACAAGATGGCCCTGCAGTGGCTGCCAACAGTAACAACAATCGGCCATCGAGTGCTTCCTCAAGTATTCATGCATAACTTAGTATTTATTTTTTTGAGGGAGTTGTAGACAAAATGGATCTTAGTTGTGTATGTCTATTCAGTTGATGCTATAATTTTAAACATTACATGCGGTACCGCAGTCTGATCTGTAAAATGCTACCCTTTGTAGGGAAAGGAAGAAGGCGCAAGGCTGCACCTGTGGATACAGTAGTCACGAAAGCACGCCCAGGTGAAATTTACTTAAGTTCCCTGTTTTGCATATTTTGCTGACTTGCTTTAAATTAAGAAAAAATGAGCTGAACAAGATGGCCCTGCAGTGGCTGCCAACAGTAACAACAGTCGGCCATTCCTCAAGTATTCATGCATCTAACTTAGTCTTTAATTATTTTGAGGGAGTTGTAGACAAAATGGATCTTAATTGTGTATGGTTATTCAGTTGATGCTATAATTTTGAACATTACATGCGGTACCGCAGTCTGATCTGTAAAATGCTATCCTTTGTAGGGAAAGGAAGAAGGCGCAAGGCTGCACCTGTGGATGCAGTAGTCACGAAAGTATGCCCAGGTGAAATTTACTTTAGTTCCCTGTTTTGTATATCTTGCTGACTTGCTTTAAATTAAGACAAAATGTTTTTTTGGCGTTGGAATGGTGTAGTAAAATGTTGCTCGGTCTTGTTCTATATGCATATAGGGGAAAGAGACTATCTGGCTGATGTCCCTGTAGAACAAGAATCAGGTAGTTCCTGATGCAAATCCTGATCCTTATGGTCAACATTATATACTATTGACTGAATGAAAATTCCTTTGAACTTTTCCGTTTATGCATATAGAGACAATAACATTGTACTGTATATATCATATGTAAAATGAATCTATCTTGTCGGAAAATTTAATCCAATCAATTGAAGCGTCTCCGCTTTTCGCAGGATCGAGTCGGTATAGCGCTGATGAACAGACGCAACAGTACAACATATAAAGAGCACAAATTAAGTCTTTAAGTGATTACATTAGTTCAATTAAAAACATGAGTAGCACAACGGAAATAAACGATACAAGTCTAGGAATAAGGGTACAAGCGCACGCGCTCACGATACACAAAAACCCGCATCCAAAGCCATGAAGATGCGGACTCGAGAGGAGATCACTCCTCAGTCTCCCAGTGGGCTGTCCAACTAAAGGGAAGTTGGCCATCCTTCACCTCCATCCATAGAGTCAGGGATGAAGGTACTACCTGCAATAAAACATAAAGAGGCAAACCCTGAGCAACTAATACTCAGCAAGTCTTACCCGTCAACGTGGCTATCTACAGCCGACTCCTAATATGCAAGGCTACAAAGGGGTGGCTGACTCAAATAGCATAACTCGCACTAATTGCTGGATCCTTACTTTCAAGTTTTATTTTTAAGTTAAGTACTTATCCAGAAAGACAGTGTGTATATCTCTAAAACAGATATAAAGTAACAGTACATCAACAGTGACAGTATATATATAGCAATGTAAATAACAGTAAAGTAATAGACTAGCATCATCATATCATCAATCATATCACACTACGATGTGACGCAGTGAGCAAGGTTGCTCATGACCGAGAGCGGCGGCATCGATGTACATCTTGCAGGAGAAAACCTGACCACACGCCGCACACGCGTAAAGTCGCATGCGACAACTATTCGCAAGCGTCCCCCTAGAGCTAGGCTGGATCCAACTCCTCCCGAGAAAGGCTTTTCCGCACGGTCCCCGTCCCAGACGTACGTCCCGATTGGGAAGCATCCCTTCTCTCCCGAATACCATGATAGAAAGAGCAGGCTTCCACCGCACACTAGGGCAACTCAAGCTACTAAGTTTACTAGGCCCATAAAAACACTAGCATGTGATCAGTACGTTCGAACTTGCTCAACAGGGCCAACAACGGACGGTCCTTAACCGACACAAACGGGGCTACCACCGTGAAGGCCCAGCCTTCTCGCACCATCCTACACAAACAATTCCCCGTCCGGTCTCAACAAATCATAAATCCAGCTAGCACAATCCAGGGTGAACCTATTTCGCGAGTGGGACCTACCACTCGACTTCTACCGTCCGCTAGCCACTAAGCCTAGCAAGTTCTAACGTAACCTAGACCACATCTACAAAAATAGGACACAAGGTAGGATATGGAAGGGTAATCCTAATGCATTTCTAAGGTTTCACATCAACTCCTAATAAACCTAATGCACAAACAATGACTAGCCCCAATCAAGTGCGAAAATAAAATCCTAAATAGGGAGGCATGCACCGGGGCTTGCCTGGCTCAGGAGCGTAGCTAACAGGGTCAGCAGGGTCAGTGTCCTGCTGCGGCTGCTCCTCCTGCACCTCCTGGGCCTGCTCCTTCGGCAGCTGGAAGTCCAGTGGCTCCGGAGTCGTCTCTGTCACTACACGTTATGACAAGTAAATAATGCAAAGTTAGATGCAAGAATATGATGCAATTAATGATTTAATTACTTGATAGGACAGTCATTTACACTGTAAGTGCAAATGAATAACTTTGTTAATTAATTTTGTCTGAAGTATTTCCTTCATTGACTTTTATTTACTTTACTTACTTAATTTAATTCAAGTTGGCTAATTAGAGAAGTGAACTTCGAAATTTATTTTGTGTCCAGTGGCATTTTTCTGGTGAAGAGTGCCACTGGAAGTAATTTAGGGTGAAGTTTCATGATTTATTGCATGGTAGATTATTTATAAAAATTTATACAGTGTAGAACATGATTTAAATCATAAGAAAATAATTAAACATCATCTGACAGTAGAAAAATGCCCTGTAGGTATGTAATCATTTTCTTAACAAGCATGCAAGAGTTCATGATTTATCTGAGCATAAGGAAGCTAACAAAATTGGTTTCATAATTTTCGGAGGTGTATTCGATTTACTATGAATTTTACCAATTTCTGTGATTTTCTGGGAAATTTACTAATTTGAAAAGGATTAAAAACTGGTGAGCCAATTAGATCGGGGCAACACAAGGGGCCACACGATCTGGGCCGCACCAGATCGGGATGCTGCCACAAAAGATCCGTCCACTCAGATTCGAGAGCACACGATGGACCACACGAGCGGAGCACTGGATCTGGCGTTGACACACTGGATCGTGACGCTGTGGCCCACGGTGTGCGGGCCGGAGCCATCGCCGGAGTGCGGCGGCGCGGCTCGCCGGAACGAGGTCGGTGGACGGAAGGCACGGGGATGGTTTCGGTGGTTTCGGTGGACGGAAGGCACGGGGATGAAGCGGGGAAGATGGAGGGTTCACCTCGACGATCGGAACTTGCGTGGGTGGCTGGGGTGGGCTCGGAGACGAGGGGCGGCGAAAGGTCGAAGTCCGGCGGCGACGTGAGCTCGTCGTTGGTGTCCTCCAGCTGCAGGCCTTGGCGAGGAAGCATCTTCGGACATGGGGGATCCTCGGCGCGGTTGATGTCGTCATCGAGGAGCCCTGGAACGTGGTCGTTGGCGGAGGGGGGGGGGGGGTGCGTGGCTCGATGGCGGCGGATGGGGAAAAGCTTCAAAACTGGCGGTTGGAGCTGCGAAACGTCGACAACGTGAGCGGAGCGGAAGTGCGGGAAAGGGGCGCACCGGCACGCGCAACAACGAGTCGAGAATCTCACCGGGAGGCGTGGAATTTGATGGCGGGGTGGCGAGTCGCGGCGACCGGACGGGGTGACGACGACTGCGATTCTCGTGTTCTCGGCCGGGAGAAGGGTTGGTGGCCATGTCGGATACTTGGAGGGGGGGTCTCGGCGAAGCGTGGGCGGGGCTGGCTTGGCCGGGGACGGCTTGACGGCGGCAGACGGCGATGAGCAGAGCTCGGGCTCGTCAATGGTGATGGCGGCTAGGGTTTGGAGCTCGAGGGCTACGGGAGAAAGGGAAAAACGGCGAGGGAGAGCGGGCTTCTGGCCGAGATGGACGAGGAGAGGGGGAGAAAAGGGAGTCGGCGGCGTCGTCAGGTGGTGGGGGAGCTCGGCGAGCATGGCGCACGCGTGTCCGCGCGCTCCCGACGACGATCAGTGAGAGGGACGCCACTGACAGGTGGGCCCGCGGGTATCTTTTCATTTTTCGGATTTATTCAAAAGCTGAGTTTTCCCCAATATTTGGCAGGCTAAATGGAGTAGCAAATGGACTCCAAAATTCGCAAATTTGGTACCGTTGGAAAGATCTTGAAAAGTTCTATCCACTGGACAACATGCACATGTGGAATACAGAGGAATTTCTAATGGCAACATTTCAAATTTAATCACTTTTTCAGATTTGGGGATTTATTTGGGGAACCAGATGAATTTCAAAAATCACCAAAAATTCTCCAAAATTCTCCCTTGAGCAGGGCTATCCACTGGTTTTTTTGCTGGCTCAAGTTGTTATGCAAAAATTTGAGGTCCTTGAGAAGCTTGGATTGGACAATTGTTTAAATTTTGAATTTCGAATTTTGAACTTGATTTCCTTTTGTGTTCTGTTCAGATGAGAAAATGTGTTGGCTGAATTCCGTGACACGGGGTGTCACATCAATGATAGCCCAATTGATTCCATGTCTGGCACAAACAAGATCCCAGGGATGGTGCAATCTTGAATTTCTGTTTAACCAATTAAAAATGTATATTTGGGAGAGAAGTAAAGCCCTGGTAATGTGACATTATCTGTCTAGGCTACACAAAATCATCTGGTGAGAACTCTGAGTCTAGTAGTCAGGAGATTCAGAGAATTAATTAATTTCTTATCTTTTTAGTACATAAAAGCAGATGAGCATCACTGGGAGTATTTAACTAAGAAATTTCTATAATATTCTGTAGGTTTTGCTGAGAATAATGGACATGCTGTAAACAATGAAGATATGCAGGAAGATAAAACTGGTAATTCTATGACCCATCCAATAAGTTAACCTCAAGAGAATTCCGCACGTGGGAGCTAAGAGTTCCATTATCTATGTTTCATTTCCAGGCGTTGGGAAGCAGTTGCGGTTTTCTAATGGCAGAGAAGAAATTATTGAGGAACCAGCTGGTGTGCAGCAGCAGCAATTGACTGATAGGGAGGAAGAAATTGCTGAGGAACCAGCTGATGTGCAGCAGCCACAATTGGCTGATGGCGGGGAAGAAATTGTTGAGGAACCAGCTGATGTGCAGCAGCAGCAGCCACAATTGGCTAATGGAGGGGAGGAAATTGCACAGCATCCAAATGGTAACGTTGTGTTAATCTCCATTAAACAATCCTGTGATGATTTTTGTTTTGGATGTAGCTATTTTATTGGTATAATAAACAATATCGATTACTCTTGTTTCAGACTTTGGCGGTGTATATGACGACGTGCTCACGAAAGATATCATGGACTGGGAGTCATTCCATAAATCGGCCTGTTTTTAGGTGTAGTTTGGCTTTATTCAGCAAAGTAGGTTAGAAAGTTAAGAACAAAGCACTAGGCGTGGTCTCTTTGTTAATGTATGAACATGATGGATCCTTAATAATCATGAGTGAACTTAATATAAAAAAAAACTCGACCGGTGGGGGTAAGACCGCCCCCACGGCTTTCTTTTGATAGAGAGAAGCTCAACCTTCTCCGGTCGAGAAAACCCCCGAACCCCAGCATCACCCTATAGGGCCGCACAGATACCGTTGACCGTGCTGGTGACTACTGCAACTACCCCCAGGTAGGAGAGCCCAAACCAGCCCACGGCCCGGATTCAAGACATCCAAGTCGGCGTCGTCGCCACTATATTTTAGGCACTGCCAACGAGGGGATTTTTTTATTCCAGAAATTGGTGCACACCAGGATTTGAACCCTGGTGGGTGGCCTCACCACTTGAGGCACTAACCAACTGAGCTGAAATCAGTTTGCATGAGTGAACTTAATCATGACTGATATTTATGGATTACAATGTATGCATAAAATCTCTTTGCACTTCTGTGTATCTGCTCTCCCACTCCTCCTTTCCCTGCTACTGCTCAGGTACTCCAATAGTGGTTCTCCCTTAGCATGCAGTTATAGTCGATGTAGTGACCAGAACAACAACCACGCCCCGGCCACAAGAAGTCTAGACATCCTCCTTTCATCGCCAATATCATATATTTAGTACAATTGGCTGGTATAGTGCACTACACGAAAACGTTATAAATTAGGCATCATCTTTATGTCGCATTAGAGTAATTCTTCTTGTGTTTTGAGGTGCTTGCATGGCTTTATTAAGACTTAGGAAGCACCTATAGGGCTATAGGGCCCTTATATAGTAGTCCAGGTCCGTGCTCTTGCATGGTACGTAGCATGTTAGATAAGAAAAAAATCTCAAACATTGACTTTATCAAATTAAATAAATAAATAAATGGTAAATATGTTTGATTTACTGCTCTCCCGGCTTGTAACCAGTTCCATATATAATGGAGAGGGTGTAATTGGATCTAATAACAAAAAGGATTTTTTCTCAACTCTCTCTCTCTCTCTCTCAATCCCTGCCGCATGCCTCGCCCCCACGACGCCACCGCCACGCCCACACTCCGCCGAGCTGCTGTATTGCCGCCTCCTCGTCGGAACATGTCGGCGAACGACAACATAACCTGTGTACAAGACTGTTGGAATGAAAGAAAAAATTGATTGATCTGTCAAATATATTTCATAGTGTTTCCGATAAACAGAGAATTATGATACCCTTATAGTCATGGGTCACCTTTTTCCATACACATATCGAAGAAGCTTTGACAGCTTACTCTCCACTTTCCCTTCTTACACTCTAGGAAGCATACTTAATTAATGAGAATCCTTTTGCCTGCCTTTAATATATATTAAGTTCTGTTTGTAGTTAGAGTACGTTTACAAGGTCATGTTGTGTTGATAAAGTGAGAGTTAGAGGCACCACTGATCAATGGGCCAAAAATCAAAACTATACATGTAAAGATAAAATGGGCTTTGGCTTTCAGCAAGCTAAAAAGAAAAATATGGAGTGGATTATATGTGAGCCTAAGGAACCAAATGCTGGCAATCTTCTATTTATTAACTAGTTAGGTACCCCGCGCTTTGCTGCGGGACGTTTGCATGAATTATAGCTGTGGCATAAACGTATTAACACTTCATTTGTAACTATAGAATGAAAATATTGCTCAAAACATGGAAATAAAGGTCACTGAAAGGCCCAGTATTAAATATTGCTCACAACATGGAATTAAAGGTTGCTGAGGAATTTGGTGCGATGTGGAGCTAAAGCGCTTAACCAATTTAAGGTTACATATAAATCCCATAATTTTATTGATACTGAAGAGTAGCGACCAGCAGCAGAGCATTTTTTTTTTAATTTCACATATGCTACAAATGGAGATTTAACCATGGATTTTTCTTTCTTTTTTTTTCTTTTTGCTGCTGTGAAGCATGCTCGTATATATGCTTCTTGTGCAGGGAATAATAATCAGTGATGTTTCTTTTCAACAATAACTGGATGCCTATTGTTTCTCTTCATATACAAAGATTAAATGGGTCAGCTTCTCTTCCTTATACAGCTGCCTTGATCTGTACATGAAAGAAGAGATATGGGAGTCAAATGAATGTCCGGCTAAATAATTATCGTACCAGGAGTAAGATGCAGATAGATATTGGAGGAATGGGATTTTCTTAATGAAACACTGAAAATTGGAAGAAAAAGTCATGCGATAGATATTTGCAGGGCATAATCTACACCTGCAACTCTGTACTACTTTAAATGGACTCGATAGAATCAATTCGCGGGCTAAGACATTTGGCAAATGCATCTTTCCTGCTCAGATTATAGTGACATCACCAGGATGCTGAATCAGAATAATAAGCTGGTTTCATATATTTTACGTATTGGGCAGATTGATCATATTTTGCATAGCACCAACATGTATGAAAAATTATAAACGTTGCCACCATGAGAATGCAATGTACCTGTGAAAAAAAAAAAGGAAACAAAGCATACTTGTAGGACTAATAGCATACTTGCTCATCTGCAAGGTGAGGAGAACATCTTGTATCTGATGCTGTGGCAGCAAGGTGAGGAGCCCAAGGATTATGCCTGAATTCCATGAAAATGAACAACTGCATGCCAATCATGGCCATCACGATGGAGGTAGGAAGACACATCTGCTAGTTATGGCCATAGAAAGAAACAGCCATTGCCGCAACATCTGCGGACCTGCAAAAAATGGAAGAAGACATGAGGGTGAGTAGTACGACGTGCAAATATGAATTTCTGCTTGCTGAGAGGATAAATATAGCATGAGGACCAATGGTACGACGGCTCGGCTGGCTTCATCGGTTGGCAACAGGGGAGAATTTTAATAATTACCTAAGGAGGCGTTACTAATTGTTGCTAATTTAATTGTGCTTCATGAGAATGTTGAAGTGGACGGCGAGGATTTATTTTCAAATAGTGGCAGCAGTTTCTTGCATGCATGTGTGGCAGTTTTTTGCATGCACCTCGGTGGAGAGCAGTGACAATCAATGTGAGTAAGAAAGTGGTCATGATCGAGAATGTTGTAGTGGACGGCGAGGATTTATTTTCAAATAGTGGCAGCAGTTTCTTGCATGCATGTGTGGCAGTTTTTTGCATGCACCTCGGTGGAGAGCAGTGACAATCAAAGTGAGTAAGAAAGTGGAAGGTGGTGGTGAAGGGATCAATGGACAGATGAAACCAAGATGCATGGCAGGATCCAACGGTCTGAATAATTGGGATGATGTGACTGCATGAGAGTTGAGAGAAATAGAAGTTGAGGACCTTTAGTTGGTTGCACTTATAAAGAAGATATAGATAAAAGGAGATGACCCTCCCACCATGATGGCTTTAAAAACAGCTAAAAACCTTAGAAATTCTCAAAAAAAAAAAAAAGCAAAACATCTAACCCTTCATTATGTACCCACATAATTCCATGAGAAAATCTCACCGTTAATCTGCCCCCTACCACATCTCCACGTCACTTAGTCCGCTTCCCACGTAAACGCATCTACTCGTGAAGAAACCAGTCCCTTCGTTCGTCGCAAGATGCCGCATAGCGATATCTTAGAGCCCCGCGGCCACCATCCAAAGTTCAATTGCCGCAGCCGACGAGCCTCAATCTGACAAAACTCCTTCTGAACGTCCTCGATTACAGCCACCGTGAAGACCCCGGGATGAGAGATCGAACTGGTAACGTCGTCGTTGAGGTCCATGGGCTTCATCGCAGAACAGAGATTGATCTGTAACATCGTTCTTTTCTTCATCATGTAATTAGGCTCTGGCAGCATTAGCTTTCCATCCCGACTCCAATTTTTCCAAATTGCTGGCCGGGATGACTGTCAGGTGGCGTGGGATATCGCGTGTAGAGAGAGAGAGATGATGGTGGCCTTGGCTTCAAGGATCTTGACACTCAAAACCGGGCACTGCTCATCAAGAACCTCCACAAGCTTCTCACCGGCGATCGTAACCCTTGGGCCGACTGGGTGCGCCGCTGGTACCTTGATGGTGGCTGCCCCGACCTCACCCCGTGTTGGAAAGATATGCTCAAGCTCCTGCCGGTGTATCGATCTATGACGGCTGTGTCGCTGCAGGACGGAGCCGCCACCTCCTTTTGGCATGACCGGTGGAGCACAGCTGGAGTCCTCTCGGAGACCCTCTCTGCACTCTACTCCCACTGCCTCAGCCGGGATGTCTGTGTGCGCGATGTCGTCCTCTCCGGCGGCTCCGTGCTCTCCTTCCTGCCGCGTCTCTCGGCGGTGGCCGCTGCTTGGAGACGCCCTGTCCGGAGTCATCCTTGGGGAAGGGCGTCGACGAGCGCTACCTGATCGGGACGGCATCGTCCGTGTTCAAGACCTCTGCAGTCTATGCACGCCTCCGCCCGCCTGTCGGCGGCCCGCCGCTCAGCTCCGAGAACTGGGGCGGCTTCGCGCCACCAAGGTTAGATCCTGCGACACCTCCGGACACGAACCCGTGCCTACCTCCATGCTCACGGCGGGCTGGACACATCGTGCTGTCCGTTCTGCATCGCCGACGAGGATGCCGACTACCTCTTCCTTCGCTGCTCCCGGCTGCGCGTGCTCTGGGCGCATGTGCTACCTGGCCAGATCACACCCCCTCACCATCGAGGATGCGGCCATTGCTGTCGCAGCACGCTTCACCCCCGCACTCAGCCAAGCTGGGCAACACGGCAGCCCTGCTCCTCTTCTGGATCATATGGAAAACGAGGAACCGGATGGTGTTCGACAATGTCCGGTTAGACTATCCAGCGATTGCGGCCCTCATGAAGGAACACGCCGCTCTCTGGGTGTGTCGAGCTCCCCGCGGCCTCGACCCCGCCCCACTCAAAGCATGGTGCAACGCCCTCATAGGGGTAACGTGATCGTCATGTAACCTCCGCCCCCCCCCCCCCCCCCCCCCCCCCCCCCAATGTAACGACGACAAATATGTGACAAGCATTTGTGATCCATCACCTAAAATGAATAGATGAGGGGCTGTAACACACTAGTAACGGGTCTGCAGTGGTGAAGCTATGTAGTCATTCGTGTCAGATGAAACTGGTGAATTTTAACAAATCCTTAGTAAATCACTACCAGAAATCGGTCACCTTTCCCGAGTGTCAAACAAAAGACACTCGGGAAAAGTCAAAAAGTACAACACTCGGGAAAATTGACTTTTCCCGAGTGTATTTTTCGGTGACACTCGGGAAAGGTAGAGCCCGGGCCCCGCGTCAACGAGCAGACTTTAGTGTTGACGGCGAGAGAGACCTTTCCCGAGTGTAATTTAGTTGCACTCGGAAAAAGTTTTTTTTTTCACATTTGGGCAACCAAATTTTTTTCCTGTCACTTATACACTTCAGTGTACTTCATGTTCAAATTTGGTTAATTTCACGATCCGTTTACAAAATTTAGTAATTTATTTTCTTTAATTGTATTTTTTAGAGATAAGTCAAAATTGAACTGCAAGTCACTCGAATAATGGAATCAAGGTAATGAAAAAATGATATTCATGTTACAGAGTTGATCTTGACACCGTGTCCAGGAGATGAAATGAAATTTCGCAATTTTTGTTGATGAAATATCATTTCGAGCGTGTGATCGATTTGTTTTAAAATTGTATAAAATACAAATATTGCCAAAAAATTCCGAGATTTGTCAAGATGACACGATATCATACGGGGATGTTGTGATAAAAAATAAAGGATGATTCGCGTAAGTTGTCACGTATGTTGTTCACAAAACGGAGAATCTCCGAAGAAGAGACACAGAGTTTAGAGTAGGTCATTATGATTCGAAGACAAATGGCTTGTTGATTTCGAATTTGACTTCAAACCTAATTTTTATAGACACAAGATCATATAAAAAGTGTAATGTTAAAATTTGGATAATTTTCGAAATCGTTTGCTATTTTTTAATTTTTTTTAGGGTGCTTATGAAATACATTTCCCGAGTGCATGGCCGATTTACAGTCGGTGAAGTTCCCAGCCCCCCTTTCCCGAGTGCCTAGATCGCAGACACTCGGGAAAGGCTGGGCCTGTCCCCGAGTGTTCGGGATCTAGGCACTCGGGAAAGGGGGGGGGGGGGGGGGGGGGGCGTTGGGACTTAGCCAATTTTCTTCCTCACGCCCGTCCCTTTCTTCCTCGTTCGAAATCGATCCCGCAGCTGCCATCGCCCGCCTCCCACAGCTGCCGTCGCCCGCCGCCCTCCCCACGCCAGCGCCGTTCCCACTCGTCCCCCGCCTCCCGCGCCCGACGCCGTCCTCCGCGACCCAGCGCCCGCCGCCGTCCACCGCCCTCCCCCGCCTCCGCCGCCCTACACCGCCTCCCTCTCGGGCCGCTGTCCGCCCTCGCCTCCCTCGCCTCCCTCTCTCGAGTCGCCGCCGCCATCCGGCCTCGAGTCCCCGTCCCCCGTGCCGGCGAGCACTTGTGAGTTTCGCCTTTGATGGAGAGGGCTGGTAGGTGGCGCGAGCTCTGCGTTCATGTCGAGCAGGAAGTGCCTTGAAGCCCCGATGGAGGTTCAAGCTACTCCACGGCAACACATTCAGGTAGACAAGCTCCCCATGAGGTCAGGTGTGTATTTTGATTTTGTTGGATGTTGCCCTGCGTAATTGAGGAGAGAAGCTATAGGAAATAGGATGTATTAGTGATTGCTCAATCGTACATGCTCATTTCAGAGGATTGCTGTTCTAGATTGGATTTAGACAGTGTCTGAATACACTTTGAGGATTATGTTAGGTTTACCTGTTATTCCAGGGTTCGGATGCTTATGATTTTCTAAAGCCAATTCTACGGAAGCACTTACTGGCACAAGTATTCATAATATTTCATCTTTCTTTACCTGCTATTCCAGGGCTCGGATGCTAATGATTTCTTTGCATGTCGTTTCTTTGGTGCATGAGATACGGTATGACAGGGTAATGGCAGATCCTAGCAGGACTTCCTTTTTGAGCTTGGACCTATAATATGTTCTAGTACAGACTGATTAATATTTCTTCTAGAACTTTATGATTGGATGATTAATATTTTTCGCATCCACTGTTTGTCATTGGTGCAGCTCAAACATAACGGCAGCCACAACAGCTAGGCATGGCGCCTCTCTCCTAAAGTCCTAAGCAGTAAGCAGTTAGACTTCCTGTTCCCATGTTGTTTCATACCAATTGTAGTTAAGCTATGCTTCCTGTAAACTGTAGCTAATAATTATGGTAGCCTGGTAGGTGCTCATACAACAAAAATGATGAGTTACGGCAAAAACAAAAATGGTTGGATTTAGAGTTTATTTCTGCACCTGAAAAAGAGGATACTTGATTATGAAATGGAGTGTTCCTAATAATTGTGCATAGAGATGCCACAATAGACAGAATTGAAATTCTTTTGTTTTTTCTACTTAAATATCTTATCAACTGTCAGGTGCCATTTCTCTGTGGATTTGCATGCATTTGGCCAACCAGCTTTCAAAAGCTTGAGCAGTAAGATAGCTCCCAACCTGTTCTATTTCCTCATTGCCTGTGTCTATCATCATATGTGTTATATGTTGTGACCCTGTCAATTAGCTCAACGCTTTTTATTGTTTGTTCAGTTTTACACCAGCTAGATGATTATGTTTTCTATCCTGTTTGTGCAGTGACCTTTAAGAAATAATGCTTGATTAGCAAGATTACTTGAAAGGTTAGTTTTCTTCTGTCATTCAGTCACCTTCATTTTGTCAATGGGTCAATCTCAATTTCAGGTGTTTGTATAAGCTTATAAAAGGTTCACATACAAGTCAATAAAATTTCTTTTTGCTGCAAGAAAACACTAAAATTTCATGTGGTCGGGGGGATTGCTATAGTTATATGCTGTTCTAGTGAGCTGTGCAGAAAGTATTCATGTTACAGGTTGTCGCCTTGTAAATTTTAACTGAACCTCCAAATGATGTGCAAGTCTCTGAATATTACTAGTACTGTGTTAGTGTTCAGATTTTTTTTTCTATTGGGAAATCTTCATATAGATGGGCATGTGTTCTTCCTGTTCGCATGCTAATTTACTAAGTTACTTGTCCAGTAGCTCTATTTAGCTCCATGCTTCCTCTGAATTTAACATGAGTTGTTTCCCAATATTTTACTCGTCCGCAGATCAGATTCTGATGTGCTGGCCCGTGGCTGTATGAAGAATTTCAGAGAAGCACCCCACAGGCAACAATCCACAAGGTAGCTTCTTGTGACTTTTGTGATATTGACATGAAAAAAAAACATATAATATAGAAAAGATAAAAAATGAAGCTAGTTTCCACTGAAAATGAATTTTGTATGAGCTTGATCAATCTTGGGAACTGTTTCTCATTCCTGTAAATAAAAGGTTGCAACTAGTATTTGTCGATATCACTATCTGAATTTTTAAATGTGGCTTTGTTCTGTGATTAGGTATATTGTTACAATAGGACATTGCATCAGGTAAGCTGCTTATTGACTAGCTGGTAAAGTAGAGGTGTAGCGAATGCAGCATGATAACAGTAGACATAGTGGCCTGACTTGGGATATATAACTGTAGACATTATTTTGCACTTGCTTTAAGGCGGACATTTGTTATGCAGGAAGAGCTTACCTGAAGGCAGGCTATAGATTTTTTTCTCATGCAAGTGCAATCCCTAAAGCAGGTCAGTTTGCATTCGCTATTCTGTTATAGTAAGGTTAGATATCAAGTACGCGATGTTGTATGACTTCCAAAGGCTATCGAGCATATGATGTTATCGTTCTGCTTGTATGAACAAAAAGCTAGTGAAGTGTTAGAAAATTCTATTAGATGGTAAAATTACCTAACACCTACAAGTATATAATAATGATTGTGCCTATTTGGTTATTATTTGTAGACTTCCATTGATGTATTGCTTTATTCTATTATAAAAAATACTAGTGTGCCGCTGGAAATGATATGCCTGACTTGGAGTAGCTTAATATTATGTTCCTGGTCTCATTTTATCACATCAAGCTGTCCAACTTTCTTTTGAAATGTTTTTGCAACTCTATCATAATCCCATGTTTGTTCATTGTTAGGTGCATTTTGAATCCTCATTATCTGGTGATGACCATGAGTTCAAATGGGACTAATCGTGGAGTCCAAAATCCTAGGACATTAGGACAGCAAACAAGGTGTACAATTTATATTTCTGCCTGTGATGTAATGTGAACAAGCAGTGTATGACTATCTTGTGAACCTGAGATCAAGTTTGTATGCCTATGGAGAGAGCACTTGTGGACAATTTGTGCACTTGTGAGCGTTTGTGTACTATTTGTGGAGTTGTGAACACTTTGTGGGCTATATTGTGGACTATATGTATCTTAATTGTTGAATTATGGACTATTTGATGATTTGGATGTGGATGTGGTTGTCAAAATGGATGCATATTGTCATATATATTAAATGCCTGAGTTTGTCAATTGGATTCGTCGAAAAAACAAATAAAAATGGTTCTGGAAAATATCTTTCCCAAGTGTAATTGCACAAACACTCGGGAAAGGTGGGAGCCTTTCCCGAGTGTAATTGCACAGACACTCGGGAAAGGGGTGGGGTGCCGTTAGTCCGCCGTCCGTCATTTGTTTGTTTCCCGAGTGCGGGTTTGACACTCGGGAAAGCTTTCCCGAGTGCCCGACAAAAGACACTCGGGAAAGGTCGTCTTCGCCGAGCACACTGTTCACCCACTGTTCATAAGCTACTGACCCTGTTAAATATTGATGGTGACGAACCTGACAAAGAAGGAACCGAAAGCTGACGGGCCATGTAAACTAAAGCTCTTATAGTACGAAATATAGTCTTCTCAGTATTACGCAGGATGCCCATAGGATTAGCATTGATTAATTGCAGTTCATTGCGAATGAGCTCAGCATTTGAGCCTCCGATCAGGTTCAAACAAAACATTCGCACAAAAAATAAGGGTTGTACGCAGGGTGTATGGCATGGCACCAAGCAGTGTTCTAGGAGGGGCGGTGGTGATTTTGGGGAAAGAAGACGAGACACTCAGAGACTGACAAAGTGAGGATATATATGTTGTGTGTGGGTGGGTGTGAGGTGGGGGGGTGGGGGGGGTGGGGGGGAGGCGAGTGGGGCTGGCTCTGGCGCATCCATGGCTGACTGGCGAGGAGATGCAGGAGGGGATGACACATCGGGGTAGGGATGTGCCGTGCTTGAGGGGGTGCCGGCAGCAGTGATTTCAGGGCTGAGTAATTAAGGGCAGCAAATGGAAAGTGGCCTCTAATTTTGCATGAATATGAATATGAGAACAATGAATAATTTGGACAATTTGTATGCTAAAAAGTTCAAATAAAAAAGGAATGGACAGAGTTTTACATTAGGCACGTGCAGAAGCCTTCATTGTTACAAAAGGATGGGCTCCATATGTAACAAAAATAGTAGTCCAGGTGAAGTTATGATGTGAACCGGCCGAGAAGATCCTACGAAAGTAGCTCTGCTATTGAACTGGTCATTGTGTAGAAGTCTTACTTGATTACCTCTCAAGAAAGCATGCAAGAAAGCTAGCTAGCCTTGTACCAGTTCTCACCCAGTTGGTACGGATGTACTGCACTAGGGCACGCAAGCAATAGTAACAACTCCAGAAAAAGGAGGTACCAAGTAAATTTTCGGAAACAACATTCTTGGCATCCCAATTTATCATCAATGACGATATGCATCGTTATAATGTTTGGATTAGGTTCAAAAATATACATGCATGAATATAATGCTGTTGCACTTCACAATTCCTTGTGAGTTTAATGACACTACGTACTATAAATTAGCTTTAGCTAGGTCTCTCTTTGAAACTGTGTTACAGTATCCATTTATCACAAAAAAAATATTTGCACTGTGTTAGTTTTGTAATCAGTTTCATAGACGAGTAACACTGTTTTCTTCTTCTTTTTTTGCTTTTGTTTTTTGAACGGAGGAACACTGTTTCCTGAATTACTTCCGTAGTACTAGTCAGGCTACATACCCGTGTTATTTATTGGTCATATATGTTTCTCCCTTTACAAACAGAACTTACCACGTTGATTTAGTATCAATAAAAGCTCCTCTGAGTTGCCTTAAAAAAAAAACTGAGCTCGCAGATCAAGGATTCGTTCAACAGTGAAAATTTACTTCAGGCTTTTTGGTTACTCGCAGACATAAGTGAAAATTTCAGCCTTACACTGCACTAAGATCGTCATAAGTATATCACATTGATTTTTTTAGGTAAAATCAATACTTAACTAGAACGCAAGACTAAGAAGATGGATTACTGGGTCATAGTACGATGATATGATAGGGACACTGCCTTCTTCCACAAACATAATAAGGCCTCCTTTGGGTGCACGAGGAAGGCAACCCAGGGTGGGATTCCCACGCCGGGGTAATCCCTGCACACTGCCGCCCCGAGGCCCCGCTCCCCTGGCCGGTTCTGGTCCCCTGTCAGCCTTTGGCAGCTGAAGGCCTTCTTCCCCGGGCCCCGCTCCCTCTCCCTGCCCGTTCCCATGGCTGATTCTGGTGCTTATCTACCTTTTGCAGCTGAAGGTCAACAGACGCAAGAAAAATTTGTACTAGGAAAAATAAGAATTTTGTAAAATGCTCTGGAAATTTTAGGAAAATCGAAGATGCTTAAAAAATAAGGAAATATCGGAAAAGAACTCCAAAAATTCATAAAAGTGAAAATTGCCATGTTGTACAAAGACCACGTGACCAGATGCTATTTTTAATAATCATGGCCAACCCAAAGAAATATGTACAAATACCATGCGGTCACGTCTTATTGCTAAAGAAATGAATATCATCAACTAAATTACATCTGTTCATCACCATGAGACTTGATCACGAGAGCTAATGTAGACAACCACACAACTTCCTGTCAGACTAGCATCGACTTCACTTCAAATAACTAGACGATAGCCATTATCTACCGAAAACTGCTGCAAATCAACCAAGCTGATTGTCTGTTGATTGTGATGACTAATGGATAAAGTGCATTGCCACTCGAAGGAAGCTTCCATCAAAACTGATCCATGCATGGAACTCGATGTGGATGGTACTGTGAGGGAGTGTGAGCAAAATTAGGAGCTTTGATCTATAGCACTTGGTTGACGCATACCTCCTGGGCAAATTGGCGTGCTTTTCGGCAAAGAATTAGTCCCAACGCTGTAGATGCACTATACAGCAAGTCTCCCAGAACCTGCTAACAAGAAACAAGCATTAGCATCTTCGATAGCTACTGAACCCAATTGACATGCCATTTTGAAAGCACAAATAAGTTTTGTTTTCAACCATTGCAGACCAACCGAACCAACTCAGTGATGCTCTTGGTGTATCATGGGTTCAACAACTAAACTGCATAATGAAGCTTCACATCTGCCTTCTGCTTATAATCATCTCGCTGAACTGAACTTTGACCACTACTCTGACAACTTGTATGTTTCTGAAATCAAATAATTCCAGTCAAATAATTTGAAGTGTGATGCCTACATGGCTGCTCGTCACTTCCTCAGCACACAAGAAATACTCCAGGTCACATGCATTATGCATAGATAGTACCCAAAATTATTGAAGAGAAGAAACCTCATGACTCAAAGCATCGGTATAGAGAAAGAAAGCCAAGTTCTGAGTGATAGTCTGGCAGGTGAAGCCATGCTATGAGTGACAAGTTGATTATGTGACAGTAAATATCATTCAGTTCGCATTCCCTTGATGCTTTATATTCAGAAAAAGGCACATCTGCTAGAGCCTAAAACTCTCACAACGATGCAGTGGAAAGCAGAAAACAACCAAGATTAAATTGAAATAAGATGCTACCAGCCCTGAAACATGTATGAAGGACATGTCGTGAATGCTGTAAATGTTATCACATCTTATGCTACCAGTAGCCTGAAAATGATGGTGACGTGAATCTATATTTTTTTGAAAAAAAAAATAGAACTACTACGGACAAAGAAAATTTCATCATCCTCTTCTTCCTCTTCTAACAGAAATTGTTCAGCTTCTTCCTCCCAGGAACTCATATTTATGCTAGTATATAGATCATAAACATCAGCTAGTATATAGATCATATTTATGCTAGTATATAGAAATTGTTCTCTAGTTTTGTTGCCTGGACATTAATTTGAAAAATATGTGTAGGGGAAATAGTGCATTTGGCAATAAGATTTAAAATTCAGAGCTAATGGCGTGGTAGATGTCATGGCAAAATTCAGTCATCTAAGCATCAACTAGCTGGTCAGGTAAGGAAAAATTCTAGTTCTTGGGCAAAAGTGAAGTTCACACATTCAGTTGTTGTTGTTGTGTTTTTTATTCAACTCGAACCACACCTGCAGGTAGAGTCCTACGAGGAGCAGCAAATAGCAGTAGGGGAAATAATGCATGTAAAGAAAAGTTCTTGTTCTTGGGTAAAAGTGAAACTCGTGTCAAAATTCAGCAGCAAATGCATAATAGCAATGCCTTTGCTTCTCAAGACTGCTAACTCTACTCTGTTTATTATGTTAGCATATGTAACAGAACTGGTTGATTTGTGCATCAATTCCACTCAGTAGCCGTTGAAAACCATGATGCAAACAGGCAAGTTGTATACCGAAATCGGCAAGGATTATCTAGCAATCAGTATCCGGAGCGCTGGATACAGAAATTAAATAATCATTTTCGCATGGTCAGTCCATACAACGGGGATCTAACTCGATCCGGCTGATGAGATCAAGCAGGTCAGGGCATGAATGAACCAAAATTAAACCCCGCAAAATTACTCTCTACTCAAAGTAAAGTAATCTATCCAGTCCGCATGACAGCAAAGAAAATTAATATACGGATCGGAGATAGGAAGAGGATCATAAAATCAAGCAGCAGAAATGCACTGATCGGAGAAGATGAAAGCGAACCTCGATGCGGTCAAAGTAGGGGAACCACGGCTCCGAGCCGATGCAGCGCACGCAGTGGCGGCCCTCGCAGTCGACGACGCGGACGGTCTCGTGCCCGGCGTGGTGCGCGCACAGCGAGGCGGAGAAGCCCGCGGCAACGGTGTATCTGAGAGGAGCGAGGCGGTGGCGGCGGCGACGAGAGGAGAGGCGAGGTGAGGGATTCCGTTCCCTGTGTTGCGAGATGATTTTTTCTGACCCGGGGAAAATGGCCGAACCCGGGGCAGGCCTTCCCGTCTTGTTGGGTTGCCAAAGGCTGCGGTGGGCTTCCCCGGGCTGGCTTCCCCGCAGGCGGGCTTCCCCGGGATTGGGCCGGGATCCCCGCGGGGAATCGAGTTCCCAAACGAAGCCTAAAGAAAAGAAAGGGCATGAGAGAAACGTCAAACTCCTCCAAAAGTTTTGACAAAGACTCAGCTCAAAGACTTGCCGAAACACGCACACACCTGCAGAGACCAAATCAGATCAGCTGGTAGAGTTCAAAGATATTTAATGAAGCTAGGCTTGAAAGTTTTACACAAGATAGCTATCATGCTTCGTTAGCAGGGTCCTAACAGTAGCGGATGTAGCTATGGGACCATTTCATCCAGTGGTTGGTATATAGTTGACTTGTTCAGTTGTTCACAAATTCAATCTCCCGCATGCTCCAGCTAAGGCCCTGTTCGTTTCTTTTAGCGCTAAATTTTAGAGGTCTCTAAATAAAGAGAAACTAGTACTAAATAAAGTTTAATGATAAAACCTTTTTACAGATGGGTACATTTTTACGAGATAAATCTAACGAGCCTAAGTAAGCTATGTTTTGCTACAGTCATGCTACAGTAACCATCGTCTAACCACGAATTGCTTACCCTCATTAGATTCGTCTCGCGAATTAGATCAGAGGTTCTGCAGTTAGTTTTGTAATTAAACTTTATTTAATACTCTTAAATGATAAGATTCTTTTTTTAGACCTCTCTAAATTTTAGACCCCCATGAAACGAACACCCCCTAAGTACATCAATGATATCACCCACAGACCAACAAGAATACTATAAACACAAGCAGTTGCTTTAGCCTACTGATGCAGAGGAACAATAGACAAAAAATCAAATTGAAAGGCAAATTGAAATAAAAATGGCCCACCTCCTACTTCCATAATTATGTGATATTTTCTTTCTGGTGTTCATCAAACTACTTATCCGTTACCACTTCTGCTCAAAAACATTTCTGACGTCATTTCCTGACCGTATTATATTTGTTGTACTTCTTTATGGACGCAGCGTGTGTTACTGGACGTCTTCTAACTGTGACTTAGTTTTTTTCTTTACGAAACAGAATCATGACTATTTTTATTTTCTTTTTCATCACTTATTATTTAAATAACGAAAAACGGAACCAATTTCTTTCTTGGTTGTCTTAATGTCAATAAATAAAATACAGAGGGAGAGTACATGTTAACAGATAAAATTTAAGAGAACTTCCCCAGTGCAACGTGGGAGGTACTCAATGGAGGCAGTGGCGAGCCAGACGCGAACTGTAGCGTGGCCAATGAGGCAAAGTCAGGATTTTTGAAGCGAACTGTATACAGTGTATTTGTTCAGTGGCCAGTGACTCTAGACGAATAGAAGCAGCAAACTAGGCGAAAAGATTTTTTGTCAGGCTAGTGGTGGTGGGGTGGGGGAAATCCTTTACTGGCTCTGTCGGTGCGACCAACCATAGAGCATCGTGCAAGCGGATGCGCTTGTCTGACGAGCAACCCGTCTTTCAGACTAACATGCAAAAGGGTAGCCATCTTGACGCTGACTACCGACATCATAAAGAGAAGAAAGGATTATACTTTTCTAGCGTTTTGTTAGTAGAAAAGAGACCACGTCCGGTGGTTAGTAGAGTGCAAACAAGCTACCTTTGAAATGTTCATACATGTTAACTAGTAAGTTGTTTCGTGGGCAGGTTCTGCCAGACGAGACCATTTCATACGTTTGGTCGGTTCAATTTGACCTGTTCTGTAATTCATGAGTACACGGGGCGCTACGAGTGCTGCGCCTATATAAGGACTTCCATATTGCAAGCCCAAGTGAAACACAAGCAGCTGCTTAGCCTACTGCAAAGATCGAGTTCCAACACTCGAAAGGTTTGAGAAATTCATACCAGATGGCCGCCTCCACGTATTTCCTTCTCGCTGCTTTGCTAGCAGTGGTCACTTCACACGCCATTGCTTCTGATCCTAGCCCACTGCAGGATTTCTGTGTTGCCGACATGCACTCACCTGGTATGTATGAACTTACGTACTTCTCCCGTATTCTGATGTTCAAGTACTCAAGGCTGAGGATGACACCATTTAGTATTAGAACCAGTATAAAACGCTTGATATCTGATATTTGTGTATCTACTTCGCTTGTTTCTACGTACAGTACGGGTGAACGGATTTGTTTGCAAGGACCCCATGGCCGTGAATGCAGAGGACTTCTTCATGGCAGCCAATCTTGACAGGCCTAGAGACACTATGATGAGCAAGGTGGGATCAAATGTCACTTTGGTCAATGTAATGAAGATTCCTGGCCTCAACACTCTAGGCATCTCACTGGCTCGCATCGACTACGCGCCCTTAGGCGAGAACCCACCGCACACTCACCCACGTGCCACTGAGATCCTTACAGTGCTTGAGGGGACCCTCTACGTTGGCTTTGTCACATCTAACACGGACAACGGTAACAAGCTGTTCACCAAGGTTCTCAACAAGGGTGATGTGTTTGTCTTCCCAGAGGGGCTCATCCACTTTCAGTTCAACCCCGTCCATGACAAGCCGGCAGTCGCTCTAGCTGCTCTCAGCAGCCAAAACCCCGGAGCTATAACCATCGCCAATGCGGTCTTTGGCTCGAAGCCACCGATCTCAGATGACGTTTTGGCAAAGGCTTTTCAGGTGCAAAAGGGAACAATTGACTGGCTCCAGGCACAATTCTGGGAGAACAACCACTATTAGATAAATCAAGCATTGATCTTGGGTGACTGCTTATATGTATTGATAACAACAACCAGATACTTGTTTCGAGTTTGAATTCTACTATGGATAAAATAAATAACTATTGTGTTTGTTTTGTCACTGTCATTTTGTGCCTGCGAACGGGACTTTCAATTTCATAAAGATATGTTATAAAATTAATTGCATGACACTTGTATAAAAATCCATAATAATTTAATATTGCTTGACGTAACGGTCTGCAAGAAGTGAAAGCTTCGATGCTTTGTGCACCTTCTCGTGCTCGTGCTTCTCGCTATACCCAACTGGTCGGAGGAAGGAGTAGTTTGGTTCAGCTTCATGAAGAGTGAGCCTCAGTGTTACCAGTGCTCCCTCCTCCGACCAGTCGTGATCGCCGGCGTCCTTGCCGGATCATGTACCGACAAGTCAGAAGTCGAGGCTAGCTTGAATGAAATAAGCTCCTCCCGTCCCATTTCTTGCCGCCGACTCCGCCAGCTGGCGCGACCTTTAGCCTCCCACGACAACCCCCCCCCCCCCCCCCCTGCCACTACCCCACTTTCGCGAAGAAGGCGGGCGCGTTGGCTAACGGTGGGTCGCGGGAGAGCTGGCCGCAGAGGAGCCGAGCCCAGGCGCAGGCGTCCTGACTGTGGCGCGTCGGTGGCTGCCCCTGGGCGTCCAGATGGCGTCTGTTTTGGGCGTGCTGGCAGCAACAATGCTGGGCCCGGGCGCTACTTTCGCGTAGGCGGGCGCGCTGGGTCACGGTGGGTGCGGGAGAGCTGGCCGCAGAGGAGCCGAGCCCAGGCGCAGGCGTCCTGACTGTGACGCGGCGGTGGCTGCCCCTGGCCGTGCAGACGGCGTCTGTTTTGGGCGTGCTGGCAGCGACAATGCTGGGTTCGGGCGCTCAGACTGTGTCAGGAAGTGATTCCCACGTGGCGGTCACGCGGTGCCTCTTAGTGACGCCACGTGCTACGACGTGGCCCGTGCGCCTCTGGTGTTTCGTGGTCTGCTCGCTTGCCTGCAAAGTGCTGGAATGTCTGTGGGTCCCATGGAGACCAGAAGGGTGTTTACGTGCCTCAAACTCCAACCACAAGTCAGATGACCCCAAGACTTCGTGCAACTCGGACCAAGGGCAAGCTTCTTCGATTGATTGTGTGTCAGGAAGACAGCCATCACAGTTGCGGCGATGTTGTCACTGATGTTCGGATTGATTAATTACACTCGGTTCCACAACCATGCTTGTCGATTCTTAGATACGTACATTGGTCGGTCATGTGATCACAGGCTGGAGCCCGGTGAAGCATACAACAAATCTATGGCTGACTGGCGAGGAGATGCAGGAGAGGATGACACATGAGAAGGTGCGGCAGCGGTGATTTCAGGGCTGAGTAATTAAGGGCAGCAAGTGGAAAGTGGCCTCTAATTTTGTACGAATATGAATATGAGAACGATGAATAATTTGGACAATTTGTCAGATGCTAAAAGTTCAAATAAAAAAGGAATGGACAGAGTTTTACATTAGGCACGTGCAGAAGCCTACATTGTTACAAAAGGATGGGCTGCATATGTAACAAAAATAGTAGTCCAGGTGAAGTTATCATGTGAAACGGCCGAGAAGATCCTACGAAAGTAGCTCTGCTATTGAACTGGTCATTGTGTAGAAGTCTTACTTGATTACCTCTCAAGAAAGCATGCAAGAAAGCTAGCCTTGTACCAGTTCTCACCCAGTTGGTACGGATGCACTGCACTAGGACACGCAAGCAATAGCAACAACTCCAGAAAAAGGTGGTACCAAGTAAATTTTCGGAAACAACATTCTTGGCATCCCAATTTATCATCAATGACGATATGCATCGTTATAATGTTTGGATTAGGTTCAAAAATATACATGCATGAATATAATGCTGTTGCACTTCACAATTCCTTGTGAGTTTAATGACACTACGTACTATAAATTAGCTTTAGCTAGGTCTCTCTTTGAAACTGTGTTACAGTATCCATTTATCACAATAAAAAAATATTTGCACTGTGTTAGTTTTGTAATCAGTTTGATAGACGAGTAACACTGTTTTCTTCTTCTTTTTTTGCTTTTGTTTTTTGAACGGAGGAACACTGTTTCCTGAATTACTTCCGTAGTAGCCCTCAAAATTTTTTTTACTTCCGTAGTACTAGTCAGGCTACATACCCGTGTTATTTATTGGTCATATATGTTTCTCCCTTTACAAACAGAACTTACTACGTTGATTCAGTATCAATAAAAGCTCCTGTGAATTGCCTTAAAAAAAAAAAAGCTTAACACGCAGATCAAGGATTCGTTCCACAGTGAAAGTTTACTTCAGGCTTTTTGGTTACTCGCAGACATAAGTGAAAATTTCAGCCTTACACTGCACTAAGATCGTTATAAGTATATCACATTGATTTTTTTAGGTAAAATCAATACTTAACTAGAATGCAAGACTAAGAAGATGGATTACTGGGGCATAGTACGATGATATGATAGGGACACTGCCTTCTACCACAAACATAATAAAGAAAAGAAAGGGCATGAGAGAAACGTCAAACTCCTCCAAAAGTTTTGGCCAAGACTCAGCTCAAAGACTTGCCGAAACACGCACACACCTGAAGAGACCAAATCAGATCAGCTGGTAGAGTTCAAAGATATTTAATGAAGCTAGGCTTGAAAGTTTTACACAAGATAGCTATCATGCTTCGTCAGCAGGGTCCTAACAGTAGCGGATGTAGCTATGGGACCATTTCATCCAGTGGTTGGTATATAGTTGACTTGTTCAGTTGTTCACAAATTCAGGAGGTGTTCGGCGCATAGGGGTCTAAATTTTAGAGGGGTCTAAACTCTAGATAAGCTATATTAAATAAAGTTTAATTACAAAATTAACTACAGAACCTTTGTCTAATTCGCGAGACGAATCTAATGAGGGAAATTAAGCCATGTTTAGATGATGATTACTGTAGCATGACTGTAGCAAACCATAGATTAATTAGGCTCATTAGATTTGTCTCGTAAAGATGTACCCATCTGTAAAAAGGTTTTGTCATTAAACTTTATTTAGTACTAGATTTTTTTTGTTTGGAGCCCTCTAAAATTTAGCGCTAAAAGAAACGAACATGGCCTCAATCTCCCGCATGCTCCAGCTAAGCACATCAATGATATCACCCACAGACCAAAGCATCAAGAATACTATAAACACAGGCAGTTGCTTTAGCCTACTGATGCAGAGGAACAATAAACAAAAAATCAAATTGAAAGGCAAATTGAAATAAAAATGGACGACCTCCTACTTCCATAATTATGTGATATTTTCTTTCTGGTGTTCATCAAACTACTTATCCGTTACCACTTCTGCTCAAAAACATTTCTGACGTCATTTCCTGACCATATTATATTTATTGTACTTCTTTATGGATGCAGCGTGTGTTACTGGACGTCTTCTTACTGTGACTTAGTTTTTTTCTTTACGAAACAGAATCATGGCTATTTT
Source organism: Eragrostis curvula (assembly GCA_007726485.1). NCBI lineage: Eukaryota > Viridiplantae > Streptophyta > Magnoliopsida > Poales > Poaceae > Eragrostis > Eragrostis curvula. Next base: position 13,536,809 of record RWGY01000005.1, read on the forward strand.
TATTTTCTTTTTCATCACTTATTATTTAAATAACGAAAAACGGAACCAATTTCTTTCTTGGTTGTCTTAATGTCAATAAATAAAATACAGAGGGAGAGTACATGTTAACAAATAATATAAGAGAACTTCCCCAGTGCAACGTGGGAGGTACTCAATGGAGGCAGTGGCGAGCCAGCCGCGAACTGTAGCGTGGCCAATGAGGCAAAGTCAGGATTTTTGAAGCGAACTGTACAGTGTATTTGTTCAGTGGCCAGTGTCTCTAGGCGAATAGAAGCAGCAAACTAGGCAAAAAGAATTTTTCTCAGGCTAGTGGTAGTGGGGTGGGGGAAATATCCTTTACTGGCTCCGCCCGTGCGACCAACTATAGAGCATCGTGCAAGCGGATGCGCTTGTCTGACGAGCAACCCGTCTTTCAGAATAACATGCAAAAGGGTAGCCATCTTGACGCTGACTACCAACATCATAAAGAGAAGAAAGGATTATACTTTTCTAGCGTTTTGTTAGTAGAAAAAAGACCACGTCAGGTGGTTAGTAGAGTGCAAACAAGCTACCTTTGAAATGTTCATACATGTTAACTAGTAAGTTGTTTCGTGGGCAGGTTCTGCCAGACGAGACCATTTCAAACGTTGGTCGGTTCAACTTGACCTGTTCTGTAATTCATGAGTACACGGGGCGCTACGAGTGCTGCGCCTATATAAGGACTTCCATATCGCATCCCCAAGTGAAACACAATCAGCTGCTTAGCCTACTGCAAAGATCGAGTTCCAACACTCGAAAGATTTGAGAAATTCATACCAGATGGCCGCCTCCACGTATTTCCTTCTCGCTGCTTTGCTAGCAGTGGTCACTTCACACGCCATTGCTTCTGATCCTAGCCCACTGCAGGATTTCTGTGTTGCCGACATGCACTCACCTGGTATGTATGAACTTACGTACTTCTCCCGTATTCTGATGTTCAAGTACTCAAGGCTGAGGATGACACCATTTAGTATTAGAACCAGTATAAAACGCTTGATATCTGATATTTGTGTATCTACTTCGCTTGTTTCTACGTACAGTACGGGTGAACGGATTTGTTTGCAAGGACCCCATGGCCGTGAATGCAGAGGACTTCTTCATGGCAGCCAATCTTGACAAGCCTAGAGACACTATGATGAGCAAGGTGGGATCAAATGTTACTTTGGTCAATGTAATGAAGATTCCTGGCCTCAACACTCTAGGCATCTCACTGGCTCGCATCGACTACGCGCCCTTAGGCGAGAACCCACCGCACACTCACCCACGTGCCACTGAGATCCTTACAGTGCTTGAGGGGACCCTCTACGTTGGCTTTGTCACATCTAACACGGACAACGGTAACAAGCTGTTCACCAAGGTTCTCAACAAGGGTGATGTGTTTGTCTTCCCAGAGGGGCTCATCCACTTTCAGTTCAACCCCGTCCATGACAAGCCGGCAGTCGCTCTCGCTGCTCTCAGCAGCCAAAACCCCGGAGCTATAACCATCGCCAATGCGGTCTTTGGCTCGAAGCCACCGATCTCAAATGACGTTTTGGCAAAGGCTTTTCAGGTGCAAAAGGGAACAATTGACTGGCTCCAGGCACAATTCTGGGAGAACAACCACTATTAGATAAATCAAGCATTGATCTTGGGTGACTGCTTATATGTATTGATAACAACAACCAGATACTTGTTTCAAGTTTGAATTCTACTATGGATAAAATAAATAACTATTGTATTTGTTCTGTCACAGTCATTTTGTGCGTGCGAACTGGACTTTCAATTTCGTAAAGGTATGTTATAAAATTAATTGCATGACACTCGTATAAAGTTCCATATAGGCAACCAGTTAATATCGCTTGACGTAACGGTCTGCAAGAAGTGAAAGCTTCGACGCTTTGTGCACCTTCTCGTGCTCGTGCTCTCCACTGTACCCAACTGGTCGGAGGAAGAAGTAGTTTGGTTCAGCTTCATGAAGAGTGAGCCTCAGTGCTACCAATGCTCCCTCCTCCGACCCGTCGTGATCGCCATAGTCATGGTCGCCGGCGTCCTTGCCGGATCATGTACCGACAAGTCAGAAGTCGAGGCTAGATTGAATAAAATAAGCTCCTCCCACAATCTAAACCGCGGCATCCAGGTCTGGCTCGGCCCATTCCTCGCTGCCGACTCCGCCAGCTGGCGCGACCTTTCGCCTCTGGCGCGCCTCCCACAACTCCCCCCCCCCCCCCCCGCCCCCCCCCCCCCCCCCCGATCGCCTCGCCACTACCCCCCTTTCGTGAGGGCGGGCGTGCTGGCTGCCTGGCTCACGGTGGTTGCGGGAGAGCTGTCCACAGACGAGCCGAGCCCAGGCGCGGGCGTCCTAATTGTGGCGCAGCGGTGCTGCCCGGGCCACGCAGACGGCGTCTGTTTTGGGCGTGCTGGCAGCGACAATGCTGGACCGGGGCGCTCAGACTCACGTGGCCCGTGCACCTCTGGTGTTTCGTGGTCTGCTCGCTTGCCTGCAAGGGGCTGGAATCTGGGGGTGTTCATGGGCGGTTCGGTTAAACCAGAGAGGAAACCGGACGCCTCCAACAAAACTATGGATGAACAGTAATTAGTTCAAATGAACAGTAACTCAAAAAATCTTTGGTTCACTCTTAGTAGCTAAGAAGGTACATCGGTTTAATTTGGGATTGTATTCCCAAATCTTTGAAAGGTGCTCTTCACAATTTAATATAAATCCTTTATAAAAAAAAAAGATATGAACAAGTCTCTTCGAGAGAAAAAAGTATGAACAAGTCAAGGACATTGACTAGCACTACAGGAAACAGAGAGTTTGCCGAGTGCAGGGGACACTCGGCAAAGCCCCTTAAGCTCTCGGCAAAGGGTTTGCCGAGTGTAACGGCAAAATCCAGTCGGCAAAGAGGGGTTTGCCGAGAGTCAAAACGCGGGCACTCGGCAAACCCTTTGCCGAGAGCCCCGAAGACCCTCGGCAAAGCCCGGGGAGGGTAACGGCCCCAAACGGCCGTCAGGGGGGTTTGCCGAGTGCCCCTGACGCCAGGCACTCGGCAAACCCTGGTGCTTTGCCGAGCGCCTCAGCGCGGGCACTCGGCAAAGTATTGGCTCTTTGCCGAGAGCCAGGGAAACGGCTCTCGGCAAAGAATGGTCACTTTGCCGAGTGCCCCCCCGGGCACTCGGCAAAGTGACCATATTTTGCCGAGTGCCCTTACGTGGCTCTCGGTAAATGTGTTACACTCGGCAAAATTAATTTCCAGGTTGCAATAAAATATTTATTTTTACTACAACCTGGACCAAAATCACAAATAAACAACACATATATTATCAGCATCATCTGATACACATGTTTATCATCACTATCACATTCACAAGCAAATAAAATGACCACAAACACTAAACCACATCACATTCACCTCAAGTCCACATAGAGTGTCACATAGTTCAAATACGAAGTGTCCATGTAGTTCAAATACAAGTGCTCGACAACAACAAGTAAAAGTCTATGAAATGCAAGCTAAGGATAGTAGGTTCATGAAATAGAAACACAACTACAAGTTCATTGAGGTGGCCACGCCGTCCAAGGGCTTGTAGGTGAGATCGGAAAGTTGGATGCCTCGGATTGGTTCTGCAAAATCAAAAGATTGCATGTGACACAAGATTCATAGAAACTAAGACATTGGATATCCTATTGCGAGGGAAAAAATGAAAGCCGAACTATCTCAAGTGACTCACCGGAGTGCCGGCTGGAGAAGCGCCGCTGGGAGGAGTAACGCCGTCGGGAGGAGGAACGCCGCCGGCTAGTCCTGGGAACAAGTCTGGAGGTGGCGGCGGCGCCCCGGTACTCTGGATGTAAGTAAACATCGCCTGCATTTGCGACCTCATCAGTGCCTCATACCTCTCCCGCTCTTCCCGTAACTTCTCCTCCATTTTCGCCTCCATCGACGCCTGCAATATGACATCCCAATGTTACAATGCAAAGCAAACATATGTCGAAATCAATGAACGTCGAATGAAACAGAAATAACCTGGACTTGCTCAATCTGGATCTGTGTCGCGGTCGGCCGTGGGCGTATCGGCGGGGCTAAGTCCGTGCTCCTTGCTCAGATCTGCGAGAGGGTTGGAGTGGAGGCCGTGTCGAGTGTGCTGTCGCCAATCCAGTACCGACCATGCTTCTTGCCTCCACCCACCCTCATCACAAGCTCTTCATCAAGGTCGTGGGTGCTCGGGTCCCAATCTTCCCCATGGACCTGCCTTGCCGCTGCTGTGTACTGACTGATGCGACTGTGGACGGTTGCGTTGCTATACGCCGAGGGGGGGTCCTCCGGGTTGAAGCTGACCTCAGACTCTGCCTTGCCCTTGTGGGCCAAAGCAAACGCCATGAACTGGCCGCAAGGCTGGCCACCATGCGCCGCCGACTGCAAAGAAAACAGAGAGATGATAAGAATTTTGTTGATTTCAAGAGTGTCATAATGAGGAATTGAAGTCACGTACCCATTTCTTAGCGTATTGGTTAAGGCTTTGGCTGCCTTGATGGTGTGCTGGCCCAGCCATCTTCAAATGCCGCTCCCGGGCAGCCTTGTGCGTCTGTTCCCACCACTCGGGGTCGCACCACCTCCTCGCCATAAATTCCCATGTGGCGTGATGGGTGGCCAACCACGACGGAGGCACCTACACATCATCAAATATATAAATATGAGAAGTTCAAATTAAGCGTATTTGAGAAGAATTGAGTATTCATGTTTACCAGAAGGTATTGTGCTCGGGTCAGCTACATGGTTCGTGCCTGAGCTTTGTTCACCGTCGTCTTGTGGACCTGGGCGTGGTAGGTTATGACGGCCTGGATCCGCGCCTCGTACCACATGTCAGGAACGAGTTTCTGACATACTTTGTTCACCACACGAGCCGCCACCTCCTCCATGCCTGGCTCACATCTGAAGAAATCCTGCATAAAGACGCGATGCATATTTTCATTACTTCAATATTATCCAACAACAGCGATGTATTGACAATGCAGTGCAACGAAGACTTACCCAGAGCTCCATCATCACCCGCTCCGCCTTGTGGGCAAAACACCTGCTACCCGAATCTGGCAAATCCTGAGCGACTTTGTAGTGGTCCCACGTCAAGGCCGGCTCCTGCTTGCCTTTGTACTGCACCACGCCCGGGTACCACTGCCTGCACAAAATACCGAGGATGCCATTGGGGGGGGCGATCGTGATCACCTGGAGTGATCACATCCCAACTCCTGCCAAGTGAAAAGGACAAATTGTTAGTTTCTATTGTGATTTTGAACATATAATAAAATGAGAAATTATCGACAACATTTAAAGTTACATACCTAGGCAGTACAGGTCGGATCACAGGCCGTCTATCCACAGGAATCGATCGGCTCTGGAGTTGTGCAGGACCGCGAGAAAAGACACCGGAAGGCTCCTCTGGAGCCTCCCCTTCCTCGTCCTCAGAAGTCTCAGAGCCGTTCACGGAAGGTAGCTCCTCCTCCACCTCCCGCTCCTCCCCCACCTCCCGCTCGTCCTCCTCCTCCTCACCAGAGTCGTGCACGGAAGGAGAAGGAGAAGGCGACGGAACCCTCCCAGACTTCCCTCGACGCCTGCCGCCACCTCTGCTGCCTCGACTCTTCGTTCGACCCTTCCCGCCCCCGGACCCCTCAGCTTCATCGGTCCCCTTCCCAGTGGCTCTTGTGTAATTCGACTTCACCGACCTCACCACACCCCTGTCCACCATCTTTAATCAATCACCTGCAATTAAAAAGATTAAATCCATCAGTACTTAATTAGAAAGTAATATACAATTGCAAATAGTAAATAGATGCAAAATTAATAAAACAGAAATAGAACATAGTACTGCAAATATTAAATAGATGCACCATACATGTATTAGAAATAATCATCATCATCTGGATTATCTTGTTCACATTCCTCATCGTCACTATCACGAATGTCGATATCATCTTGCTCGTGCACCGAAGGGGGAATGTCTTCATCGTCGTCGATGCCTAATTGTAATCGCTCAAGTAATTTCAAGTCGTTGACATTGAAAACCACATCTCCAGCATCGTCGTCCTCAACAACTGTTTCGTTGTCTACTTCCATTCCGACCTCTTCGGTTAAATCTATCACGAAACCCCCTTCTAGCCCATCTTCTTGAAAGAACTCTCCAGCATCTGTGTTTGGCTTTGTATTGTAATCTTCATTGTTTGGTAAAGGTAGTTTACCGCGTGGCGATACCTTGTACACAACATCCCAACCCTTTAGACGGTCGTCGGTTTGGCACGGGTATGGGAGATAGTAAACTTGGTTGGCATCTTGACCCGCAATATAGACATCGTCTCCTGTGTAGACGGAGGACTGTCGAATTTCGACTAGCCCAATATTAGGAGTCCGTCTCACTACTTGAGGATCGAACCAATGGCATTTGAATGTTACAAGAGTAAGAGGTTTGTAACCATCAAAGAAGAGTTCGTATATTTCTTCAACTCTTCCGTAATACTCCACCCCATCATCTCCGAGCGTAAAAACTCCGGTATTGGTGGTTTTTCGATTGGGACAATTTTGCTCATAGGTTGTCGTGTGAAAGCGGTACCCGTTAACGTCATAGCTTGAAAATGACTTGACCTTATAGCGACAACCATCGGCAATTTGTCTCAGCTCGGGATTCATAGCCGCATCGGTATGGGCCTGCAAGCAAGCAGGACAGTTAGTTATATTATCCGCACGTACGAGCAAGACAGATAGAAAATGCTAAATACCTTTGTTTTGAACCCGGAAATGAAATCGGGCTTTCCAGCTCCCGCACCCTTTTTAAGAAGGGTGTCATATTCATATGGGGTAGGTTCCCTTGATGCAGTCCAAAATTGCAAGTGGAATTCCTTGATGTACGCCTCCACTTCTCGAAGGTTGGTCAGCACATATAGCATGATAATGTGCCACTCATCATTTGTCAATTGCTTGTGCCTCGCTTCACTTCCAGTTCCTTGTTGCCCTTGGAAAAGGCTGAGGGTCGATTCATTTTCGACAATATTGTAACGAGAGGGTGGATAATGCACGCTTGGAAGGTTCTCAAAATAGTACTTAGATGTGAAGTTTGACACCTCTTCCAAAACGAATGCCTCTGCAATGGAAGCTTCAATTTTGCATTTATTTTTACATTTCGTTCGAAGAACCTTCTGACACCTCTCAATTGGGTAGCACCAACAATTCTGCGCAGGCCCCCCCAATCGTGCCTCAGACGGGAGGTGCAAAATCATATGCACCATCGGAGTGAACAAGCCAGGTGGAAAGATCTTCTCCAACTTACAGAGGAGCACTGGCGCCATTTTTTCCATGTCCTTAATAACGGTCTCAGATATCTCTTTAGCACAAAGCTGGCGAAAGAAATAGCTCAACTCTGCCAACACTAGCCACACATGATCAGGGAGATAGCCTCGAACCATCACCGGAAGAAGCCGATCAAGCCACAAGTGGTAGTCATGAGTCTTGGCCCCGTTAATTCGCATAGTAGTCAAGTTCACTCCCCTACTCAGATTCGCTGCAAACCCATCAGGGAACATTAACGTTTTGAACCATTCTAGTACTTCCCTCCTTTGTGGCCTCGTCAGGACGAAGTCGGCCTTGGGCTTTTTCCATGCCTTGCCTTTGGTAGGAGGTATCATGTTTAGCTTAGGTCTATCACATAATGTTTCTTGATCAATTCTTGCCTTAACGTTGTCCCTTGTCTTATCAGCAATGTCCATGATTGATCCGAAGAGTGGAACGCCAATGCCAAGTTCAGTGTGCATTAGATCGATGTTATGTGGAAGAAGAATGTCACCCATATAGGAAAGCCTAAACAAGCCCATGATCTGAGTGAAGGCATGCTGCTCACCATATCCCACAAAACAACCATTTGTTTCATCAACCTGGAGAGCATCTAACATTGCACGCACCTGCGGACCTTTCAAGAACTGCGGTGGAGGGTCATGAACTACTACACCTTTTGTAAAGTTCTTTTTGTCTCTTCTGAATGGATGGTCAAGAGGAAGGAATTGTCGGTGTTGGTCAAACGAAGAAAACTTGCCACCCTTCTTCAACCAAATGAACCTCACAAGATGCTTGCATACTGGGCACGGAAACTTCGAGTGAACGCCCCATCCACAGAAACAACCATACGCCGGCATGTCATGCAGAGAGTATTGGTACCAAACATACATTCTGAAATTTGTCTTTGTTGCTCGATCGTATGTCACTACCCCTTCCTTCCAAGCAAGTTCCAAATCATCAATCAGAGGCTCCATGTAAACAGACATATTATTCCCCGGGTTCTCAGGAATTATCAGCGACAAAAAAATGTTCTGTCGTTGAAAAAGGACGCCGGGGGGGAGATTGAGGGGTATGAAGAAAACGGGCCAACAACTGTACGGAGCAGACCCCATACCATAAGGATTGAACCCATCTGTTGCCAGTGCCACACGTACATTACGAGCCTCTTGAGCTTTGATGTCATGAATCTCATCAAACCGTTTCCAGGACTGAGCATCGGCTGGATGTACAAGCTTATCAGGAGAGTATCGTTTACCATCTTTGTGCCATGTCATCTGTTTTGCGGTCTCCTCGATCATGTAAAGACGTTGAATCCTCGGTAAGAACGGGAGGTACCGTAGGATTTTCATCGGGACCGCGAGCTGCCTCTTTTGACCATCACCACAGTCTACCTCCTGGTACCTAGAGGATGAACACTTTGGACAGTATTTTGCTTCCGCATGTTCTTTCCTGAATAGCACGCATGCATTCGGGCACACATGTATGTGCTCATATGGCATCTTAAGTGCACGAAGGAGTTTATGTGCCTCATACATGCTCTTTGGCGGAATATGACCTTCCGGAAGGAGGGTGCCAACAACTGTCAACATGACATCGAAGGCGTTCCGACTCAAGCTGAACTGTGACTTTACGGCCATTAGGCGTGCAATTGCATCCAGTTTAGAAACCTTAGTATGCCCATGAAGAGGTTGTTGTGCTGCAGACAACATGTCGTAAAAGGCCTTTGTGGTCTCCTCTGGCTCCTCCGGCCTACGTTCTTCATCAACACCGGCCTGTGCTTCATGACAGTCATCTAACATGTCTCCTACCCCGGCATCAGAATCAAGATCACGGACGCGTTGTCTCACGACCTCGTCTCTCCTCCGTGTGGCTTCACCATGGTAAGTCCAAAGGGTATAGTTTGGCGTAAAGCCATTCTTAATAAGATGTTGACCCATGATCCTCTTTGTATGTTGCCGCGTGTTGTTACAACGGTTGCAGGGACACCAAGTCACATTCTTATTCTTAACCTTGGCAAATGCTAGTTCCACGAAAGCTTCGGTCTTGTCAATCCATTCACGTGTCAAGTCACCCTGACTTGAGCGGCCCGTATACATCCATTGACGGTCCGCCATCCTCTAACATATATGCGAATAGTATAAAAATCATTTGCATCTACACGATGTTCCAACTGTCTACTAGGTGAAGATAGGTCCTAATCCCACCCGAGGATGCGTAGATGAGGTTCGTTTCCATGGTTTACTCCGGTCCGAGACAGAATTTCGGCAGCACCTCCCCGCTGTTCTCCAAATACACGTCCTGGAAAGGAGATTGTGTATCCGGAGAACAACAGGGAGATGGTGCCGAAACTCTGTCTCAAACCGGAGTAAACCATGGAAACAAACCCCATCAACGCATCCTCGGGCTGTCCAAATACGTGGACAATTCGAAACAGATACGGTCAAAGATATGCAACCATCGGGCATATCTCCAACTGTGTATCTATTTCGAACGGGAGACGCCTAACTAGGTTACGCTTTAACTACAGACATGAATGGAAAAAGGAGGGGCTTTTTTGTCTCACCTTGCTGTTTGCAAAGTGCCGAGTGGAAGACGGCGGAAAAGCCTCTCCTCTCCTGCAAAGAATGAAACATAAAGCCATCAATTCAAAATTTCGACAGAACCTCCCCTGTACGGAGAGGTTCCCAAAACCTGCAAGAAAACAACGGCACGATGGCCGGCAACCACATCTACCCAATTTCATTTCCATTCAAGCATAATCGACCCAATTTCATTTCCATTCAAGCATAAATTGCTCAAATGCATCACACAACCATCAAACAAGCATCAATTGCTCTCAATTCATCACACAAGCATCATTTCCATTTGCAATTAAGATCATTTGAAAAAAATCACACGGGCAGCTAACCTGCAGAAAAAAAAAATTGGGCAATGCTAACACGAGCATCAACTTCGCACATTCCTTAGCTGCAGTTCCATTCAAGCACTGACCGCGAATTGCACAAGTTCACAATTTGCAGTTCATTTCACAACAAACAGAAATAACAGAAAAAAATAACAAAAAATTGCTCACCTGCAGCACAGCGGCCTCGTCGACGAGAAGGGGAGGGGCTGGGGCAGCACCTCGTCGCCGGGAGGGGCCGGGGCAGCACCTCGTCACCGGGAGGGGCCGGGCCGGGGCAGCAGCTCCTCGCGGTGGTCACGGGGAGGTGGAGGAGGACGCGCGGCGAGGTGGGCGCAGTGGAGGAGGGCCGGCGGGGTGGAGGAGGACCTCGGCGCACGGCGGCGCGGTGAGGGCGAGGTGGAGGAGCGGCGCGGGGACGGCGAGGTGGTGGAGCGGCGCGGGGAGGACGAGGTGGAGGAGCGGTACGTCGACGGGGAGCAGGACGGGAGCTCGTCGGGGTCCGAGCTTGGGGAGCTGCGGCGGCCGGGATCCGGGGCCGAGGCGGGTGGAGGAGGGCCGGGATCCGGGGCGAGGTGGAGGAGGGAGCCGGGGCGGTGGCGGGCGCGGTGGCACGGTGGCGGGCGCGGGGGGAGACGGCGGTGAGGATGAGGGGCGGGGCGCGTGCGGGGAAGAGGCAGGGTGGCAGAGGAAGCCGGCGCGGCGCGGAGGCGGGTCGCGCGGTGGGCGATGGCGGCGTGGCTGCAGTGGCGGGTGGGCGGGCGCGGCGGGCGATGGCGGCGTGGCGGCGTAGAGAGGAGGAAGAGAGTGGAAGAGAGGAGGAAGAAGAGGCCCGCGCGGCTAAGTCATAATGGGGGGGGGGGGGGGGGGGGGGTTTGCCGAGAGCCCGAGATATGGCTCTCGGCAAACATTTTTTGTTTTTTTTTCTATAATATTGCCGAGAGCCCGAGATCTAGCTCTCGGCAAACCTTTTTTTTTCCTTTACTTTCAAATTTTGTTTTGCTTGACATTTTGATTCCAAAATAAAAAGTACTCAACTACAAAGTTTCCTAACTTTTTGATACCTAACACTTTTTTTTTTACGATTTCTCCATCCGATATCATTTCAAAATACAAATTTTCAAAATTGAATTTAAAAACGTATTTTTCATTAACACTTGATTTAAAAAAAAAGGTTCTATAACTTGACAAATACATAGTTTCTATAACTTATCAAAAGCTACAAATTACATCTCTACTATTTTTCTACCCGAGATTACCCGAAAAATTCAAATTTTCCCTTCCAAAAAAATCATATGAATTTTTCATTGACAAAGCAAATTTAAATTTCAAAAGTGTTCAACAGGAAAGATGTGTAACTTTTGAAGACCTACAACTTCTATTTTGATCATTTTTTAATACGATATAATTGTAGGCACATTGTTCACAAATCTTAAATGTATCTCTTCATGTTTCTATGAACTACATGGGACGTTTATAGTTTTTGAACAAGTTTACCATCACTTTCTCGAATGAATAAATAACCAAAATAGAAAGTGTAGATCTCTAGATTTTAGAACTCTTTCTAGTTTACAAGATTTTCATTTGAATAAATCTATAGCGCGAACAAATTCATCGAAAATAAGTTTGCCGAGAGCCACTCTCGGCAAAAAATTGTTTGCCGAGAGCCACTCTCGGCAAAGGCAAATTTTGTTTGCCTAGTGCCAGCTTTGCCGTGAGCCAGCACGTATGCTCTCGGTAAAAAGATCTTTTTTTGCCGTGTGCTCCCTCAGGGCTCTCGGCAAACCGCAGCTCTGGGCCCACATTCCTGACGGCGTCGTGAGTTTCGGACGGCCGTCAAATGTTGCCGAGAGTCTGGGGTTTGCCGAGAGTCTTCGGATGGTTTGCCGAGAGCATATGGCAGGAGTCTCGGCAAATAATTTTTTTTTGCCGAGAGTTTTTTTTTTGCCGACGGTTTACTCTCGGGAGACGTGGTGGCGCCGGGTGCCCAGTCTTTACCGAGAGCAGCTCTCGGCAAACACGGGGTTTGCCGAGTGCCCGATGGAATGCTCTCGGCAAAGCCTCGGCCACCCGGCAAAAATCGGTTTTCCCGTAGTGTAGTATGAGATGAGTATCTCACAATCTAGAAGCATGCCTTGTTCAATTTTGTTCCTATACTTGGTAAGCATGCATTGTGTTGGATTTGTGTCGTAATCTCAAATAAAATGGTGACCAAGCGGTCATCAATGACAACAATGAGATTACTCATAATATAAGTTTAATCCCATCATTTCAAATTACTTCTCGTATTATAAATTTTCAGAGTGATATAGAAATTGTGGTTTCGAGAATACTACTGACACTATGCCAAAACTGGACAAATAAGACACATCATCACAGACGCAGATTTAAAACGCGTCTCATATGATATATTACAGACGTGGGTTGATGAAACGCGTCTCGAGTATGTCTATCCTAACTATGTAAGAGACTCTTCTCAACAAAACGCGTCTCCAATTTCCTAGGGACGTTTGACGAGAGACGCGTTTCCTCCAGCCGCTTCACAGGACACGCTCCTCGGACCCGAATTTTTTCTTAACTCTGGCTCAGCAGCGTGGAGCTCACACGTCCGGGCCTTATCCGTTCGCTCTGCACAGGCCGCAGGCACGCAGCCCCCGTCCCAACCCTTCGCTCCCCACAACCTCTCATCGCCGTCGTCATCCTCCCCGTCATCCCTGCTCTCTCGCCGCCACCATTGGGAGCAGGGATGCTTTTGCCTCCAGCCGCTGCCCTCGCGAGATCCCTTCTCGTTGCCGTCCCGACCACCGCAGCGAGGATGACGTGCACAGCGGCGAGCGGGCAGTCGTGAAGGGGCTCCTAGACAGTGGCTCTTGCTCGGGCCCTGGCAGATCCAGCCACGACAAAGCTAGAAGGTGGCGGACCAGGGCAGGGGAGGACGGATCTGGCGACGCACTCCTACCCTGTAGATCTGGTAATGCGCGATGCAGCAGAGGAGAGCGGACCGCGCAGCACATGGATCTGGTGGTGGTGCTCCTCCTTCCAGCTGCTGCTCCCCAGATCCGCGCCCCGGCTTCCTCTTCAGCGATGCTCCCCGGTTCTGCGCCCCTGGTTCCTCTTCGGCGCTGCAGAACCTGCTTCGTCTCCGCATTTGCAGGACTCAGGCAGCCATCTTCTTCATCCAGCGATTGTAAATTATATTAGTTTTATATAATTTACAATGAAAATACCGAGATTGTAAATTATATTAGTTTTATATATAATTTTTTTAGAACATTATAAAGTTGTATTAGGTACAGTGCTAACAAAATTATAAGATATGTTTGTGATAACCTTTGAGTTGTTGACTCGTTTGCATATAGCGGGCACGTGGGTACAAGCCGCCTTATTTTATTCTTGCTTTATACCGTGTCATAATCTGCAAGTTAAGCTGGTTTGCTCTACTACCTGTGACTTTTGTATTTTTATTTTTTAGAAATATTCTCTATATTGATTTTACTGACTCGTAAGAAGCAGTGGCCGGTAATTGGCAATATATGTTTTTCTTCTATATATTGCCATCAGTTTTTATTATATTTGAAAATGGTAGCCAACTTGAAGCTGACTAGCTATAAACATCGTAAAGAGAAGGGTAATTTTTTTCCATGGTTGCTTAGGAGCCAAGAGACCACATCAAGTGGTTAGTAGAGTGCAAACAAGCTACCTTTGACAAGTTCATACATGTTAACTATGTTGTTTATCCCCGAAAAAAAAATATGTTGTTTCGTGTAACATCCCGGCCCAAGGCTTAATAGGATTGATAGAATACTCATGTCAACAAGTTGCAACTTCTTTTTCGGAAGCTCATCTCGAAAAAAACTCTGAGGTTAAGCGTGCTTGGCCTAGAGCAGTTTCGGGATGGGTGACCGATCGGGAAATCGTTCCCAGGTGCGCATGAGTGAGGACAAAGTGCGCAGAAAAGACATGTGTTGGTCTGTGAGGGAAGTCTTGATTCCTATAGAGCTACCAGGTATGCGGGCCCGACCTTGGGGAGGCGGGACGCTACAGTGGTATCAGAGCCGACTCTCGCGGTTTCACAGGCGCGTGTGGGCGCAGTTGCGCAGGCATGGTGCGCATGGCTGGTGTGGGCCCAGAGTGGTCACACCATGCGCTGGCACTGGACGCACGGACGTGGCTAAGAGGGGACGTTCCTGGATTGGGGTTGATCGACGAGGACGTCGATCTTCTAAGAGGGTGAGTATGTAACATCCCGGCCCTAGGCTTAATAGGATTGATAGAATACTCATGTCAACAAGTTGCAACTTTTTTCCGGAAGCTCATCTCGAAAAAAACTCTGAGGTTAAGCGTGCTTGGCCTGGAGCAGTTTCGGGATGGGTGACCGATCGGGAAATCGTTCTCAGGTGCGCATGAGTGAGGATAAAGTGCGCAGAAAAGACATGTGTTGGTCTATGAGGGAAGTCTTGATTCCTATAGAGCTGCCAGGTGTGCGGGCCCGACCTCAGCAGGTGCTACAAGACGAGACCATTTCATATGTTGGTTGGTTCAACTTGACTTTGTACTGCTGTCATAATCATCAAGCTAAGCTGGTGTCTTCTACTACCTGTGACTTTGTATTTCATTTTTTTTACAAAACTGAATCTTCACTATATTGATTTTTTATCACTTATGTATATTTTGAACAATTAATGGCGATCAATTTTATTCTGAATAAGATAGACAAAAGTACCTTACTTAAACAAATTAATGCAACAGAATTGCTCCGGTATTGCTGTTTCTGAAAATCTGAACAAATCCTAAAGCCTGGTTGTGTGGGTAAACAAAATTTTCATTTTCTTATAATCCTGGGCCTGCTCTTGCTCTGCACGGTCCAAACAAGCCCTAAGTACCTGAATTCATGCTGGGATTGAATCGAGAATTAAGGTGAGCCATTGGAGCGGAGGCAGGAAGTGCATGTTTTGTTTATGGGACGGCAGTTTGTGGCAAAGATACAGAAGAAACTGCTCCACTATTGTTCTACCTTTTAAGAAACAGCTCCAGTGGATCTATTCTTGACCATTAATTAACAGTCATGGATCGAGGATTTATTTATGGTTTTGAAAAAAATAAATACTGAATGTTAAGAATTAGTGGCGGTAATTGGAAATCTCAATGTTTTTCTATGTATTTCCATAAATTTTTATTAGATTTGAAAAGGCTAGCCATCTTGAAGCTGGCTACAGACATGGTAATGAGAGGAAAGCGTATACTTTTTCCAAGCTTTTGCTACTAGGAGCAAAGGAGACCACGTCAGATGGTTAGTAGAGTGTAAACAAACTACCTTTGAAAAGTTCATGCATCTTAACTATGCTGTTACGTCAGCAGGCTCTACAAGACGAGACCATTTCATACTACGTTGGAGGATTCAACTTGACCAGTTCAGTAGTTCATATGCACATGGCGCTGCGAATGATGTGCCTATATAAGTACATCTATATTGCATCCCCAAGAGAAACACAAGCAGCTGCTTAGCCTACTGCAGAGATCGAGTTCCAACAGACAAAAGCTTTGAGACAGCCGAATCAAAAACCAAATGGCCACGTCCACCTACTTCCTTCTCTCTGCTTTTGTAGCACTGCTCGCTTCACAGGTCATCGCTTCTGATCCTAGCCCGCTTCAGGACTTCTGTGTGGCCGACGAGCACTCTTCTGGTATAAATTTGAACTTATTTTCAGCCATTTTGTTCCGATGTACTAAAGCATGTATTACACCCGTAATTTTTGACACAAAGTATTACACCCGTAATCGACCATTTAGATACAATGTTTAATGTGATTTCTAATGTGCCTTTTTTGTGTGTGCAGTGCGGGTGAATGGATTTGTATGCAAGGACCCCATGGCTGTGAATGCAGATGACTTCTTCATGGCTGCCAATCTCGATAAGCCTAGAGACACCAAGACAAGCAAGGTGGGATCAAACGTTACTTTGGTCAATGTGATGAAGATCCGTGGCCTCAATACTCTAGGAATCTCCCTTGCACGCATTGACTATGCACCCTTAGGAGAGAACCCGCCGCATACCCACCCGCGTGCCACTGAGATCCTCACCGTGCTCGAGGGGACCCTGTATGTCGGCTTCGTCACGTCTAACACAGACAATGGTAACAAGCTGTTCACCAAGGTTCTCAACAAGGGTGATGTGTTTGTCTTCCCAGAGGGGCTCATCCACTT
Source organism: Eragrostis curvula (assembly GCA_007726485.1). Lineage (NCBI taxonomy): Eukaryota > Viridiplantae > Streptophyta > Magnoliopsida > Poales > Poaceae > Eragrostis > Eragrostis curvula. The sequence continues at coordinate 13,553,225 of RWGY01000005.1, forward strand.
TCAGTTCAACCCCGTCCATGACAAGCCGGCAGTCGCTCTCGCTGCTCTCAGCAGCCAAAACCCCGGAGTTATAACCATCGCCAATGCAATCTTTGGCTCGAAGCCACCGATCTCAGATGACGTTTTGGCAAAGGCTTTTCAGGTGCAAAAGGGAACAATTGACTGGCTCCAGGCTCAATTCTGGGAGAACAACCACTATTAGATAAATCAAGCATTGATCTTGAGTGACTGCCTATATGTATTGATAACAACCAGATACTTGTTTCGAGTTTGAATTCTACTATGGATAAAATAAATAACTATTGTATTTGTTCTGTCACAGTCATTTTGTGCGTGCGAACTGGACTTTCAATTTCATAAAGATATGTTATAAAATTAATTGCATGACACTCGTATAAAATTCCATATAGGCAACCAGTTAATATTGCTTGACGTAACGGTCTGCAAGAAGTGAAAGCTTCGACGCTTGGTGCACCTTCTCGTGCTCGTGCTCTCCGCTGTACCCAACTGGTCGGAGGAAGAAGTAGTTTGGTTCAGCTTCATGAAGAGTGAGCCTCAGTGCTACCAATGCTCCCTCCTCCGACCCGTCGTGATCGCCATAGTCGTGGTCGCCGGTGTCCTTGCCGGATCATGTACCGACAAGTCGGAAGTCGAGGGTAGCTTGAATAAAATAAGCTCCTCCCTCAATCCAAACCGCAGCATCCAGGTCAGGCTCGGCCCATTCCTCGCTGCCGACTCCGCCAGCTGGCGCGACCTTTCGCCTCTGGCGCTCCTCCCACAACCCCCCCCCCCCCCCTCCTATCGCCTCGCCACTACCCCCCTTTCAGGAAGGCGGGCGCGCTGGCTGCCTGGCTCACGGTGGGTGCGGGAGAGCTGTCCACAGAGGAGCCGAGCCCAGGCGCGGGCGTCCTAACTGTGACGCGGCGGTGCTGCCCTGGCCGCGCAGACGGCGTCTGTTTTGGGCGTCCTGGCAGCGACAATGCTGGGCCGGGGCGCTCAGACTGCGTCAGCAAATGATTCCCACGTGGCGGCCACGCGGTGCCTCTTGGTAATGCCGTGTGCTGTCACGTGGCCCGTGCACCTCTGGTGTTTCGTGGTCTGCTCGCTTGCCTGCAAGGGGCTGGAATCTAGGGGTGTTCATGGGCGGTTCGGTTAAACCGGAGAGGAAACCGGACGCCTCCAACAAAACTATGGATGAACAGTAATTAGTTCAGATGAACAGTAACTCGAGGAGAAAAATGAACAGTAATTCGAGGCTTTTCAGGTGCAAAAGGGGACAGTTGACTGGCTCCAGGCTCAATTCTGCGAGAACAACCACTCCTAGATAAATCAAGCTCTGGTTTTGGGTGACTACTTATATGAATTAATGACAACCAGATACTTGTATCGAGTTTGAATTCTATTATGGATAAAATAAATAACTATTGTGTACTGTCATTGTCATTTTGTGCCTGCGAATTGGATTTTCAGTCTCGAGGTATTACTAGCACTGGTACCATTGTAAAGGGAAGCCATCTCATTATTCAGCACTGTTATTACTATTTCCAATCAAACTAACGAAATTGAAAGCCAAGATAGCTTTCGTAGCAATGTTTACGGATGGCATGGCATTACTCGGTCTAGAACAACAGTTATGCAAGTACATGCTCCATGTACTCTCTCGGTCAGATTGCACTGGCTAGGAGATGGTGCACTACTAGTGTTGTTGGGTTCCATTCGTTCTCTCAATCCTATCCCTTAAAACACTCACTCGTTCAAGCAGAAGCTGCCATACAAGCATAAACATATGTTAGCATTAAAACTTAGCTGTGACACTATGAACAAAATAGAGAACATTTGACCTATATATAGGTTCCAAAATCTATATTATTTAAATAATATCAAGGGATAGCAACATCCGGAGCCATACTGGAGAATACATGATGCTTACATTGGTATTACTAGAAATCTGACATGATTATCTCACAAATTGAAAGCCTGTCTTGTAACCTTTTGTTCCTACGTACTTTGTATGCATGCATTGCGTTGGATTCGTGTAGTAATATCTAACTAGCAAAATGGTGACAAAATACATGTGGGAACACTAATATCCACTTGCTCAATCGGTCATTGTAACACCCTAAGTTTTGAATTTTTGAATAATTTAAAATTTTGTTAGAATTAATTAGGGTGTTAACATTTTCTTATGTAAAAGCTCTATTTTTCTAAATGCAAATAAATAAATATAAGGTTTAATAAGGTGTTTGTTGCATTCATGCTGTTTAGTTTGCAGTAGGGATTTTTTTTGAGTGAAAAATGTATTTAAAATTCGAATAGAATTCGAATTCGTTTAGTTTATGAATTTTGAATAGAAGAAACGAAATAGAAAAGAAAAGGAAAGCCGCAGACTGTTTCTGGGCCGAATCTCCATGGCCCAACTTCTTTTTTTTCTTTCCTTTTCCTTTTCTCTTCTTTTCCATCTTTTCCGCATTGGGCCGGCCTTTCTTTTCCCCGCGGCCCAGCTAACCAGCCGCCTCGGCCCAGCTCGCCCGCGCGCGCCCGCTTCAGCCCGCCAGCCCGCGCGCAGCCCCCGCAGGCCCAGCCGCGGCCCGCCGCCGCCCGTACGCCGTCGCTGCCCTCGGCGTGCGCACCCGACGCGGATTCTTCCTCGGTCTCCGCGTATAAAAGGCAGTGGACCCCGCCCGCGACCTCCTTCGCCTGATCCGCCGCCACGCGTCGCTCCCCAAACCCTAGAGCGCCGCGCCGTCGCCGTCTTCCCGAGCTCCGGTAGCCGACGCCGCCGCGAGCCGTCCCGCCGCCTCCCAACGTCCCCGGACGACGCCGACCCGACGCCGACCTCGTCGGAGACGCGTCGCCCCTTCCCCGCTCCTCCCCGCGACGAACCGACGCCCCGACGCCCTCCACGACGCCGCCGAACAACCGCCGCCGTTCCCCTCCGCCGGATCGCCGCCTCCGTCCAATCTCTCACCGCCGCGACCCCACGGTGGGGACCCCCTCACTCCCCTCTCTCTCCCCGTGCACTCGCCATCCCGAATCGCTGCCGGGAGCGCGATTTGGCCGCGCTCCGGCGATGCGCCGCCGTGCCCCGACGTCGCCGGTGACCCCGGTCCACCGTGGACCCGTGGACCGGCGGTTTCTCCTGGTGCACCGCCCCGTGGACCGAGTCCACGGGAATAAACGATTTAATTTAATTCCTTTAAATTTTGACGTCAGCGTTGCGCAATAATTAGTATTTTCAGTAAAAGAATAATTCCTGAAAATTCTTTAAAATGTATCTTTTGCACTTAAGCCCTTAACCTTTTTATTTAATATTGTTTAGGCCCTGTATTTTTACAAAAACCCCCCTGAACTTTTCCTAAATTATATTTTAGTCCTAACTTTTTACACTTTAGCCCTAATATTTTCTATAATTACGTTTCAGTCCTCAGAACTTTTCTAAAATTACAATTAAGTCCCTGTACGACCCTGTTTTAGTTCAAATAAACCTTTTAATTTCAAATGCTTATAACTTTTTACTCGTAGCTCCGTTTTAAGCGATTCTTGCGCTCACGTGATCGTAGGCTCGAGCTCTATCTTTTGGTACTGTTTTTGTAGTAGGTTAGTACTGCTTGGTGTACTGTTTCTTATTTTGTTTGTTTGTGTGCTTCTTTATTGGATGCGATAAATAGGAGACGAGTACGTGAACTTCCAAGACCAAGTGTTCGAGGTCACCACTGAGCAGCAAGAAGGAGGCAAGTGTCCTTGACCATATTGATCCTATGTTTGAAATGTTTTGTTTGCAAACATGCATGCTTATTTAATATTGAATCCCATGAGTCTATACCTTTTCCATATCATTCCTTGTCGCCCTGTTAGCGTGTCTTGGTTTATGGGTTGGTAGTGAATGCTTAGCCATGCTTTTGGAAATCACTTAACGAGGTTACAATTGACTAATGGTTTACTTCAACCTAATAACTTGCGGGTAATTTTTAGCAACATGGAAATTAGGTGTTCACCCCTATTCTTGATTACTTTGGACTAGTGGCGTTCTCGATGAAGCACTAGTGGTGGTGTCGTTCTAGGTGATGCACCCATGTTTTACGGTGATGTTCTAGGTGAAGCACCGTTATTTGTTTTCTTGGTGATGTTCTAGGTGAAGCACCAAGGTTGTTTGCATGGTGTCGTTCTAGGTGATGCGCCATGTTTGTGCTTACGGTGATGTTCTAGGTGAAGCACCGTACTTGTTTTTGTGGTGATATTCTAGGTGAGGCACCCTCTGTTTACATGTGAACTTCTAGGTGAAGCACTTGTTATGATAATGTTATTCTTGGTGAATATTATCTTGGTGATGCTCTATCATTAATACTCGTTAAGTTATATCACCTAGTAATATAGGTTGCTTTCAAAAAGTGTTTAAAGAAATAATATGGCATTTGTGCAATTGAGCCCTGTTTAGCCTTTCTTGTTATAAGCTTGCATATTGCATATTTTCCCACACTTGCGGAGTACGACATGTACTCACTCTTGCTATTTCCCCACAATGTTTTGTCATGCTGCTCAGAGGATGGTGGTGATTATTTCTTTGATGGTTATGGCGACTACATCTAGTTTGTGGAGCCCCGGTCGACGTCCCTGTGGAGTTTTGGAGCTTTGAAGTCTTCCGCTAGCGTTTTGAGTCTTCGAGTCGTTTGAGAACTTTGAGTCATTTGTTTAAATAAGGGTGTAATAGACTTTATACACTGTTTCTGTTATTCACTTATGTCACTACATGTATGAGACTTGATCCTGGAATACATGTGCGGTTTGAATAAAAACCGGGTGTGACAAAGTGGTAATCAGAGCTGTGTTGACCGTAGGACGCAAGCCTAGATAGCATGGTCGCCTTTAAGGTTTAATTCGCTTTTCAAGTTTAAAACTTATTTGCCACTTTATTTGAAACTTCTATATTTCTTCTCTAATTCTATTTTTGATCCCTTCTCTTCTCTTCTCTTTTTCCTTTTTGAAGTAATTCATTTTGAGTTTTTGTCTTCCAAGGTTTTGCTAAACTATTTGATCAACTCTTTTAGATGTCTCGTACCAAGAAGACCGCTCGTAAGTGCAGCAGTGGCAGCCATTTAGCCGAATTGCCTACACTGACACCCTCGCCAGAACGTGAAGTGATCAAGAAAGTGGTGGTTGAAGAGATGCCCGCGCAAGAGGAAGACATCGAAGATGTGGGAGAGGAAGAACAGCAAGAGGAGTTCATTCATGAGGATGATGACGGTGATGACGACCAAGAGGCACAAGGACCACAAGGGCAACCACACCTTCCACATTATCGTGAGGTCAATATACGCATAACCAATGGTGGTCATGTTCAAGGAATTCCAACCATGCTTTGGGAGATGCTTCAAGAATTGGGATATGAGAAGCAACCTGAGTACCTTGGCACGGAGGTGATTGAAGACAACACATCGAAGTGGTATGTCGAAGTTCGCCTCTTTGCCCCGCGCCCTATTGATGGAGTCTACAAGGTGGAGAAGATACATCAAGCCATCACTGCAAGAAAGAGCTTCGATAGTGGGATTCGTGATGCTGCACGCCAAGCCTATCTTGTCACTCGCTCTCGTTTTCGTGATGATTTGGATCACACGGAGTATGCTCATTTCCCTCAGCGAGCAAGTGGATCTACTTACATTCATGTGGAGCCAGTGGTTGTGTCAGGGAATGACAAGCTTGAACGCCAAGTGGAGCTCACTACTGCTTTGACCAAGGACTTGGATGCTACTATTGAAGAAGTTGAGTTTTGGAGGGAGAAGTACGAGGATGCCATGAAGACCATGCGTGGAATGAAGCGACACTTCCCTTCAGAGTGGGAGCCTTCTGATGATGAAGAGACGGAGGAAGACACTCCATACTCACCTTCTCGCACTAATGCTACCCGTGCACCCCCTGCCTACATACCAAATCCCAATGAAGATTAGGAGGGAAATACCATACTAGTGTTAGGAGTCTTTAGCTCCCTAAGTTGTAATGGGTTAAGTGTCAAGAACGAGTCTAGTTCCGTTTCTTAGTAGTGTGTTTGGGTGTGCAATGTTTGAGTTGGATTTTTGCTTGTGTGTCGATGTGTGGAGAAGCGCGTCTTTGTAAACACATCTCTATCTTAATATAATATAGTTAGTATAATACGGGTTACCTCTCTTTTAGCCTTCTTGTTTCAACTAAGTTATTTTTCTATCTACGTCTCTATCCTTGTCTTTCTAGCCTTGCTAACCTTGCTTCTCTAGAGCCACCCTATCATCACCCTACTTGTAACCTTTACTCAAGGCTTAACACATGCAACAACCGTATTGTTCAGATGGCGAACAGGAGGAACACCACCACCACCACCAACAACAACAACAACCACGATGACCAGCAGCAGCAGCAGGCGCCCCAACCTTCCAACCTTGAGCAGTTTATCGCCACGCAAACTCAAGTTCTCCAGACTATGGCTCAGAACTTAGCTCAACTGCAACAAGGTCCTGTGCAAGCCCCTCAACAGCAAACTAGCAGACTTGGAGAGTTTCAGAGGACCAAGCCACCTACATTTTCTCACCCCATGGAGCCTTTGGACGCTGATGATTGGTTGAAGACTATTGAGAGGAAGCTGCAAGTGGCTCAATGCAACAACAGAGAAAGGGTTTTGTTTGCAGCACATCAACTAGTTGGACCTGCAGCTGATTGGTGGGAAGCTTATGTCAATGCTCATGAGGAACCTGAGAGCATCAATTGGCAAGAGTTCAAGGATAGTTTCCGCGCTCATCATGTGCCACATGGAGTCATGAAGCTGAAGAGAAAGGAATTCCAAGAGTTGAAGCAAGGTGCTATGTCTGTGAGTGAGTATGTCAACCGCTTCACTCAACTGTCAAGATATGCCCCTGGAGACGTGGATACCGATGAGAAGAAGCAGGAGTGTTTCTTGAGTGGGTTGAATGATGGCCTTGCCTATTCTCTTGAATCTCGCGACTTCCTGAATTTCCAAGCTATGGTGGACAAGGCTCTTCTTTTGGAGAATAGGAAGAGTCAAATGGACCGCAAGCGCAAGATGAACCAAGGTAATCAAGGGAGTGGTAATATTAGACCTCGCTACACATCATCTCCGTCAGGATCAATTTTTCGTCCTAGGTGATGCGCCATGGTTGTGTTTTCTTGGTGATGTTCTAGGTGAAGCACCAAGGTTGTTTGCATGGTGTCGTTCTAGGTGATGCGCCATGTTTGTGCTTACGGTGATGTTCTAGGTGAAGCACCGTACTTGTTTTTGTGGTGATATTCTAGGTGAGGCACCCTCTGTTTACATGTGAACTTCTAGGTGAAGCACTTGTTATGATAATGTTATTCTTGGTGAATATTATCTTGGTGATGCTCTATCATTAATACTCGTTAAGTTATATCACCTAGTAATATAGGTTGCTTTCAAAAAGTGTTTAAAGAAATAATATGGCATTTGTGCAATTGAGCCATGTTTAGCCTTTCTTGTTATAAGCTTGCATATTGCATATTTTTCCACACTTGCGGAGTACGACATGTACTCACTCTTGCTATTTCCCCACAATGTTTTGTCATGCTGCTCAGAGGATGGTGGTGATTATTTCTTTGATGGTTATGGCGACTACATCTAGTTTGTGGAGCCCCGGTCGACGTCCCTGTGGAGTTTTGGAGCTTTGAAGTCTTCCGCTAGCGTTTTGAGTCTTCGAGTCGTTTGAGAACTTTGAGTCATTTGTTTAAATAAGGGTGTAATAGACTTTATACACTGTTTCTGTTATTCACTTATGTCACTACATGTATGAGACTTGATCCTGGAATACATGTGCGGTTTGAATAAAAACCGGGTGTGACAGTCATCAATGAAAATACCGAGATTGTAAATTATATTAGTTTTATATATAATTTTTTAGAACATTATATAGTTGTATTAGGTACAGTACTAACAAAATTATAAGATATTTTTGTGATAACCTTTGAGGCCTCCTTTGGAACGCAGGAATTTCACAAGAATCTCACAGGAATTTCGCAGAAAACAGTTCAATTTCACAGGAAAAACGCAGGAAAGGAAAAAATTTCCTTCAATCCAAAGGAGGCCTGAATTGTTGACTCGTTTGCATGCATATAGCGGGCACATGGGTACAAGCTGCCTTATTTTCTTCTTGCTTTGTACAGCTTTGATAATCTGCAAGCTAGGCTAGTTTGCTCTACTACCTGTGACTTTGTATTTAATTTTTTAGAAGACTGAATATTCTCTATATTGATTTTACTGACTCGTAAGAAGCAGTGACAGTAATTGGGAGTATATGTTTTTCTTCTATATATTGCCATAAGTTTTTATTATATTTGAAAATGGTAGCCACCTTGAAGCTGACTAGCTATAAACATCGTAGAGTGAAGGGTAATTTTTTTTCCATGGTTAGCAGAGTGCAAACAAGCTACCTTTGACAAGTTCGTACATGTTAACTATAGTCTTTTTTCTTGTAGTGACGACAGTCCCCTTCCTCAGGCTCACGGCCATTATGGCCTTCCTTTCCCAGTTTCGCTATGGCAGCTCCCTCCCCAAGATTCCCCAACCATTCACTTACATCTAGACCGGAGTGAATTGAGGTCAAAGGACAAGACAAGGATGACATGGGGGAGGGGTGGGGTGTATGGGGACAGTGGCAAGAGGGGCCAGCTGCAAACCACTTCGAGCGCTCCACGGTCCAGCGGTCGTACGCTGGGTGTGGCATGGCAGCAAACTACGCGTGGGCTGGTCCAGCAAGCGGTGTTCTAAGAGGGGGAGGTGCTGATTTGGGAGAATGAATGCGTGGAGATTGAGGAGATGGGGGAGGAGGTTAATGGGGGTGTGGGGAGAGGCAGCGATGATCTCAGGGCTGAGTAAATTAATTGGCAGCACTAGTGGCAAGTGGCCTATAATTTTGCATGAATATGAGAAAGACGAATAATATGAAAAAAATGTCTATGGCTAAAACTTCAAATAAAAAGGAATGAAGGGAGTATTACATTAGGTGCAGGAGCCTTTATATTACAACTTGTTCCCAAACAGTTTCAAGTAATAGAGCGTTCACTAAATAAGTAGTCCAGGTAAAGTAATGATGTGAACCGACCGAGAACGACCTAGGAAAATAGCTCTGCTATTGAACTGGTCATTGGTTTTATTATTCTTTTTTAAGCATGTACTGGTCATTTGTGTAGAAGTCTTAATTACCTCACAAGTCACAAGGAAGCACGGGAGAAAGCTAGCCTTGTACCAGTTCTCACCCAGTCGGTACGGATGCATTGCACAATAATCTTCAGCATCCCAAGTGATCATCAATGACGATATGCATCGGTATAATATTTGGATTAGGTACAAAATACCTGCATGCCATATTGACTGTTTCATGTCACTAGCTTTCTTGTTAGTTTAATGACACTTATCATGCGCTTTAGCCAGGTCAATGTCTTTGAAACCGTGTCACAGTTTCCATTAAATCACAACAAAATTCAATGTTTTAATTATGTAACCAGTTAACTAAATGATAGACGAGTAACGCTATTCAGGCTGTCTGAAACGTACTTTGTGAAACAGTTAATATGTACTTAGTCCAAGTTTTTTTTTTTTTGCGATTACACAGTACAACTCAGACACTCAGAACGCACACACACTCATACCTATGAACGAACATACGCAAACGCTACCCCTATGAGCATTTTCGAGGACTGAATCGGTAAATCCTCGAGATTGATGAAGTCACCACTGAGGCTTTGTTGTCGACGGCCACGTCACTTACCACTGAAAGCATAACGCCGTTAAATCATAGAAAATTCGCTCCCACCGGGAGTCAAACCCAGAACCTCAGATGCTACTGAGGCTCTTGTAACCACTAGGCTACAGATCCTTTCGCTACTAATCCAAGTTAAAACATGCAATTTTATGAAAAAGATAATTTCCTTAGCCGAAATAAATAAGTTACCCAGTAAAATATGATTAATCAAGAGATATGTTCATGTGAGCCATTAAGCAGCAGCCGACTACTTATCCTAAAAGCAGTTTTCTTGCACATAGAGTGCTTTGCTGTAGCCAGAGAAGCAGGCAAAGATATGATACGAACAAGTCAATAAGACTGACTAGTGTGAGATAACTATGTCACAATTTGAAAGCATGCCTTGTACCATTTCGTTCCTGCTTCATATGCGTGTGTTGTGTTGGATCTGTGTCGTAATCTAAACAAAATGGTGACTAAGGGGTCATATATATCTAGTGGGCACGTGACCGGTGCGCCGAATTCTTTGTTTGTATAACTGTTATAATCTGCAAGCCAAGCTGGTGTCCTCTACCGGTGACTTTGTATTTTTTGTTTTTTTACAAAACAGAATCATGTCTGTTTTGATATTTTTTTCCATCACATATTATTTAATTAATATGGACAATAAAAAACAGTTTCTTTCTTGGTTGTCAACTTAATGTCAATAAATAAAAAATGGAGGGAGAGTACATGTTAAAAAATAATATAAGTGAACAGCTCCGGTGCAGCGTAGGAGGTACTCCATGGCGGCACGGGATTGACCATAGAGCGCCGTGCAAGCGGCTAATTTGCTCTCGTGCTCAGCAAGACAGCAAACCATCTTTCAGACTGACATATGCAAAATAGGACGTGGTTTGGTGCACTTGAGCACAGGTATGATCCGTGAACCAACAAGGCTATTTTTTTTTCCACGGTACAACAAACACTGAAGGGTTCCAACAAGTGGTGGTAGAAAATCTCTGTTTTACTCTATTTCTTTAACTATGTTGTTTCCTGGGTAGGTTCTGCCAGACGAGACCACTTCATACGTTGGTCGGTTCAACTTGACCTGTTCTGTAATTCATGAGTACACAGGGCGCTACCAGTGCTGCGCCTATATAAGGACTTCCATATCGCATCCCCAAGTGAAACACAAGCAGTTGCTTAGCCTATGCAAAGATCGAGTTCGAACACTCGAAAGATTATAGAAATTAATACCAAATGGCCGCCTCCACGTATTTCCTTCTCGCTGCTTTGCTAGCAGTGGTTACTTCACACGCCATTGCTTCTGATCCTAGCCCACTGCAGGATTTCTGTGTTGCTGACATGCACTCACCTGGTACGTATGAACTTACTTCTCCCGTATTCTGATGTTCAAGTACTCAAGGCTGAGGATGACACCATTTAATATTAGAACCAGTATAAAACGCTTGATATCTGATATTGTGTATCTACTTTGCTTGTTTGTATGTACAGTACGGGTGAACGGATTTGTCTGCAAGGACCCCATGGCCGTGAATGCAGAGGACTTCTTCATGGCGGCCAATCTTGACAAGCCTAGAGACACCAAGATGAGCAAGGTGGGATCAACGTCACTTTGGTCAATGTAATGAAGCTCCCTGGCCTCAACACTCTAGGCATCTCTCTAGCACGAATTGATTATGCACCCTTAGGGAGAACCCGCCACATACCCACCCGCGTGCCACTGAGATCCTCACCGTGCTCGAGGGGACCCTGTATGTCGGCTTCGTCACGTCTAACACGGACAATGGTAACAAGCTGTTCACCAAGGTTCTCAACAAGGGTGATGTGTTTGTCTTCCAGAGGGGCTCATCCACTTTCAGTTCAACCCGGTCCACGACAAGCCGGAGGTCGCCATCGCTGCTCTCAGCAGCAAAACCCCGGAGCTATAACCATTGCCATGCGGTCTTTGGCTCGAAGCCACCGATCTCAGATGACGTTTTGGCTAAGGCTTTTTCAGGTGCAAAAGGGAACAATTGACTGGCTCCAGGCTCAATTCTGGAGAGAACAACCACTAGTAGATAAATCAAGCACTGATCTTCGGTGACTGCTTGTATGAATTGATAACAACCAGATACTTCTGTTCTAGTTTGAATTCTACTATGGATAAAATAAATAACTATTGTGTTTGTTCTGTCACTGTCATTTTTGTGCCTGCAAACTGGACTTTCAATTTCATAAAGACAGGCTATACAATTAATTGCATGACACTCGTAA